>JADRCH010000160.1:5386002-5451166 GCA_019843965.1 Rhynchomys soricoides
CATCAGATGGCCATTATCAAATCTGTGGGAGGTATTTTCTGGATTAAATATTTGGTACAGGAGAACCGAGCCCACTGTAGACAGTATCGTCCTGGGACAAGTGGTCCTGGGTTGTATAAGAAAGCAGACTTAGCAAACCATGGAGAACAAGCCAGTAGGCAGCATTCACCCATGGCCTCTGCTTCAGTTCCTGCCTTGAGTTCCTGCCCTGACTGCCCTCCATGATGTACTACAAGCTAGAAGCTGAAATACCCACCCCCAAGTTGGTTTTGATCATTATTTTATCTCAGCAATATAAAGCAAACTAAGACACATATCCAACTGTCTTTTTATTTTTGAAACGGGTTGGGATATTTTCATGTAGCTGCTTAATTCTGTGGCATTGCATGCTTGGCACATTTTATATATTCGTTTAATAGTAGGACTTAGATAACAGTAAACAGACTGTTCTGGAGACACCCTGGGCCACTGTACCTGTCTGCTTACAGAGGCTCACTAACAAGCTGGGGTCTGGGATTGTGATATAATCTTTCATTTTACAATGCTTTGACCTCATCCTGGGAAATGATTTTAGAGTCAGTTATTCCATAATTCACTGCTTCTCAGCACGGTGTTATGGTCTTTTGCATATAGTCTATTTTCACACTGAATGTTTCATTAGCATAATCTCAAGTCATTTATTAATAAACATTTTGTGATATTACAATGCATTTGTGATGCTACAGATTATAGGCTGGTCATTCTCTTCATTTGTGTCTATCAGCAAGTTTGAGCTGACTTCCTTGTGTGCGTGGTCAGCATGATGTAGACAACAGAAAAGAAGGGTATTATGTTGGCTGGCCTTCATAATTTTATCTGGCCAAACAGAATCTTCATAGTACATTCTCATTAAACCTATTTAAGAAGCTGCATACTGACTCATTTTTAGTTTTCAAATTATCTCAGGCACCAAAGGCATGTGCTTCTAATTTTGAAGTTTGCTGGAAATTTAAATGCCCTTAAGTATCAAAAGATAATCTCAATTTTGAATTCCAGTTCTTTTTCTTTCGGAAGCTGATTTATATCTATTGGTATTTCTATCAGCAGCCAAAGAGAGAGAAATGTTTTTGCTTTTGCTCCTCCCCCCCCCCCCAAGATGCCAGTCTACATCAAAAGAAAGATATTAGAAGTGAGAAATAGTGGCCTTTGTTTTAATACATTGCAATCATTCTTCCATTGATTTGAAAGTCATAGGCAACTCTTGCCTCTATGTAGAAAAGGAGATATGACAGACTGAAAGGGGAAGGAAATGGGTTCCCGTGGGTGTACATTTGAAATTCTCTCTCTCTCCCTCAGGTGAAAGCTATGTCTGCGGCTCCATCGAGCCCTTTAAGAAGCTGGAGTACACCAAGAATGTGAACCCCAACTGGTCAGTGAACGTCAAGACCACCTCAGCTTCCCGGGCAGTGTCTTCTCTGGCCACTGCCAAGGGGGGGCCTTCAGAGGTTCGGGAGAATAAGGATTTCATTCGACCCAAGCTGGTCACCATCATCAGAAGTGGGGTGAAGCCACGGAAGGCTGTCAGAATCCTGCTGAACAAGAAGACAGCTCATTCCTTCGAGCAGGTTCTCACTGACATTACCGATGCTATCAAGCTGGACTCGGGTGTGGTGAAGCGCCTATACACCCTGGATGGGAAGCAGGTAAGAGCGGAGCATGAGGACTCTGATTTTATGGGCAAGAACCAGAGAATTGGGGGTGGGAGGTTATACTTGGCACAGAGTGTGGACCTTACACATATTTTGTTGGTTGTAGAAGGAATTGGGTCATCTAGTCATCAACGAACACTTGTTGATCTGAGGCTAGTTGAATATTGGTACTAGACAGGATTAATCATCATAATAAAGAAAAAAACCAGAGGAAGCTGTCTTTGAAGAGTAAATCACTATTTTATTATTTGAGTATTTATTTGCTTAGCATAATAGTGCTGTTCTCTCTTCTATTTTCAAATTTGTCTTATGTCCTTTAAGGTCTGTAAGAGCCTTGAAGCTGACTAAGATGCTGAGAGAAACTGAGGCTGATGGGGGAAAATAGAAATCATTTGTTTGAGCTAAACCATAAATTATGATTCTGTCTCAGAAATGTTCATTAGTCAGTTTCAATTGAATTGTAGAGATTTATTTTTCTTTTTTTTTTTAAAAAAAAAATCTAGCTAAGGAATGGCATGCTTCCACCTGGGCTACTGTAAGGTTTGTCAGGACACAGATGGGGAACTGCAGGAAAACTACATACTGCTCATATGCCCAGCATGTTTGCTACTCATTTGGGGTCTAGTGGTGCCTTTTTGTTTACGATGATTATTTTCAGCATTATTACCTTCGCTTGAAATGTATGATTTTGAAATGTATTTTACTAGTATTTAAGAATTTCATGCAATGTATTTTCATCATATTCATCCCCCACTACTCCCCTTAATGTCTCCCAGATCCACCCCCACCTCCGCATGCCCTTTCAACTTCATGTGCTTTGTTTATTCTTTTTAATAATCCACTGGATCCAATGTGTGCTGCTTATCTATTTAAGGGTATGGGATCACTCACTGAAGCATGGTCAACTTACCAGAGGCCTCTTACCCATAAACCGTCTCACTTCCCCAGAAACCATTCCTGAAATGTAGTTTCTAATGTGGTTCTTTTGGACAGCTTTTTATAATTTGAAGGCAATTTGAGGAATTTGCATGATTTAGCTCATCTTTAAAATCTAAACTAGATTCATAATAAAGAGAGTCATTGTATTAAGTAGAACTCTCATGAAGGTTAACACAACCAAACTTTATGAATGAGAATAGATGCTAATACTATAAAGCGTGTCAGTCATGAAGAACCATTCCCCCAGGGATCCATTTAAATGTCCTAACTTATTAAAATTCATTAGGAACAAAGGAGTGTGCCGGTTGTCTGTGAGTATTGACCATCCTCTGCTTGTCTCATAAAACTTGCATGTAGATAAGGATTTGTGGGGTAATATGCTCCATCTTATAGATCTAAGAGCCTGGAATGCCATCTGTGTATCAGCAACCAGCAAGTCCACCATGGGATTGTGAGTTATGGTGGCAGCAAAGAGATGAACAACACATTTTGACATTTCAGCCCATCTCAGGTTGGACAAACATCCGGTAGTTCTGTATTTTTCTGAGCTAACTTTTTTTCAAGATGAGTGTTCACCTGTGTTCGGAAAAAAGTAAAATTTTAAGACAAAAAAATACACGTATGCAAAGTGGAATGGGGGGACTATGTGGGTAGAGGAAGGGGGCCAGTAGTGGCTGGCACAGGGGACATGGGTGGGCAGCAGGAGATCGGCATGAATGAGAACAAAGTGAGAAATAAGGGTGGCTAAGACAGCGGTGAGGAAAACTCTTACTTTGTATGTTAACTTAATTAATTAAAAATAATTTTGGATTATTTATTAGTGCTCCACCCCCTTCCCCCTTCCTCCCACCCCTCTTCTGCTTTTTCTCATTTAGAATTTGGGGTATTCAAAATTGCTACTAAGTCACCAAGTCAGGGGCCACTGCATCAGGTAATCCTTGTAACAACTAATCGAGTCCTTTCTCCTGAGTTGACAGAATGTTCTCAACTGTTTCTTCTTTTCTGAACTCCCCTAATGCCAACATTTCACCGAGGCTGCGTTTCCCATGGACCAACATAAACAACCAATGTGAATAAGTCAGTAAGACTGGAAGTAATCCAATGCTTACAATAATCTCAGTATTCAAAGACTGAGATTCAGATCTTGGGTTTGAACCAGATGATTCTGAAAACATGTGGCTGAGCTTCATGATAACCACCAATAAGACATGGCTGTTATTACTCTTGTGTTGTCGGTCACTTATGGTTTCAACCCCTGACAGTGTATGTGATAGAACTGATGAAGTATAATAATTAAACAGGTCTCCTGAGTATTATTCTAAGCACATGGCATGTATGAGCATGTTTAATCCCTGCAAAAGTTGGATTCTTATTCTTACTAAATAGAGAAGCGTACAAAGACATATTTGTTAAACATATTAAGAACATGCTTAAAGACAGCAATAGAGGAGTTAGATTTGAGCTGGTGACACTCGAGGGCTTGTGCTGGTAATCATTATATCATGGCAGATCAGGCCAAAGCATGGAATACCTGCAAAACTACTGAGGAAAATTTTAAATGGAACAGTGGTAGGCAGCTTTCCATCATCCCAGAGGATGAGTCTGGGATGAGTCTGCAAACCCACAGGTTTGCAGGTGTTAATGACCAGGTTCTCCATTCTCTTGGGCCAGTAGCAAGGAAGAACTCTGTGGTGGGTTCTTCCCCACCACAGAGCAAAGACAGGTGAGCAAAGACATTCATCTCAAATCCAGGAAGTGATGCAAAAGGGGTCATGAATGGCCCAGAATCCTCTTCTACGGCATATCTCCAATAACCTAAAGACTTCCAATGAAGGTCTACTTCGTAATGGTTCGACCACTTGCTCATGGCACAAGCCTGGGACACAAGCCATTAAGAGACAACCCTGTGGGGGATGTTCACCATCTAAGCTATCATAGAAGCATTTCTCCCAAGGACTCTCATTTGAATGTTTTCAGGGTAGGATGGATGGATGGATGGATGCAGGACAAATAGGTAGACATTTAATCAAGATAGATGACAAATCACACTTACTGTAGCTATTCTAACTGACTGCTGAAGTTGACTATATTTTTGTGAAACACAGTTTTCTGTGCAGAATTGGATGAGTCAAAGAGCATGAAGAGTATTTGCTTGAATTCCCAGTAGGAAAAAAAGTCCTTCTTCATGGACCCCAGGAGTTTTGAATCATTTTCCTTTTAATGGGAAATCTGCCCAATAAATAGTTTGTTCAAGTAGAATGTTTGGATGGTTCTGGCCCAGACTGAGGTTGGGTAAGCCTCTGAGAAGCAGCTAGTTTCTCTCAAGCCTTCCAATGTAGAGGCACTCAGTGTAAGGGGATGACATCTTAACTCTGTGTCTTAGTTAGGTTTCTATTGCTGTGATGACTATGACCAAAAGCAACTTGGGAGTAAAGGACCTATTTTACATCAGACTCAATTGTCACACTCCTCTGCTGAGGGAAGTCAGGGCAGAAACTCAAGGAAGAATCCTGGAGAAAGGGATTAAAGCAGAAGCCATGGAGGAATGCTGCTTACTGGCCTGGTCCTCATGGCTTGATCATCTTGCTTTCTCATACCGCCACTCCAGGACCACTTGCCCAGGGGTGGCACCACACACAGTGACCTGGGACCTCTCATGCCAATTGTTAATCAAGAAAACGCACTGTAGGCTTGCTCATGGAACAGCCTAGTGAAAGAATCTCCTCAATGGAGTTTCCCTCAAAATGAATCTAGATTGTATCACATTGTTATAAAATTAGCCGCCAGCACACTCAGTGCATGATGGCATGGGCACCTATGTGCTACCACCAGGAATCAGCCTTTTGATGATTTGTACCAGATTTTATTAGCATCATACTCTAACCAACTAATTGCCACTTATTTATTTTATTTGCTTAACTAAGGCCTGCATCAAATCCATGAACTGGATGGAAAATTCGATTTGCAATAAATGCTAAAAAATTATATTTGTGCACTAAAGAGATAGAGTTGCTTATAAAATGAATTCCTGAGTGCCTTTGGTAGCTGTGTGGTGAGGAATGAGGATGGCATACAAGCTTAAATGGTTTTGCTTGCTCTCACCTTCAGGCAGCATACAGATGTATTATGGATGGAAACAGCCGATGCTGTGGTTTTAGCAGTAACAGTGGAAGCTACCCAAAGGAACTGGGCACTGGAGGGCATAGTGCCCACGCTGTTCTCACTATTTCTTACCACCACATGGCCTCCTAAATTGCTGCCTCCTAGAGTTGCATTAAAGCCATAGCCTCGGAGTTCATTCAGCCTGTGGCACTTGTTTCTGAGATATTTTTAGACTGAACTAAGAAAATGAACCTAGTGAAAATGTTTCACTGCATAAAGTGTCTACAGGAAGCTGCAGCTGGTTAAGATGACCACAGCAGCTCATGAACACAAGAGTCCAGAATTGCGTAGCTAAAACACTTTGGTGCCCATGGTGCCCCACCAGCTTTAAGGATGACTCTGCCCATTGTGACATCAAGCTTTCAGCTGCCATGGCTGCCGAATTCACACGAATATTTGTCAAGCCTTGTTTTCAATGGTACTTCATTTTCCTCACTCTTGATTGAGGGCCTCTCAGAAAGCAAAGGGGACGTGTGCAAATTAAGGTCACACGCTGTCTCTGCACATCTCACAGAGGTTCTCTGAATCTGAGAGCCTGAGAGTCACTTCCTCTAGCATGTGTAGGTGTTGGCAAGGTGTTCTCTTACCTTGCCAAGCTGTCACTTCTGGAGGTCACTTGAAATATTACTGTTTTAACATGATTAAGCTACACAGATACAAGATTTGATATAAGCATAGCATGTCTCTTGAATCCTTTTATGGAAATATCAGTCTGGCTACCTGCAACTGGTAAATCTCCTAAATTCATGATCATTGACACTTCCTTAGAGATATAAAGAACAGCAAGTGCCCAAGAAGATCATTTGTACAGTGAAGATCATAAGGCAAGGCATTTCCAAATGACCCCCACCCCCTCTGAAACATAGCAATGGTAAACCAGATAGTCTTTAAGTAGAAAACATCTGCACATCTGCATCTTGCCTATTCTTAGATATTGAAGATATAGTGTGCATGGTGTTGCAGCATGCTCAGAGAACAGAAGGGGAAAATCAAAGGTGCTACATTTTTATCTGATAGACATTTCATATAAGTAGCACACACTGTAAAATCCACCAGCACTAGCATGGCAGCATGAGTAAACAATGTATTGTTTATCCTATGTGAAAAAAATCTTCAGACTCATTTGACTAATGCACAGTATTCCCTCCTTACCAGTCATTTCACTTTTCCACTTTCAGTGACCCAAGCGGACAGTAATAGCCAGAAACTGTCAAGTGGAAAAATTCTACCCTTACAGAGGGAGAGAGAGGGAGGGAGGCGCCAGTGCATGCAACTCTATCTCAGGATGTTGTTGCAATTGTTCCAGTTTACTGTCTGGTTGCTTAAAAAATGAGTGAGACACGTCTCACGAGATGGTCTTTTCTTTTTTCCCTTTTGGTTTTAGATATCTAATTTTAATCTAAGGTAAAAATAACAGAGTTTAGGAGCTGGAGAGAGAGAGATGGCTCAGTGGTTAAGAGCACAAGCTGCTCTTGCGGAGGACCTGTGTTTGGTTCCCAGCACCCACATGGTGGCTCACATCCATCTCTATGCTCCATTCAAGGGGATCTAGTGCTCTCTTCTGGTATCTGTGGGCACCATGCACATGAGGTACACATATACATAAGCAGTCAAACATTCTTAGATATAATATAAACATGAATAAATAAAACACAAAGGATCTTTTTAAAAAAATAATTGCATGTATAGAATAAGCTACTCCTTCCTTTTATTAGTGTAAGAAGAGATAAATGTCACTAAATATCTGACCTTGGTTATAATAGTCAGTAAACATTTAAAAAATGTGAAAAATGAAAGTTTCTAGATAAAAAGTAAGAAATAGGAATTCATTGGACCTGAAGAGGAGATTCCCCCATATCTGTTGGTAATACCAACTTTCTCTCTTTTTGGAAGAAAATAAAGCTTTCCTGTGATATCTCTTATTCTCATTGCATGTTTAAACTCTTCATTCTGATCTATGTAATTTTTTATTATTATGATTTGTTTTCTATATTGGGAAAATGAACCTAGCACGTTTTTAGCTTTGTTTGCAATTAGTATAAAAAATAGTTTTACTGGTAATTTAGTTTCCAGCCTCAAATGCCAGATTTAAATTTTCAACAAAAGCTTAGACCACATGTTCAACCATCCTCCCAACTCACCGGATCTGGGAGTTGATGGAAATATTTTAGCTGATTTCAAAGAAAAGGGAGATTAAAAATAATTATGACATTTTACTTAGAGAATTAAAGTGTTCAGAATAGGGTGTGCTATTTTAGATGATGTGTGCTTGGTGGCTAATCAAGACTTAGGCGCTACAATCGTCCTTATGTGATTTTAATTCCTCTAATTTCCAAAGAGTTACATCCTCTTCTGCTCACTGTAATCAGCTATGGGAGCCTGCAGTAGTGTGTGTTCTAGAAGTGGTAGTTTTAACAAAAGTCAGTTTTCTAGGATAGGAAGTGAAAGCTCTGAAAGTTTTAAAGCAGAACCAAAAACCCATTTTCTAAAGGCCCCTCAGTAGTGTACAGAGGGAGCTCTGATAGGCTGTATGGGATTGCCTCCTAGTGGTGACTTCTGCTTCTCAAACGCTGAAAGCATGTGGCCTCATCCCTGGTTTGGAACTTGGGATCCTATTGGGATGGTAGGAAGGCTCAGACTCTAAAGTCAGCTGTGGATGGGCTTCATTTCCAGCTGAAAGGCTACCTTGTAATTTCTCCTTAAGCCTGAGAAATTCATTTAGATTCCCTACCTGGTTCAAATCTTGGATGTCCCTTAGGAATCTGTATGTTAGAGGCTCACTCCTCAAGTTGGAGGTTCTAAGAGGTGGGAACTAATCTTTACATCATTGGGAAATGTAGTCAGAGGAAGCCGTAGGAGCCAACCCTTCTTTCCCTGCTGTGTTTAAGTGTGTGTGTGTGTGTGTGTGTGTGTGTGTGTGTGTATGTGTCTTTGAAAATATCTGCTTCATTTTTTGATGTATGTAGATGGGCGTGCCTGTGTGCAGGTGAGTGCACATAAGTACAGTTAATCATGGAGACCAGACGTGTCAGATCTCTTGGAGATGGAGTTAAGGCAGATGTAAACTTTCTGTAATGGATGCTATAAACCAAATTTGTTTTTACGCAAGATGAGTCCATACCTTTAACCCCTAAGACACCCCTTCACTTCCTTCCCCTGTCCTTTCACCATGCAGTCATGACGTAGGTGGTTAACCATACCACATGCTCTCTGCCATGATGTGTTACTTTTCTACAGCCCCAAAGCAATGTGCCCAGTAGATCACAGACTGAAATTTCTAAAACCATAAACCAAATTTCTGAATTGATTATCTTGGATATTTGATAGAGTACGGACAAGATGGCTAATATGCTGGCGCCTTGGTCACTGTGCTACTGCTTGAAGAAACACCATGGCCAAGGAAAGTCTTCAAAGGAATAATTTAATGGGACACTAGCTTACAGTCCATGATCATCATGGCCGGAAGCAATGGGAAGCATGGCAGCAGGTGGGCATGGCTCTCGAGCAATAAATGAGAACTTACATCCTTATCTACAGGCAGCAGGCAGAGCTAGAGTAATAGATAGATGATAGATAGATGATAGATATATAATAGATAGATGAGTAGGTAGGTAGGTTGGTAGATATATGAATAGATAGATGAATAGAAAGATAGATAGATAGATAGATAGATAGATAGATAGATAGATATAGACAGATAGACAGACAGATGAATGGACAGGCAGACCGACCCTGGTGTGGAATTTTGAAACCTTAAAAGCCCACCACCAATGATACACCTCCTCCAACAATGCCACACCTCTGAATCCTTCCTAAACAGCCCATCGGCTGGGAAAAACATTCAAATGTATGAGCACACAGGTCCATTCTTATTCAAACCACCACAACCAACATACTTATTTAAAAATTCAAATCATGTATATAGAATTTGTTTAGGCTGAGGAATTTTGACATATTGTAATTTAAATATAGGTAGGGACAGTTACTTGACACAAAAAGAGAAACACTGGTTTTATAAACTGATAGATTTGGGTCAAAAAACCCTGTCCTTTACTCAAGAGACAGTGAAAAACATTTTCCCAATGGGAGCAATTAACTGTCTAACAATACTGTTTTATTCCTTGTGTCATAAAAATAATAATGCCTGCTTTATTGCCATAAGCGTTAAAGGAAATAATCTATGTGACATATTTAGCATTATGATTGGCTCCTGTTCTGGTTTGTTTCTCTGTTGTTGCTGAGATAAAACACTGACCAAAAACAACTTGGGGGAGGAATGCTTGTTTGGCTTATAGGTTACTGCCCATTATAAAAAAAAAGTCAAGCTAAGAACTGAAAACAGAGACCACAAAGAAGCTCTGCTCAAGGGCTTGATTTCTCTCCCTTGCTCAGCTAGCTTTCTTGTATAGGTCAGTAGTCCTAACTACTTAAGGATGGTACCACCCACAATCCTCCAATATCAACTAATACCCACAGACCTATCTGACGGAGGCAATTCCATAATTGAGATTCCATTTTTCCAGTATGAATAGGTTTGTATCAATTTGCCAAAAAATGAACCATGAAGTTTCTAATTACTGACAGTTGTTACATTGAAATACTAAGAGTGTAATTGTTTGCTTATTTTTGGTTTGATAAAAATCATGTTTGAAGTATATGATTGGAACCCACTGTTCAGAAGTATCCCTTAATGATGATCAATCCCCCCCTTTTGTAAATGTGTCTTTCCTCATTGCCTTAGTTCGGGTTTTACTGCTGTGAGCAGATACAATAACCAAGGCAGCTCTTATAAAGAACAACATTTGATTGGGACTGGCTTGTAGGTTCAGAGATTCAGTCCACTATCATCAAGGCAGGAAACATGGCAGCCTCCAGGTAGGCATGGGGCAGGAGGAGGTGAGAGTTCAACATCTTGTTCTGAAGGCAAATAAGAGAAGACTGGCTCCCATGTAGCTAAGAGAAGGGTCTCAAAGCTCACCCCCACAGTGACACACTTTCTCCAACAAAGTCACACATCCTAATAGTACCACTCCCTGGGTCAAGCATATACAAACCACCATACCCATGGAAACAATTCCTGTAATGATGCCTAGACCATAATATTTGGAATGAAACCTTCTAAAATACTGACTCTATCACTCACCAGAGCTGGCAAATCAAGCTCTCTGGATTTGTTTCATTTTTAAAGTTGTTATAATAACATGTACCTCACATTATTAGGGTTGTCATTAATAAAATAGCTTGAATGGTGGTAAATGCTTATACTTATGTTTTGCATTTGTTTCCAGGATTTCCTAACAGTAATTAGTTGCTGGTAACTGCTAATCCCACTGGTAACATTATACCAGGAGCATAGAATTAGTCATTTTGTGTTGTTTCCTTTATAACTGAACTACTAAAATGGACTATCAGTGTTTTATCAACACACTAATTGTCATTCAATTGTAAATTAGCCTGGATGCTGTTTTCTTTGCTTGCTTCTTTGATTGCACAGGGCATTCTTTTAGGTTATTACATGTTGGTCACCTATTTCACCCATAAGGCTACACTAATATTGTTAGTATCATTTGTTGAATATCTTCTCATATGAGCCAGTCATTACTTATATTTATATTGAATATTATTACCATGATGATTTGATATTTCTCTGAATTAGCAACACTGGCTCTGCAAAGCAAAGCCTCTCTCATTTCTCAAGATTCAACCTAAAGTTCATCTCATCTATAGATCATTTCCCTGTTTCCTGGGAGAATTCACAGCTCTATCTCTTGGGACCCATTCACGGCTATTGGATATAACCTATAAGTCCTCATTATCTTGGTCTAATGCATGCCTGTTTCTTCTTTAAATTTTATGGCATGTGACCAACAAGGTATCCTGCTGGCATCTGCATCTCCAAGGCCTGACTTGGTAAGAGCTTTGCTCAGCTAGTGATTTGATATCTCAGCAACTGGATGTCTTAGTTTGGGTTTCTATTGACATGAAGAGACACCATGACCATGGCAACTCTTATAAAGGAAAATATTTAATTGGGGCTGGCATACAGTTAAGAGGTTTAAGTTCATTGTCATCATGGTGGGAAGCATGCAGGAAGACATGGTGCTGGAGAAGGGGCTGAGAGTTCTACATCTGGATTGGCAGGCAGCAGGAAGAGAGAGTGACACTGGGCCTGGCTTGAGCTTCTGAAACTTCAAAGCCCCAGTAACACACTTACTCCAACAAGACCACACCTACTCCCACAAAGCCATACTTCCTAAGAATGCCACTCCCTATGCCTATGGGGGTCATTTTCATTAAAACCACCATACTGGAAAACTCTCTAGTTTGTCCCAGGCCATGCTCTTAAAATTACCACATTGCTTCCATTGTCCAGCAAAATGCGCACCTATGGCCATGGAGGGTCAAATGTCATATAAGTCATTGGTCACCTCAGGCTCCAGTGGTGTGGAGTGCTATGCAACTTTAATATTTTCCAGCAGTTTAACTAGACTTTGAGATGCCCATCTTGGTCATTGCTTCCTACTTTGAATGCCTACTTGTGAAACACTATTAAGATAATTTATAAAACAAAATCCATCTCCCAATTTTGGAGCACTCTTAGAGCTACTGGATGCAACTTTGTCCTGTGAGGGAACAATAGGTATTCTGTTAGAAGGATCTCACCACCTTAGTCAGATGACCTGACCTCAATCTTCTAGACACTGCCTTGGTTACCCAGTGATAAAAAGAAGGGCTGTCTACTGGATTTAAAAACTGGTGAGGAGACAATAAGAATCTCAAGGAAGACTATACCCCAGTTGTGAAGCTTCAAACCTCCAGAACTGAGGGCGTTGGTGGTGTTAGCAATATGCAGAGACAGATTTCTCTGATTAGCTTAAATTTCTACAACCAAACAAAAAACAACAGTTTCAGAAATTAAATGGAACTTTTAAAAACCCAATTTTAAATCTGAACTATGCTGCGAACAGCTTGCCCTCAAAACAAAAGGACAGATGGGAGATTTAATTTTTAATTGGCATGTTCCATCACAGATTACTATGTAATCAATGCAAAGAATTTCCATGTAAATGAGAAAATATTAAGATAAATTAAAATTATCCATAGTCTGATGGATAAGATGGCTCTCAGCCATGCTTTGGTCCATTTGCTTTTTTCTTTAATAAGAACTCTACTTTGTATAATCTGGTTGCTTTTCATTACTTTGGTCCCTTTTTTTGTAGGGTCTAGGTATAGAACTCAGGGTCTTGTATATATTAGACAGTACTGGTCCACTCAGGATAAAACCCACTGAATGCCATAAATGTTATATTTTTCTATATCTTTCACTATAGAGGTATAGGAGTTTTTAAAAGCTACTTATACAATAGAAACAAATTGTAAACAACTCTATATACAAAAATCATGACTGTCTTATATTTTAAAAGTCCTCTAAGGCAAGTATCAGTAGACAGCAGCAATTTCATCCAAATTCCCTCAATGCCAGACTTCAAATCACATGGCAAGAGACAATTGTCAGTAGGAAAGTCTCCAGGTCGCTAGTATGTAATGTGTTCCCGCCGAAATCTAGTTTTGATTGGAGATGGATGCTGTCTGATAAGAACACTTCATGGAGATTAGGGGATGCAGGGAATGGTGAACACACAGTGCAACTTTGAAGACGAGATCGATGCTTGTCCTGACCAATGAGTCCATCTATACGTGTGCTGCTGGGTGCTGTCTGTCCTTCACCATACCATACACAGATGTGTATCTTCCTCATTCATATTCTGGGCATCTTCAGTGGGCATGAGTGAAACTCAATAAAACTCCCACGAGCTGAATTTAGATCATTGACTGTTGCCAGGTACAGTTCTTACAAGTGAGAAAACTCTCAACATGGAAGATGCCCAAACACAAAGGCATTTTTAATGTTTAATTTTAAATAAGAAATGGGAGACAAAATAATTTTGAAGGTAATTTTCAGCCAAGGTGCCTAGATATTTAGTGCCAAGGATTTCATATCTTACAGACTTGCCTGCTGAGAATAGTTGATGAGGTAAGCCTATGGGAAGTAATGGCCTCAAGTGATTTTCTTACAGTGTGGCCGAGGAGGCGAATAGGCAAAGGAGGTGTCCCGACTTGGGGCATCTGTGGACTGGCATTAACTCCACACCAGCCAGGACACAAAAAGCCATACAGACACATTTAAAAACCCAGTGACCCAATCAACATAGGCTCTTTTGGATAGGAAAGTAAAAAATAATGAGTTTCAGCATTAACTCAGACCTCTCTGTCGAGAGCCAGGTCATTGCTTTATTTCTCCTGGATGCTTGGCCCTGGGACAAATGGAATTGTCTCCATAATTCTCACCTCATTTCTGGACTCAGTGTCCTGTGAAAGAATGGCATGGGAAAATGGTCATGTTGTTTCTTGGCAGCCTCACAGATTTTTCTATAACAAAAGTCCCTTCTCTGTTTCATTTGTATTTCATTTCAAATTGATAGACTTAGTTACTTTGTGTTTAAAAATACACACTCTTTTAAATTATCATTACATGCAGTGACCCAGATGAGATGAGCAAGAAAGAGAGACAAAGCAATCATCTCTTTGACCTCTTTTAGTTGGAAGAAATCAAACCTCAAGTATTATTTCATCATGCAGAATGTTGACAATGACCATGAAACAGACCTCTTTCCAAGCCAACTATGTGAGCTGACTGCTACAGGCAACTCTGTGGTTTAGCCAAACTGGATCAACAGTTTTGTGTGGATTCTGTCAAGGAGATGACACCTTACTCTTTTTACCTAACTGTGCTTTCCTGCAGATACTATGCTCTCTTAGGTCTGTGTCGGGCACAGCACAGATGCTGAGAACAGTTGCTCTCCAATGGCATCATTCCAGAGAAACCCCCATCATCACATTTGCATATTCCTGTAGGTTGCAGAGGATTGGTAGGGTTAGTTTTACTTGGAAATGTCCTTGTAGTATCTGGGCAGTCTGGAAACACTTTTAAGCAGATTGCCTTCAAGTTTTTGATAAGTTCAAGAGTGGTTTTGTTAATGCACTAAGTAATACAAAATGTTTAGCTTTGTGTACCTATGTACTATTAAATAGCTTTCATTAAAATTAATCCCTGCTCATAAAGCCTGTGGCCAATTTTAAATGACTTGAGAACAGTTTGTAACTGTCTAAATTTCAATGGCATTGGCCTCTACTCTCCCATGAAGGCATGTTGGCAGTCAGAGTAGTGACATCAATCCACTCAAAACCTCAAGATCGTCAAAACAAAAACTCAGCCTCTGGGATTGTCACAAGCATGTACACATTTTGGGTACAGGAGAATAGAAGGTATGAAGGATCTCAACCTGTGGCTGTGACTCCTTTGACAAATCTCTATCTCCAAAGACTTACGTTACAATTCATAACAGTAGCATAATAGTTATGAAGTAACAACAAAAAATTATGTTTGAGGGTCACTACAATGTGAAGAACTGTATTAAGGGTTCTCTCAGTGTTGGGAAGGTTAAGAACCACTGGTCTAGAAGAACTGGAAGTTCGTTGATAATCAACATTAAAGACACTTTCTTCTCTATTTTTCCTCTTTCTTTGAAATATTGGCTTTTATTTATTTTTAAATTTTTCTCATTTTATTAAAAATATCTTTTTCTCACACATATATCCTGACAATTTCCTCTCCCTCTGCTCCTCCCATTTCCTTCCCACATCCTCTCCCCTTCAGATCCACTCCCTTCTGTCTCTCATTAGAAGACATTAGGCTTCTAAGAGATAACAACAAAACGTGACAAAATAAAATAAAATAAGATCAAGAAAAAAAAATCACATTGAAGTTAGACAAGGCAAGCCAAGAGAAGGAAAAGAAACTCCAAAATCAGAGAGCCACTTGTTCCGTTCCCATAACAATACCAGATTGGAAGCCATAGTATATACATAGAGGACCTGATGAAGACCTGTGCTTGCTGCTGTGAGCTTTGTGAGCTCATATGATCTTTGCTCAGTTGAGTAAGAGGGCCTCCCTCTCCTATGTCCTCCATCCCCTCTGTTTCTTACACACTTTCTGCCTCTCCCTACACAGGCTTCCCTGACCTCTGAGGGGAGTGACTTGATGAAGACATCCCATCTAGGCAGAGCTAAGTGTTCCAAGGTCTCTCCACAAGATGTTTTCTTGGGTGTCTCTGCATTTGCTCCCATGTGCTGCAGGAGGAAGCTTCTCTGATGATGACTGAATTTGGCACTGATCTATGAGTATAGATGATATCATTAGAAGTTATTTTTATTGTTATAGTTTAAGACCAGTAGGATTTGGTTTTACCTTAGGTAAAGACACTTTATGTTTAAGGTCTTAAAATGAGGTTGTTTTGGAAAAAGCAAGCCTTATTTGTGGTTGAATTATTCATTTAAATTATTTAATCCTTTTCTTGGACTTCTCTCATTTGGATGGGCTATGGAAGTGATCTTGCCGTGTGAATTCTGTTTGAGCATCCTTCGCTCTGTCCTCTTTTGCTATCAGCTGAAGGAAATCCAAACTTAGCAGTAACTCAGTGTAGAATGAATCAACAATTGAAATATTTTGTTATGCCCAGCTGGCATCAACATGTTTTGTGTACTGGCCTCCCAGAGAGCAAAGGCCCAGGGATGCAGGTGTATTAGTTACAATTCTGTGGCTGTGTTAAAATACCATAGCCAAAAGAAACAGAGAAAAACATTTATTTTGTCTTGAGGGTCCAGAGAGTTAGAGGCCATAACGGCCAGGGAAGCATGGCAGCAGGCAGCAAGCAGCAGGCAGCAGGCAGCAGGAGCAGAAAGCTGAAAAATGTCATGTCACTAGTACATAGTAAGCAGAGAAGGTGAACAGGATGAGGGGCAAGTATGTGGGGAACCCTTAAAGGTTCTGACTGTGACTGTTCTCTCCAGCAAGGCTCCACCTCCTAAAAGTTCCAGAATCCCCACCAACAGCACCACCTAGTAGGGAACAAAGTGCCTAAATTCTTAGCCTGGAAGGGAACGGCATTTTGCTTCCAATCAGCATAAACTTCAGCAAATTAAACCTGATGAGAACAGACCTGCACCTATTATCTGCATGCTTCTCTATGCCAAGCAGACACAGTTTCTTTTTACCAGCCACACAGTGTGGTGGGCACTATTGCTGTCTCTACTTCAGAGATGCAGAGACAGGGCAGAGGTAACGTGCCCTTGTGATTTCTATCGAGGAGGAGACAGACCCACCCTTGACCTTGACCATGTCATATGTGATGCCTTGTGGTGCTTCTCAAAAGTTTTAACACATAAAATTTATACACATTTTTTTATTCTAGAATTGTTCATATTTCATTGTGAAGCCATATAAACTTCACCTATGAGGATATCAAGATAAGTTTTCCCCCTTAAATTATAAAATTCTGGTGCTCTTTTAATATTTAATCATAAAATCCAAACGCTTTTAATATTTAAGCATGTGAACATGAATGTGCCACTTGACAAAATAGTTGAAATGACTTTAATTTTTTTTAATTTATTTTCATATTTTATTTACATTTCAAATGTTTCCCCCTTTCCAGATCTCCCCTTTGGAACCTCCCCATTCCCTCGGCCATCCCCCTGCCACTATGGGGGTAATCTCTCACCCACCCACCCACCCACTCTCATCTTCCCTCCTTGTCATTCTCCTATACTGGGGGATCTAACACCCTCAGGCCCAAGGGCCTCTCCTCCCCCTGATGGATAACAAGACCCTCCTCTGCCATATTTGTGGCCAGCACCATGGGTCCCTCCATGTATATTCTTTGGTTGGTGGGATCAGTCTCCAGGAGTATCTGGGGGTCAGGCCAGTTGCCACTGTTGCTACCTCCCTGGGGCTGCACACTCCCTCAGCTCCTTCAGTCCTTTCTCCAAGTCCTCCATCTAGGAACTCACACTCAGCCCTACTGTTGCTGCAAAGTGACTCTTGGGTATTTCAAACTTTGGGGCTAATAACCACTTAACAGTGAGTACATACCATGTTCATTCTTTTGTGACTGTGTTACCTCGCTCAGGATGATATTTTCAAGATCCATCCATTTGTCTGCGAATTTCATGAAGTCATTGTTTTTAATAGCTGAGTAGTATTCCATTGTGTAAATGTACCACATTTTCTGTATCCATTCCTCTGTGGAGGGACATCTGGGTTGTTTCCAGCTTCTGGATATTATAAATATGGCTTGGAACATGTATCTTTATTACATGTTGCAGCATCTTCTGGGTATATGCCCAGGAGTGGAATAGCTGGGTCCTCAGGTAGTATTATGTTCATTTTTCTGAGGGTCTGCCAAACTGATTTCCAGAGAGGTTGTATCAACTTGCATTCCCACCAGCAATGGAGTGTTCCTCTTTCTCCACATCCTCACCAACATCTGCTATCACCTGAGTTTTTGGTCTTAGCCATTCTACTGGTGTGAGGTGGAATCTCAGGGTTGTTTTGGTTTGCATTTTCCTGATGACTAAGGATGTTGAACATTTCTTTAGGTGCTTCTCAGACATTTGAGTTTCTTCAGTTGAGAATTCTCTGTTTAGCTCTCTTCCCCATTTTTTGATAGGGTTATTTGGATCTCTGGAGTCTAGCTTCTTGAGTTCTTTGTATACATTGGATATTAGCCCTCTATTGGATGTAGGATTGGTAAAGATCTTTTCCCAATCGGTAGGTTCCCATTTTGACCTATTTACAGTGTCCTTTGCCTTACAGAAGCTTTGTAATTTTATGAGGTCCCATCTGTCAATTCTTGATCTTAGAGCACAAGCCATTGGTGTTCTGTTCAAGAACTTTTCCCCTGTGCCCAAGTGTTTGAGACTCTTCCCCACTTTCTCTTCTATTAGATTCAGTGCATCTGGTTTTATGTGAAGGTCCTTGATCCACTTGGACTTGAGCTTTATACAGGGAGATAGGAAAGGATCAATTCGCAATCTTCTACATGTAGACCGCCAGTTGAACCAGCACCATTTGTTGAAGATGCTGTCTTTTTTCCACTGGATGGTTTTAGCTCCTTTGTCAAGGATCAAGTGACTATAAGTGTGTGGGTTCATTTCTGGGTCTTTGATTCTATTCCATTGATCTACCTGCCTGTCAATGTACCAATACCATGCAGTTTATATCACTACTGCTCTGTAGTACAGCTTGACGTCAGGGAGGCTGATTCCCCCAGAAGACCTTTTATTGTTGAGGATAGTTTTTGTTATCCTGGGTTTTTTGTTATTCCATATGAATTTGAGAATTGCTCTTTCTAGGACTATGAATAATTGAGCTGGGATTTTGATGGGGATAACATTGATTTTGTGTATTGGTTTCGGCAGGATGGCCATTTTAACTATATTAATCCTGCCAATCCATGAGCTTGGGAGATCTTTCCATCTTCTGAGGTCTTCTTCGATTTCTTTCTTCAGAGACTTGAAGTTCTTCTCATAAAGATCATTCAATTGTTTGGTTAGAGTCACACAAAGATATTTTATATTGTTTGTGACAGTTGTGAAGGGTGTTATTTCCCTAATTTCTTTCTCAGCCTGTTTATCCTACGAGTATAGGAAGGCTACTGATTTGCTTGAGTTAATTTTGTATCCGGCCACTTTGCTGAAGTTGTTTATCAGCAGTAGCAGATCTTTGGTGGAGTTTTTCATGTCACTTAAGTATACCGTCGTATAATCTGCAAATAGTGATATTTTGATTTCTTCCTTTCCAATTTGTATCCCTTTGACCTCCTTTTGTTGTCTGATTGCTCTAGCTAGAACTTCAAGTACTATATTGAATAGATAGAGAGAGAGAGGGCAGCCTTGTATAGTCCCTGGTTTTAGTGGGATTGCTTCTAGTTTCTCTCCATTTAGTTTGATGTTGGCAACTGATTTGCTGTATATTGCTTTTAGTATGTTTAAGTATGCTCCTTGAATTCCTGATCTTTCCAAGACTTTTATCATGAAGGGATGTTGAATTTTGTCAAATGCTTTTTCAGCATCTAAGGAAATGACCATGTGGGTTTTTTTCTTTGAGTTTGTTTGTGTAGTGGATTACGTTGATGGATATCTGGGTATTGAACCATCCCTGCATCCCTGGGATGAAGCCTACTTGATCATGGTGAATGATTGTTGTGATGTGTTCTTGGATTCGGTTTGCAAGAATTTTATTGAGTATTTTTGCATCGATATTCATAAGGGAAATTGGTCTGAAGTTTTCTTTTATTGTTGGGTCTTTGTGGGTCTTTGGTATCAGTGCAACTGTGGCCTCATAGAATGGATTGGGTAGTATTCCTTCCTTTTCTATTTTGTGGAATAGACTGAAGAGTATTGGTATTAGGTCTTCTTTGAAGATCTGATAGAATTCTGTACTGAACCCATCTGGCCCTGGGCTTTTTTTGGTTGGGAGACTGTTAATGACTGCTTCTATTTCTTTGGGGGTTATGGGACTGTTTAGATGGTTTATCTGATCCTGATTTAACTTTGGTAATTGGTATCTGTCTAGAAAATTGTCCATTTCCTCCAGATTTTCCAATTTTGTTGCATATAGGCTTTTGTAGTAGGATCTGATGATTTTTTTTAATTTCCTCAGAGTCTGTTGTTATATCTTCATTTTCATTTCTAATTTTGTTAATTTGGACACTATCTCTGTGCCCTCTGGTTAGTCTGGCTAAGGGTTTATCTCTCTTGTTGATTTTCTCAAAGAACCAGCTCCTGGTTTTGTTGATTCTTTGTATAGTTCTTTTAGTTTCCACTTGGTTGATTTCAGCCCTTAATTTGATTATTTCCTGCCTTCTACTCCTCTTGGGTGTATTAGCTTCTTTTTGTTCTAGAACTTTTAGATGTGCTGTTAAGCTGTTAGTGTATGCTCTCTCCAGTTTCTTTTTGGAGGCATTCAGAGCTATGAGTTTTCTTCTTAACACTGCTTTCATTGGGTCCCATAGGTTTGGGTAACTTGCACTTTCATTTTCATTAAATTCTAAGAAGTCTTTAATTTCCTTCTTTATTTCTTCCTTGACCAAGTTATCATTGAGCAGAGTATTGTTCAGCTTCCATGTGTATGTGGGCTTCCTGTTGTTGTTGTTGCCATTGAAGACCAACCTTAATCCATAGTGATCTGATAGGAGGCGTGGGATTGTTTCAATCTTCTGATATCTGTTGAGGTTTGTTTTGTGACCAATTATTGGAGAAGGTACCATGAGGTTCTGAGAAGAAGGTATATTCTTTTGATGCAGGATGATATGTTCTATAGATATCTGTTAAACCCATTTGGTTCATAGCATCTGTTAGTTTCACCATGTCTCTGTTTAGTTTATGTTTCCAAGATCTGTCCATTGTTGATAGTGGGGTGTTGAAGTCTCCCACTATTATTGTGTGAGGTGCAATGTGTGCTTTGAGCTTCAGTAGAGTTTCTTTTATGAAAGTGGGAGCTCTTGCATTCAGGGCATAGATGTTCAGAATTGAGAGTTCTTCTTGGTAGATTTTTCCTTTGATGAGTATGAAGTGTCCTTCCTCATCCTTTTTGATGACTTTTGGTTGAAAGTCAATTTTATTCGATAATAGAATGGCTACTCCAGCCTGTTTCTTGGGGACATTTGCCTGGAAAATTGTTTTCCAGCCTTTTACTCTGAGGTAGTATTTCTCTTTAACACAGAGGTGCATTTCCTGGATGCAGCAAAATGCTGGGTCTTGTTTATGGATCCAGTCTGTCAGTCTATGTCTTTTTATTGGGAAGTTGAGACCATTGATGTTAAGAAATATTAAAGAATAGTGATTGTTATTTTTGATGTTGTTTATATTGTTTGTGTGGCTATCTTCTTTTGAGTTTGTTGAAAGATTACTTTCTTACTTTTTCTTGAGTGTAGTTTCCCTCCTTGAGTTGGCGCTTTCCATGTATTATTCTTTGTAGGGCTGACTTTGTGGAAACATACTGTGCAAATTTGGATTTGTCGTAGAATATTTTGGTTTCACCATCTATGATTATTGAGAGTTTTGCTGGGTATAGCAGCCTGGACTGGCATTTGTGTTCTCTTAGAGTCTGTTTGAGATCTGCCCAGGATCTTCTAGCTGTCATAGTCTCTTGTGAGAAGTCTGGTGTAATTCTGATAGGTCTGCCTTTATATGTTACTTGACCTTTTTCCCTTACTGCTTTTAATATTCTTCCCTTGTTTTGTGTATTTGGTATTTGGTATTTGGTATTTGGTCCCGACTATAATGTGACGGGAAGAATTTCTTTTCTGGTCCAACTTATTTGGAGTTCTGTAGGCTTCTTGTATATTTATGTCCATCTCTTTCTTTAGGTTAGGGAAGTTTTCTTCTATAATTTTGATGAAGATATTTACTGGTCCTTTAAGTTGGGAATCTTCACTCTCTTCTATAGCGATTATCCTCAGGTTCTGTCTTCTCATCGCATCCTGGATATCTTGGATGTTTTGGGTTAGGAGCTTTTTGGATTTTGTATTTTCTTTGACTGTTGTGTCCATGTTTTCTATGGTATCTTCCGCACCTGAGATTCTCTCTTCCATCTCCCGTATTCTGTTGGTGATGCTTGCATCTATGACTCCTGATTTCTTTCCTATGTTCTCTAACTCCAGGGTTGTGTCCTTTGTGATTTCTTTATTGTTTCTATTTCTGTTTTTAATTCCTGAATGGTTTTGTTCATTTGTTTGATTGTGTGTTCCTGTAATTCTGTCCGTTTGATTGTGTTTTCCTGTAATTCTTCAAGGAATTTTTGTGTGCCCTCTTTAAGGGCTTCCAGTTGTTTACCTGTGTTCTCTTGTATTTCTTTAAGGGAGTTATTTATTTCCTTCTTAAAATCTTCTATCATCCTGTTGATAAGTGAGTTTAAATCTGAATCTTCCTTTTCTGTTGTGTTGGGGTATCCAGGGCTGGCTGTGGTGGGAGAGCTGGGTTCTGATGAAGCCAAGTAGTCTTGGTTTCTGTTCCTTGTGTTCTTGCCCTTGCCTTTCGCCATCTGGTTATCTCTGGTGTTAGCTGGTCTTTTTCTCTCTGATGGTGGTTTGTCTTTCTTTCAAGCCCAGATGTCAATATTCCTGGGAGACCAGTTCTCTCTCCTGGCTTTTCCTCAGAAGTCTGGAGCTCTCCTTCCTCTGGCTCCTCCACACAAGTGGGCAGGTTGCTTTCTCCCTGCCCTGTTTGTCTATGGAGGCCTGGTGGCCCAGGCTGGGGTCTCTGGCCACAGGTGGAAGCAGGCAGGCTCTTACCTCCTGGCTTTTCCTCAGTCCCTGTGTCTAGAGCCTGCCTTTAATTTTTTTCCTCTAAGTATTTGGTGTTACTTTAGTGACTTTTAGAGCTACATAAAATCAATCCATTTGGAATAAATAAAAAAAAAACAACCTTAAAGATATTTTCTTTTTAGATTATTGCAAACCTTTACTTTTTCCAATGATGGAAAATTACATTCTTTCTGCAAATGAACATTTATAATATGAATTTTCTCTTCAAACAACCTTTTCTTTTTTGAAACTGGAATATTGTTAAATTAGAAACATGTCAGCTTTAAAAAACATAAAGGCTGATCACAGTTTTATTAAGGTATAATTTAATGCCATAAAATGTATGCCTGGTAGTTGTCTTAGACAATACCCTTAATAAGTTCATAGACATGCTTTCAGCAGCAGTGAGATTAAGACAAAGACCCAGATCCATGTTCCCACCTGCAGAAGCCCCAGAAGTTCTCTGGAAGGAGCTCTTGACTTTGCTGCAGAAAAGAATTTCAGGGAAGCCAGTTTGATGCACAGTAAAAGTATGTAAAGAGGAAATTTTAGCATGTGTAAAATGCAAAGAGACTCAGGAGAGATGAGACATGCTCTTGTGTGGGTTCGTGCTTCTCCAGGAGTCACATTTAAAGGACTTAACAGAATCTGCAAAAAAAAAAAAAAAAAAAAAAAAAGGATTTTGGAGGTTTGGAAATTATATTATTGAAAGGGTTTCTAAAGCCCCCCTTCCCCATTTTATTCTCATCCCCTGTTTCTGCAAATGAGATTATAGTGAAGCCCCTGAGATGCTTTGGGCAGGATTGTACTCTGATAATGCCAGTGAAGTTCTTAAGGTCGCCCAAGGGGTGAGGATGTGTCTTTCTGTAAATGGTTTTGTGTGTGTGAGAGAGAGAGAGAGAGAGAGAGAGAGTGATTCCTGGAAAATGGAGGTATACAGTAAGGAAAAGGTTGGGCTCTACTTGCAGATCGCATATACTTACATCTTACACATGCTTCACTTTATTTTAGTGTTGTTATTGAAACACATCCCTGTAAAAAGAGACATTGTCACTGTGTAGGTGCCAATCTAATCTTCACAGAAGGTTCTGGTAATTGTATGGAATGTTTGACCCTGGTGAAAGACTTTAACCAGACTCTGAAGTGTAGAGGTCCTTTCCCTTCCCCAGCCCCTGAATTCTTTCTGTCTTTCTGCCCTAGTTTCATGTAACTATTAATATACTGCAGAATTAGAAGACTAGCCATCAGAGAGTCCCCTTATGCCTGTGGCCCCTCCCTACCCCCACCTCCAGCCTAGAAGTTACCAGTCTACTCTTTATTTTCCTCAACTCTCACATGTTGGCTTCTGCTCTAGTTTTCTTTGTGTTGTTGTGCTAAACACCACGACTCAAAGCAACCTGGGGAGGAGGAAAGGCTTTGTTTGGCTTACACAGCTAGGTCTGTTATGGAGGAAATTCAGGCAGGAATTTACCAGGAACTGAACCTTATGTCTCACACAGGGTTCGTGGAAGAATGCTGCTTACTGGCTTGCTCTCCATGGCTTGCTCAGCTACCTTTCTTATATAGCTCAGGCCAACTTGCCTAGGGATGGTACCATAGGGTTGGGCCTTCCTATGTAACTTAGCAATGTAAAGAATGCTTCATAGACATGCCCACATGCCAGTCTCATAGAGGCAATTCAATTGAGGTTTCCTCTTCCTCGGTGCTTCCAGTTTGTGTCAGGTTGACAAGGATGACCTCATTTGTCCACTTGTAACCCCACCTTTTATCTATCATCATGGACTTACACATTTGCTAAAGCTTTCTCATTGTGGCCTCTGCTATAGGAAAGCTTGGATGGTACTGTCCAAGCACACTGGATGATTTATAAGTTGTATCTTTTGGAAGGATATGCAAACAGGTTCTCATTGTGAGACACTTACTGTCTTTGCACCTGTGGTATGGCTGATCTAAATACAAACTTGGGTATCTAAGAGTTGAAGCACTTGGTATTCATGATGGAGTGGCATCCTGATTGCTGTCCTCTGACGTGCTGATGATGGTTGCCCGCAGGTCCATTCTTCACTCTACCTTCCTTGCCTCCTGTTGCTGAGACTTTATTTGTTATTGTCTGAGATACTACCTGCAGGACATGGATGTATTTCAAACCCTGTCTCTTTCTGCTTTTTCATAGTTGAAATAAGGGTGCTCTGTGCCTTATGGCTTCCCGAATGGATAACAGTTATTTCATAATCTTTTTTCTCCCCTTGTAATTTCATCATGTTGTCCCTGATTCAAGATATTTTTTTCACTGGGGATTCCTCTCAAGGAATGATACTTCACAAATAATTCTAGTATGTCTTCCCTGGCACAGTTGAACCTGGGTGATTGGGTTTGTTGAACCACCAGAGAACGCCTTTGAAATTTAGTGTCAAGATGCTTTTGAATTTCAAAAAAGTCTGCAGATTCCATTCCCCTTTCTTGCCCAAGGTTTTCTTTCTCTAACCCCAATGACTGTATCTCCCCAGTGAGGACTCTCAGGTGGCAGAGAATATAGAGATAGGTTGCTTCCCTGGCATTTTTCACATTCTCTTTCCCTTCTTCACCACTGAGCATAGGATACCGGTGATGGGCAGATTATGTACATGTGAAAAAATCGAGTATAGACGACTCTGGAATCCAGCTTTGTCTACAGTCTCACCAGCACTGGAATTATAGGCAAGCACCACCATGGCCAGCTTTCATATGGGTGCTGGGGATCTGAACTCAAGAACTCAGGTCTTTATGCTTGTGTTAGCAAGCACCTGGTCCACTGAGCCATTAACCTATCGACTCTGTTAGTTTTTGAGACAGCATCTCTTCATATAACCCAGGCAAACCACACACTTGCAATACTCCTGATATTCAAGTTACTTTGGGGAGGGGGTGTAAACAAATGTCTACTCATGCAAGATAGCACATCAAAGACAGGACAAAGAAACCATTCCACTCAAGCCCAACTTCATGCTTTTTTACTGGGTGTGAGCAAGTGGAAAAACAGTCTAAGCCACTGAAGAGTCCCACTGAACCATTTGCAAAGACTTCAGAGGAACTGTATCACAGAGTCCTCCTATACACGTTAGCACCTCCACAAGGCTACATGGAGAACAAGGGGGGATTGATATTTGGAATCCCAACTGAGGATCTGATGAGTCTCCACCTCTCCTTCTAGGGAGAGTTAACAACAAGGGTCCCATCACAACACTGTTCCACGCAACTACAGGCTGAGTTGTTCTGTAGGTCTCCACAGCAATCTGCTCTGTGATGGTCAATGTCAGTCCTGGCAGAAGTCACTTACTACAACCACCCTGTGTGTTTAGCTGAGATCTTGTTTTATATATTAGTAGCTCCTTAACTTGGGAATTATAATTGACATGGACATGACCACTGTGACCACATCCTTGGAAAGTTGCCTTTTCCTGGAGAGGAATCACTTAATATTTTCTATTCTATAATTATCAATGTCCAAGTCTGCTTCTGTTATCCTTTGGGGAGAATTTATATACACTTGATACTTACCATATGACAGAAATATTATTTTAGACCATCTTTAATTTCTTTGCATTTGGATGCTGAACCTAGACATAAAACTAGGAAGAAAAAAATTAATCACCTGTATACATTCATGAGTTTTCAACAGAAAATTCTAGATTGTGTTTTTTTTTTTTAAATTCTAGATCTTGACAATGATCCTATTCACACAGAAAGGATTCTGATCCATCAAACATAGTTCACTGCCTTTTAGTATCTCAGACTCTTTTTTATTTTAAACTTTTAACATTTTATACATGAGTGTATGTATGTGGATGTGGTTATATTCATGTGTGTGCTGGTACATGTGTGTCTGGAGGCCAGAGGTCAACCTTATTTTTTGAGATAGGATTCACTGGGACCCTAATCTTCATGATTCTGCTGCTGGCTGGCCAGTGAGCTCCCTGGATCCTCCTGTCACCCCGTACACTCTCAACTCTGGGGTTACAGGTCTGTACCACCACTACACCGACATTAATAAAAGTTTTTACTTATTTTTATGTGAAGGTGGGACTCAAACTCAGGTCCTAGTGCTTGTTCAGCTAGTATTGTCAAAGCCTGCCCCACACTCTTGATCAAAACCAAAGGTCTATGCTTTGCTTGGCAGGAAGGTTAGAGAGGGACCATCAGTTTGTGTCTCAGCATCCCCGCATCTCTCTCTCTCTCTCTCTCTCTCTCTCTCTCTCTCCTCACTTGAGTTTCTGATAAGTGTGAGATACTTCCATTTTTCTTCTCATGGTTTTTCAATTAGAGGGACCACATTCCTGGCTTCACTTCTCCCAGTGGGTGCAGTTCTGGCCTCTTCATCTTGCTGTAAGCAATACATCTTTAAGATGAAGTACATCTAGTGTGTGGATACATTCTAGCAATGACATTTAGCATCTCTTACACACTGCAGGTATAGTCATTGCTTGGAAATGTAGCCAAGCATCATTGTGTGACAGTTAATGGGTTCAAGAGAGACTTGGCCATTTCCATCTTGATTTCTATAACTTAGTGGAGCATCACACAGCTCACAGTCACATTGAATTCCACTTCCAGAGAACTTGACACCATCTACTGGCCTCTGTGGGAACTGCACACACACCATGAGCATACGTATACTTCAAAGATAAAATAAGCAATTCTTTTTAAAAGATCAAAATCATTTAACATTTTCACAGAGTGTTCTAGAGGTTTAATTGTTCTATAAATAAATTCTTTTGAAGCAGAGAAAAAAGGTCTGAAGACACAAGTACTTGGAATTCAGTGGGGTTACTGACTGATGACATGTTGGCTAATATTTTGCTTTTATTTTGGCTTGGTAAATGTTAGTTTGTTAAAGTAATTTACATAGACTATTTGAGGCTTTAATTGTATGATGTTTTTTAGAGGTGGGTATTTAGAGCTGGTGAGATGACTCAGCAGGTAATGGTGCTTGCTGCCAATCCTACTGACCTGAGTTTCATCCCTGGGACCCAAAAGATAGAAGGAGAGAACCAGTTCCAAAAGGTTTTCCTCTGATCTCCACTGCATGGCATACTCTCTCCCTCTCCCCTGCATGCATAAACACACGAATACATGTAACTAAGTTTAAAAGTGGTTACATACATGCAGAAAACAGCACTTTCTGGTAGGTTATTGTTGATAGTAAAGTAGTAATTGGAAATTGTTCTCAGTTAAAGATTTCAGGTTATAGTCTTAGAATATTTACCTGCATGCAGTTCCTTTTCAAAGTCTCAACTTGATTTAAATGACTTCAAGACATTTTCTTGAAATGGGATATTAATATTGTTATTTTTGATGGAAGACTGGAAGTCTATCCCGGGAATACTTAAAAGCTAAATGGGGTGCCTGTCACCAGTGTTAGTGAGGACAAATCTGTATTAGCTTATTCTTCTCATGTTAGCTTTTAGCCATGTGTTTTTCCTCTCCTCTCTTTAATATTCTGTACTAATCCTTTGTGGGCCTCCTTGCTGGGAGAGTGTTAGTGGGGGCATGTATAACGGGTAACATGACTGCAGCTACCACAGGTGTAATTAACTGCTTGTAAAGTACAGCTCTTCAGGACAAATCTCAAAATAGATGAACTATTTCCAGATCTGGGCTTTCAGTCCCCACCCTTAGACTGCTGTTCTTTCTGTGCCTGTACTGTCAGCTTAGGGATTCTTGCAGGAGGCTTTAAAAAACACTTCACTTTTGTGTCTTGTCTCTTCTTTTTAGCCATTCCTTTTCAACATATTGTGTACAAACATTTTGGAAACTGCTGCAAGGTTTGAGCCCTAGGAGTCCAGAGATGTCAGGTCATCATTTGAAAAAATAAAACACACATTGGCTGTCTTTGTGGTCCAGTTCCCCAACACAGCATCATTAATGGTCTGCAGATAAGAAACAGGCAGAGAGTGTCTCAAGCTACTGTCTGCCTGGTGAGTCTTAGATCTGGCCCTCCTTGCCCTTTCCTTCTGTCAGGCCCACTTTCAAAAATGGTTCTTGACATTTCTGCATCTGTTCTTGAATGCCTCAGGAACTATCTGACTTTTCCTTCCTGATAGTCTAATCCCAAGTGTCTGTTTGCCCTAATCCTATTTAGCCAGAAAACAAATAAATTTAGTTTAGTTTCCCTTTGATGAACCCAGTTGTCTGAGAAAGAGAGATCTCGATTTTATCCATTTCTATTCTTTTCCGGCCCATTTTAACTGTTACAAAAATGATGAAAGATCACAGAGAAATCCCTGGGGAGATGAACCTGTTGATGTGATTTGTTTAATTCCATGTTTAATGGAATAAGCACAATGGAGTGGAGAACTGTCTTCCAGGACTGCCGGTAGGGAGAGATGGGGCTCTCCCAGGCAGCAGGTGGTGTATCATGCCTCCCCTCTAAATTGTTCTAGTGAAAAAAAAAAACCCTATCTAAAAATAATCTCAAAGGGAAGATCATTGTCACAAGCATCCCGTGGTCATTTACTCCCTACCATTATACATCATAGACTACAGGAATACCAATGACACCATTGTGTTCTTACCACTGACTCCATGTTTGATCTTACTCAGTCATCCTCTTAAGGCTTAGAGCATTGCACTAGCCAGTTTTCTGCTACTGTAATGAAGTACCCAAGGCAGTACCTAAGGAGAAAAGTGTTTATTTTTGGCTCATAACTCTGGGACTATCTATTGCATGATCAAGTGCCCTGCTGTTTTGGGGTTTCCAACACGTATAATACATGAGGCAGGATGTACCGCAGAACAAACACTGATGTCACTGACCAGTTTGCAATAGGGACGCTATGAAGATCTGAGCTCTCATGAGGCCCCTTAGAGGAGTGTCCGATGAGGTAAGAGCTTCGAACTAGCCCTGCTCCTAAAGGTTCTGTGGATCACTGGAACCACAAACCCTGGACCCAAACCTTGATACACTGGTTCTTGGAGAACACTGGTCCAAATGTATCAAGTCTCCATGTTTTGATGATTGCATGGACTTCAGTAGACAGTCCAGTCAACAAACGTTTTATTACCACCATTTAAAATTTATTCTTCATGATCTGGGTTAGTGATTGTCAGTCCATTTATTCTATGGGCACTAAGCAGCAGCTAATGAGGACAGAGACACCAGAAGTCTGCCGTTTCTACCCTATCATTGACAGTTTAGCTAGTACTTGGTCTTTTATACTGAGAACTAAAGTTGAACTGGCAAGGGACCTGGCAAAGCCTTAAAATAAAAGATGGAACTGTTATTATAGAGCCCCTAATGCAGGGGCAGCTATGACACAGAATTGTTAGTGAACTGAAGCCTTTTCTGGTCCTGATGTGGGAATCAAAGCCTCTGATCAGAAATGAAGTCCAGAGGTGGTGAGAAGACATTGTCGTGTTCTGTTAATGGCTTAGCATTTTCTTGGGTCAACAGAATGCTTTCTTACAGTTTGATAAGAACTAGAACTAGTTCTAGTTAGTTAGAACTTCACATCTCTTAACTACCTTCCTCCTGAACAGTTTGTCATGGTGGATACAGGGACACCAACTGAGATCTCAGATTCTTATGCATAAAGGATATTCGAAGGAAGAGCTTTTTGTAAGAAAGCCCACTCCTTGTAAGCACAGCTTTGACCATCCAGAGTGGGTTTCTGCGGCAGCGGCCTTTTTCTAAGGGTAGCCATCTGCCTCTTGAGGCTCCCTTGGGCCTCAGGGAACAGGGAGGGAATGAAAGGAAACAGGGCTTTGGGATCCAGTGCTCATCTTGCTCAGGGATTTGTCTAACCCAAGGCAGGACTGCTCCTGTCTCCCTGACTCTTTCTCCCTCCTTCTTCATTCTCTTTCTTCCTCCCTGGACACTTTTCATTCTTCAAGACAGTCTTAGAACATAATCCAAGCTAGCCTCAAACCCAGAGTCATCCTGTTTCAGCCTCCGCACTGTTGGGATTATACCCATGTTCCACTTTGCCTGGCCTATCCCTCAAATTAAAGGAGCCACTTATAGTGCATTCCATGTCATGTGCTTAGTATGGAGGGGCTTGGGCCTGGGGGCCCCAGCTAGAGGCTGTGAAGTTAGGCAGAGACTACAGACACAGAGACACGCATATGGTGAAGCTGGGGTCTCATTCTCTAATCTTCAGCAGCAAGCAACAACGTTGAGTCTCAGTGTTCATCATGTACAGCACAGCAGTATAGCACAGCAAGAGGGGTTAGCTTGTCTTGGTGGGAGGTCTCTGTAGAAGAGCTGGCTCAGGTTGTAAACATCTGGGAGCAGGAAGCTGCAGATGCTGCTCTCTGCACAGGCTGATCAATGTCAGTTCACAAATACTTAGACTCTCCAGGAAAGCTTTGCCATCCTTTCTGAGTCAGGAGATAGTGGCTTTGCCAATTTCCCATGGACCACTTGGTCTTAGAGTCCTCACCCGGCCTTGCTCATGTCCAAATGCACATTTGCTCAGGCATCCTCTGGCCCTTATTTCTAGACCTCAGTGAGGTTTTGGTGGGCTGGTGAAAGCATTCACATTTTGCATCAGAGCAGAAGGAGAGCAGAGTTCTTAGCACAGTTCCAAGAGCCTGAGGTGGGCTGGGGGGGTCGGGGGGGGGAGACTGCAGGATTCCATGTTGGACAATCTTCATCTGTTAAGATGAGCCACTTAGAGGGCCTGAAACTCTCACTGTGCAAGTGAGCACTCCTCTGTGGCATGGGGTTTTGACTGCATAGCACTTGTACTATGCAGATGTTTCACTGTTTGGGTAGAAGACCATGGTGTGGGATGCTGCTTGGACCAGGCTTGCTGTCTTGGCATGTGCTTGCAGTGCCGTAGCCGCTGGGCTAATGTTTCTAGAAGAGTGTGAGTTGGTAACACCATCAGGCCATTTCGAAGAACACAACTCCTGTCTGTACTCTTGAGAGCGATTAAGTGACAAATGACATCGCCAAGCACTTAAGATGGCACTGCTGGAGATGAGAGGCTTATCCTCTTTGTTAGCTGATATGCGTTGTGTTCCATGCTTGGGTCTGCAAGGTACTTGTACTGGCTGGTTTTGTGTGTCAACTTGACACAAGCTGGAGTTATCACAGAGGAAGGAGTTTCAGTTGAGAAAGTGCCTCCATGAGATCCAGCTGTAAGGCATTTTCTCAATTAGTGATCAAGGGGGAAGCCCCTTGTGGGTGGTACCATCCCTGGGCCGGTAGTCTTGGGTTCTATAAGAAAGCAAGCTGAGCAAGCCAGGGAAAGCAAGCCAGTAAGGAACATCCCTCCATGACCTCTGCATCAGCTCCTGCTTCCTGACCTGCTTGAGTTCCAGTCCTGACTTCCTTTAGTGATGGACAGCAATGAGGAAATGTAAACCGAATAAACCCTTTCCTCCCCAACTTGCTTCTTAGTCATGATGTCTGTGCAGGAATAGAAACCCTGACTAAGACAGTACTGCACACTCTGAGTAACTCTGGCCTTCTAGAACTGTTATTTCCTGTTCTAGCTGACTCTAGCAAATGTGAGGTTAATTTAGGACTCTCTATGATATGTATCTGTAATCCCAGCACTAGGAGTCTGTCAACACACACACACACACACACACACACACACACACACACCACTCACACTCACTCAGACACATTCACACAGTCTCATACACATTCACAAACTCACAATGCACTCACACACTCACACACACATAAACTCACATACACTCACCCACCTACAAACTCACACACATTCACACACTAACACTAACACACTTAAACACATATGCACACACACGTTCACATACTCATGCACTCACACACATACAAACTCACACTCATACACACTCACGCACTCACACACATACACACTCACACATGCACTAATACTCACATGCTCACAAACACATACGCATCCACACACACATTCCCTTACACACTCACACACTCAAATATATACTCACATACACACCTTCACAAAACCTCACACATTAACACTCATACACATTACACACTCACACACTTATACACACTCATACACACTCATGCACTCTGACTTACACTACACTCATGTACACATTCTCTCTCGCTCTCTCTCTCTCTCTCTCACTCTCTCTCTCACACACACACAGACACACACATTTATATTCTCACAATCAGGCACTCATACTCACACAAGCTCACACACATATACACACTCACTCATGCACTCACACACATAATACACTCACACACATTCACTCATACACACTCACATACACATTTACACAAACAGACTCACACACATGCACACACACATACACAGCAACACTCACACATGACTGTAGGTAGTATTCTAATAACTTTCCAGCCTGCAGCCCTCTGGCAACAGTACCAAATAAACTATGTTTAAAATGACAGTGAAGCAGCTTCAAGTAAGAAGTAAGAATGCATAGCACAGGAATGACTGGCGTTGCCCTTTGCCCAGCATCACAAGGACTTCCTGGGCATGGGATGTAGGGAGACTTGTGCTCAGGAGGTAGAAAAGGCAATTTCTAAGGCTGAGTACCAGCCTCAAAGGCTGTATTAGGCATGACTTTTAAATTGAAACTATTAAAATGCATTTCAAACCCACCTTATCTGCTCCTTTTCTTTTGAACTGTGGGTGATCTTCTACAAGGATCTAGGAACTTATTTTTTTTCAATGTAACTTTGGATATATTTTCTGTTTTGTTGTATTTTATAATGTGACCAAAATATTATTCAGTAATGCATCAGGTAAGAAGATTGTGTCTTTAAGATTTATATCGCTTTTTAGCCTTTGTGGTATCAGACTATATTTAACAATGTATAAGGAAAGACAATTTAGGAGAAAATGTATTTAAATCACCTTGAATTCTTTTGTATTGTATTGTATTTTTGTTTGTTTGTTTGTTTGTTTGAGAAAGGGTTTCTCTGTGTAGGCTTGGCTATCCTGAAACTCCTATAGATCTATCTAGTCTAGAACTCACAGAGATCTGCTTGCCTCTGCCTCCTGAGTGCTGGGATTAAAGGAGTGCACCACCACTGCCCGGCTTCGCCTTGAATTCCTAATTCCATTGTGTTAAAAATTATCCAACTCTAATTGTTTCCTCTTAAAATTTGCTTTTGTTTTAGCTCTTTAATTAGTGTTACATTAAGTTTGGTATCCATTTAAATATTTATTTTGTGATATGAACAAGGCAAAACTACCAAACTGTCTGTGTAACTATAAAACAGGGTTCCTCCAGATCCTGTCAGTTTTCTTTTGGAAGCAAAAATCACCCCTGGTTGAGAACTCTTGATTTAAAATCAGCACCACCCTCCCTCTTTTGACCTAGATAACATAAAACTCAAAATCCAAGACAGACAAATATTAGATAAAGCAAGAAGCATAAACGTGTGTATTTCTGTACAGAATATTTTCAGACAGGATTAGTATAGCCCAGTATGAGTAATGTCTGGGAAAGTTTAGAACATGGTTGAATTTCAGTCTCCTACAGGAAACAGACAAATCAGACCCACTTCTGTTGACCATGACAAGACTTCCTGAGTGTTTTATTAGCCTCAGCCTGTGTAAGAGAACTGCAGATGTCCTGGAAGATGTCCTGGAAGTATGTCCCTAACTCCTGCTCTGATGCTTAGGCGTGGCCGACTATTCCACTGGCTTTGTCTCTGCCTGGATCTGCATGGCTGGCCTTGGTGCTTGTCCTGTTGCTGCCACGCAACTTTCTGCTTTCCTTCTTGGGTTCCTGCACTCTATTTGCTCTTCTCCAGCAACTCTCATTATGTTAAACATAAACCACCGGGTCCTTCTCTGCGGTACCTCCTTTCTTGGTAAAACTGACGCTGGTTGATGCGAAGCCTTTGAAGTCATTGTTCTCACTCATTGCTGCAAACGTGTCCATAATATTTCAGGATTACCAATGGGCTGGCCATGGTCAGTGGTTCAGAGCCCATTGTTCTGGATAAGCCACCTTTGATACATAGATTGTGTTGTTTATTTCTAACATTGGAAGAAGTCAGGATTCCAATGCATTTGGCCCTGCTATTATGTAGAGCAAGAACTCTTAATGATAGGACATGTGGTTGATTTCTTGAAACACTCAGGTGTGGCATATGTGTGACCCCCATGTTTAGCCACCCTCAGTCTTCTTCATTTTCCCCATTTCTACTCAACCATCTATTGCCTTCTCTGTGAGAAAAATCTGCTGTTCAGAAAGCTGTAGTGAAGCATTGTTAAAACCAGCAGAAACATGCTGGCAGAGAGGTCTTATTTTACATAGGAGTGAAGTGCACAGAATTCCGTTTGGAATCTGGAAATAATTTTGTACCTTGTAGATGATTCTAAAAATATGTCACCTCCAAGAGCCATTTTTTTTTTAAACATACAAATACTTGATATCTTTCATTTGAATCCTGAAAATGACCAGCAAGATGCTGAAGTCAGGGATCAAATGTGGCATGCTTTTAACAATGGTTTATTACATTTAAACTTTAAAAATAAAACATTTTTACCACTTTGCTGTCAGGTAGTCAGTAGCGATGATAAGAATAGTCACTTTCTGTGTCTAATGTTGCCTTTACAGTTGCTTTGTTTTATAGCTTTATAAATTGGGCTTTCTGGTTTCCTTGGAAACCCATTTGTGGACATCGGTTGCTAAGGAACAGCCTTTGCTGCACAAAGCTTTAAAAAACTGAATGTTGGCTGCGAGTGACTTCATTCTTGGCAGTGACAGGCAGCAGGAACCTGAGGTTCAGTCAAGGGAGGCTTCCATCTTGATTTTCATCCTGAGGGAATCCTGTAAATTCTGACCTTATTCTCCTGTTGGTTATCAATGCTATGGGTATGCACAGTGATGGAAAGTTTCAGAGCATCTGGTTTTCATCTCTACTTCATCAGACTCTTGATGGAAATGATTTATTCAGCAAAGGGAATCTGTTGCAGTACTGATGATTCTTCAAGTAGACAGTACGATCTAATTTCTTAAATTAACATTGTAAAACAATGAGGGAGAAATCTCAGGACTTGGGAGGTAGAGGCAGGAGAAAGTGTAGGAGTTGAGTTCAAGGCCAGCCTGGAAGAAGGCAACCAGCAGTTGTTTGTATTTGCATGGTTTGGAGGACAGTGATGTTTGGAATGTGTCTGATCTGTATTTGATAACCATTTAGTTTGAAGAATTAAGAATTGTCTTTCATACAATACTATCACCAATGGTCACACAATTAAGCAATTAAAAATATAGTCAATGTTTGCTACACTGGCACAAAAGAGAAATTATAGTTCTTGAATATAGTACTAACTTTGGCTGTATAATTTTTTTTACAATGGTCTCATACACTAATCTTAGGCATCAGCGTTAGAGGACATACCAATCTGTCACTGTGTCCATATGCCTCTTTTATAGATAAGTGTTGCCCCTTGAGATTGAGATAGACACATTGTCATTTTGGTCCCAACGTTAAGTGTGTGCATCTTTCCATAGCTTAGGTTTGAGCCAAATAAACCATCTTCTCTGTGTGGGTTCACTTCTGCTATGATGAGTGGTGGTGTTAGTAAATCTAGTTGATGTATACCATTCATCCTCTCTGCTTTGTTTTGGATGATAGCTTTCTGTACATCATTGTATTCTGTTCTGGATCTTCACGTGCTTTTATAGGTAGGTTATTTTTGCAAGCTGAGATACCCTTGCTTGTCCTTGGACAGATTTGATGACTTCTCTTGGTCTTCATTGTCTAAACTATATCACTGTTGGCTGCTTCAGTATTAAGATAACATGTAAATGTTTGGTTAGGTAAACACCGAGGACCCTTGAATTGCATTAACTTTCCAAAAGAGCCAAATCTGTAATGATGAATCAATAGCTGCCTGGGGCTGGAGGTAGAAGCAGAGACTAATAACTAAAGAGGCTCAAAACTATATTGTTGGGCTGGCCATTCACTGTTGGTGTACTAAAAGCCATTCAGCTGAATAATTAAAATGAGTTGATTCTACAGAATCTAAATTAGACCTTAATAAAGCTGTTTCTGAAAGTGTTTGCTAGAGGAAGAAGGAGAATATTAAACCTTGCTTCTTATGGGCCACCTTTAAAGATGTATTTTTATTTTATGTGTATGGATGTTTGCCTGCATGTATGACTGTGCATCACATGTGTACCATGCCTCTCAAGGCTAGAAGAGGGTATCATATCCTCTGGAACTGGAGTTCTAAACAGCTGTGAGTCACCAGGTGGGTGCTAGGAACTAAACCGGGTCCTCTGCAAGGGCAGCCAGTGCTCTTAACCACTGAGCCATCTCTCCAGCCTATCTTGTGCTAGTTTTGATGGACTGTTAGATCATTTTAGAACATGCTATTTAAACCAAAATATCCCAGAACCCACATAGTGATGACTGTGAATTACACATATTTATATATATTATGATGTAACAAAATAATAATTATTATTGTTGTCATAATGTTTTATAATTTGGAGACCTATGGACAGTTCAACTTTATACCTGTGAGGATAGTACAATATTTGCTGTGTTTTGGTAGCTGATTCAGAGTAGGCTACTTTGAGAAAATTGGACCAGGCAGTCAACCATCAGTACTGTGGTTGCTTGAGCATCTGACTGGGCCAACAGCTTTCTTGAGTACTGTCTACATGTTAGGAGTAATTTTCCTAGATAATAAGGGTTGATGTGTGAGAAATGTACAAGCTCAGTTTTAAGCACAATAAGTTTGAGGTCTCCATTAGTCATGCAAGTAGAGATGCCGTGAAGGGCCGTTGGGTACAACTTGGAATTCAGCAGACAAGACTGGCCTGGAGCTAGAGTTAAGAAGACACTGGCATAAAGATGATAGAGGAAAGCCATAAACTAAATGAACTTGGCAAAGAAATTGAGTTATGAGACTCTACTGTGAATTCTCGGAAGGAGGGCCTAGAGAGATGACTCAGTGACAAAGAATACTGGCTTTTCTTTCAGAGGACCTAGGTTGGATTTCCCAACACCTACATAGTGGCTCATAACTGTAGCTCCAGGGAATCCAATATCTTATTCTGACTTCTACAAGTGCTTCCCACATGTGGTATACAGACAGACCAACAAGGAAAATACTCATACACACCAAATTTAAAAAAAAATTAAGAGAGAGAATAGGGAGAATAAGAACATTATTTTAGAGGACTGGAAAGGAGGGATTGGCTCCATAGAAAGAGCAGAGGGTCACCAGGGACCTTCTGCTAATGCTCAGGTGAGATGGTCCCAGGAGGAGACAACTGGTGCCAATCTGGGGCAATGTGAGTGAACAGAAGAGTGCAGACCCTCAGTGTATAAAAAGAATAGGGGCTTGTGGAGGTTAGAATGCTAGTTGTTTTAATTTGCTCATTTTTCATTTGTCTTTGTATGATAGAGCTATCCTATTGTACTCTGTAAATATGGGTAAATACTACTTGTGCATTAACTATATGCATCTAAACCTTATGTGGGCAGGCAAGTGGGCTTAGGAAAAACTAAGGGGGTAGATCTGGACAAGACCAAACTGGTCTTTGGGGGGAACATGGAGAAGAAATTTAGTGTATGAAGCATGAATTAAGGATGGCTATCATCTGATATTTGAGTGGATAAATATACATAATTTTGTCTACCTGTGCTAATTTATATTTTAATATATTCATTATGCTTGTTTTGATCAATATATAGTTACTATAATTCTTCAGGGTTTTTTTATTTGTTTGATTGTGTGGGGTTTTTGGTTTCTTTGTTGTTTGTTTTTGAGATAAGGTCTCTATTTAGTCCTGCCTGGCCTGGAACTTGCTATATAGACCAAGTTGGCCTGGAACTCATAGTGATCTACCTGCTTCTTCCTCCTGAGTGCTGGGATTAAAGATGTGTACCACCATGCTCAGCAATATTTTTCAAGTTTTTGATGTGTAAGTCTTAATGACAAAATTCAAGTTAAAGTATCTGGTAACAATCTTCCTACAACTACATGCAGTGCAGCTTTATAGTGAAGACCACAGACTCTCTGTCATTCAAATCAAGATGCAAGTGTCCTGCTCCTTGTATCTGTGTGTGCTGAGAAATTAGATTTTCTTACCCTTAGTTTCTTCATCTATCAAACTGAGATGGCAGTATTCTTGCCTTGTTACAGGGCTTAAATGGGACGATGTATACAATGTAATAAACTAATGCTTGAATTTCATTTCATATAAACTTCTGGGTAAAGATTAGCTGATATTATAACTTTAATTTCTGTTTTAAGATGAAATAGCACAGTGAAAACAATCTGGGCTCAGGAGTCAGCCATGTTTTGGTTTTCACTACCAGCCAGCAGTACATGTTGCTTAATGTTGCAGGATTGTTTCATCATATTTGAAATGTCCGTAATAACAATGTTGTTGTTGACTGTTGTATCTAAATAGTGAGAGAATTACGGGACATTGTTTACAAAACATATCATATCCTAAAAACTTCAGTTTTAAATACTTTAAAAACATCAATCTTGTTTTTTTAAAGCAACACTGCCTCTTATGCAGTACATTTTTTCTTTAGATGTATATCATAAGAAAGAAGATACCAAAGCTTGACATAGTAGTGCATGTCTTGAATCCCAGCATTTGAGAGATAGAAACAAGGAATTTCTGTGATTTCTAGACCAGCCTGGTCTATATAGTAAGTTCCGGGTCAACCAGTGCTACATAATGAGACTTTGTTTCTAAAGAAAAATAAATAAACATGAAAAAGAAAGAAGTGTTAATATAGTTTCTGCAGTTTTAGCTGCTTAGCTGTGTGAGAAGTCTGGGCTTTACATGTGGTGAAGCAGTGCCATAGAAAGGAAAGAAGATACATTAGCAAGAATGTAAGAATCTGTCTTTGAGGGGAAATTTGAAGTGTTAAAATGCTCTAAGTAGAAAACAGGAAATGTGCACACTGTTGCACATAAATGAAATTATATAAATCTGATTTTCTACACAAGTGAACTCATTTCACCCCAAGTGAACTAGCTCTCTTGGAGGCAAGCGTCTCTGCCTTTGATATCTCTGCCAGAATGCAATGTTTCTTAAATTTCTTTATAAAGTTGGAAAAACAATCTTTGACAGCTGGTAAAAACTGAAGGTGAAGGAGAGGATGGTCAATCAGCAGTGAACTCTTCCAGGCAAGAATGATGCAGAGGAAAACAATGGACTTATCCTGGCTGTGTTGCATATACCCTGATATGATGTCATGCAGTCTGACGAAAACCTCAGTGACTTGGGTCACTTCTAATCCCTCTTGTCCATTCACCAGACCAGCAGAACAATAATTATTCATGTTGTCACTACCAAGCATACTTTATGGAGTATTTAATCTTTGCAAATGCTAGCATGATTTTAGGTGCCCATGATTCTTAGAACTGCCAATGACTTTGAAACTAGCATTATGTCTATTTTAGAAAAATAGCCAAATTGTTCTCTTTGGAAGGTTGCTATACCCTGTGGGTCAGGACTGGGTCTGACCATGCTAGGGAATTGTTGGACTAAAGAATTCCCTTAGGTGTTATGAAATTAGTTTGAATGGTCTCATTCCTTGGTTCCTTGGTTATGTGAAATTTTAGTTTCTTTACAAAAATAATAATAATAATAACATGAGCCTTTTGTTCTAGTTAGTTTTTAACTATCACCTTTACAGATTCTGGAGTCATCTGAGAAGGGAGTCTCAGTGGAGGGAAGCCCAGATCAGATTGACTCATGAGCATTTCTGCGGTGCACCGTCTTGATTGATGTAGGAGAGCCCAGCCTTCCGTGGGCAGCACCATTCTCTAGGCAGGTAGTTCTGAGCTGTAAAAGAAGCTAGGTATGAGCCTGCGAGTGGATTAGCAAGCAGCATTCCTCCATGGTTTCTGCCTCAGGTTCCTACCCAACTTCTCTCAGCAATGCCCGGTAACAAGAAATAACCAGAAAGTGTAAGCTAAATACATTGTTTGATCCCCTAAGTTGCTTTTGGTTCATCTTTTATTACAACAGAAAGGAAATTAGAATATCTCTCAAACCAAAGATCACTTCTAATCTCACTCTATGTTTTAGTCACTGTTTTATTGCTATGAAAAGACACCATGACCAAGGCAACTCTTATAAAAGAAAAAATTCAATTGGGGTACCCACACGGCTCATAGTATTTCTGACAACTGTTGGTTCTAAGGGACCTGAGACCTTGTCTGATTTCCATAGGCAAGGCACACATGTGTTGCACATACATACTTGTAAGCCCTTACACATTTAAAAATAAGTCTTAAAAACAGAGTAAAATAAAAAGAACAACTATGAATTTAGTTTGGGAACTGTAAAAGCTGCATTTTATTTTTCTCATAGAAGTTCCCCAAAGCTGAGGTACATTTACTTAGAGACCCAATACCAAAACTGTCCTCATTGTGGCTTTGTGTAAAGAGTTTAAGATTGATTTATATGACCTCTTGTTTAGAACTTGGAACCAAGACAGTGTGACCAGCCAAGCTATGCACAGCACGGGAGTATTTTAACTAGGCAGGGAAATTTATCACAGCTTCCCACGGTGCAGTCAGCCAGATCGTTTACTGCCGGGAAAGTAGGAGCAGAATGCTCTTACAGGCTTAGCATATCTGGCTATTTTATAGCCACAATTTTTCAAAAATCTGTATAAAGTATAAAATTCTGATTTTTCTCCAGAAATGGTGTGGTTTTTTTATAGGCTGTTCATTACTTTTGTTTTATTCTGTCAACTTATTTTTCTCAATACTTGTCTATCCTTCATTTTAAAAGCATGCATTTTGTTTCATTTTTTCTTTGTTTTATTCAAAACAGGACCTTGCTATGTAGCCCTGGCTAGCTAAGAACTCACTATGTAACCCAACTTTGACTTCAACTTTTGACTCAGTATCCAGAGTGCTAAGATGACAGGCACACACCCCAAGCCTGACATGAAAAGACACACACTTTTACTCAGGTACATGTTTCCTGCTTTATTAATTGTTTTTCTTCCCCTACTTTACAGACAGGTAACTTTTCCTTCCCGTGTAGAGTACATCTCATAATACCAAAAGAATTGTCAGGCTATAGCACAAAGCAATCTTTTTCCTTTGCAAAGCTTGGGATTCCTGTCGTTGAGGGTGGTGCTTTCAGAAGGGGTAGCAGCAAATTTTCCATGCCTGTCATCTTTAGAACAGTGGGATGTAGCTGGAGAAAACAGCCTCAGCATCCTGGTTTGCTCTAGGACTGTCTGCAGGAAGGGCAGCTCAGCATGGTACCAAGACAGGTAATGCCTTCACCAGCCTGCTGTCAGCAGATTCTCTTGACTCTGTGATGATGGATGCTTAGCATGAATTCTTATAGACTCTCTAAGTGTATGAGAATTAAGACACAGAATGTGCTGCTGCTGGCCTTAGAGGCCAGCATGGTGGTACCTTACTTCTAATTGGAATGAGACCTGTTTGGGGAAGTGATGTCATTCAGGTGTGTCACAACCCAGGGACAGTGTTCCCAGTGACTCACCAGGTGGGTGTGTGTATTTGGTGTCATCTATTCTTTATTTATAATATAGTGAAATTACTATTTTTTTCGTCTTACAATATAATCTCAGTGAGTAGGCTGTTTTGATTTCAGGAACATTTTTAAATGAGTCATATTTTTAAATGACAGTGTCAAATTGTCATGAATTTTATAGATGGCTTTTAGAAGCTAAGAGTCTTTTCCCCAAATATTTCTCCCTTTTCTAACTTCCTCTTCCCCTACACAGGAAGTACCATTGATTTGCAAGTCACTGCAACAGCAGCCAACATTTGCCACATGCCTATTCTGTACCCAGCATCCACTAGCCAGTAGCCTCTCCCCCTTGCTTCACACCAGCCTATGAACTGAAGCACACTGAGGTTAAGTAGCATAAGGTTTCCTAGTAGGGGATGGAAGTGGAATTTAGGTTCAGATTCCTTCTCTGTGAGAGGCTGAGCACTTGGCATGGGGATCTGGGAGATCTGTTGACTAGCCTGCCTCAGTCTTTATGTTTTCTTCAGTTGTTGCATATCTTCAGTCTGTTTAATGTACAGAGAAAGTTTACCACTTTTTTTTTATAGTAGAGTGATTATTTGCAATGTTTCCAGCCTCATTTAGAAATCCAAATGAGTAGTAAGTTAGCATTATTGCCTGTTAGGGTTTAATCACAAAGAAAGGAATCAAAGTCAAAGTACTTGCATACAAGCCTGTGCTTACTGGAGAATAAAATCTGATGGCAGAAGAAAGTTATCATTAGTATGACATAAACTGAATGATTTTACATAGAGCTTTCATGATTTATTTCTTTTTCTTGGTAGAGTAAAGTCCTTATGAAGGATAAAGATGAGGATGCCCCTTTTCTTCTTTGTTTCCCATTAGATTGTTGTTGTTGTTGTTGTTGGTGGTGGTGGTGGTGGTGGTGGTGGTGGTTTGTTCAGTGCTCAGGATTGTGCACATCACCTTGTACATGTAGACACTCAGACACATCTGCAGTCCTTGGTTTTGACATATGTTCTCACTGTCTATCTCAGTTGGTCTTGGTCTTGGCTGTGTAGTCCATTCTACCCTCAAACATGTGATGTTTCAGTTTGATCCTTCTGAGGGATGGCATACTTGGCTGTTTCTCCACCCTGGTTATAAGACCTAATCTATACGGAGCTCTGACTTCTCTGGAGCTGAGAGATGTCAGTGTTGAGTGACAGTAAGTTTATGATCACTAATTCACTAACTACTTCCCTCTGGCCATTAGCTCTGTGGTGCCATGTTTAGCGATGCCTAATCTTTGTTTTCAAAGTAATAAATGAATCTTTTTTTTTTTGTATTGGTTAAATCCAGTGATGCTTTCACCAGAGTTACTCAGAGCAAGCACATGCTAAATGAACAGATTCATCAAATACTAAAAATTCTTGCCAAAGTCTTGTCTTCCTATTTAGCTTATCAGCTACTTTTCTGTGTTGCTGTGATAAGACCCTGTGACCAAGACAACTCATAAAAGGGTTTATTTGAGCTTCTGGTTTCAAAAGGATGAGTCCATGATGAGCATGGGAATCATGGCAGCAAGCAGAGGTTAAGCTTGGCAGCAGGAGGTGGAAACTGAGGACTAACGTCTCAAATGCAAGTACAAAGCATAGTTAACTGAAGTGGGGTAACACTTTAAACCCTCCAAGCCCAGCCCCCATGATGTATTTCCTGCAGCAAGGCTCTATAGGCTAAACCTCCCTGAGCTGAGTGGTGCCACCGACTGAGGGCCAAAGGTTCAAAACCAGTGCCTTTGTTGGGCATTTCTCATTCACCCCAGCACAGTTGTTTATCAGACTTGGATTACTCCTTGTTTTACCTGATAAATACAGATCAATTATACATGCCAAATGCCCAAACCCACCCTGAAGAACTTGTTTTTAAAATGAAATAATAGTTTCAATGAGTTGATGAAGCACTTTCTGGGGATTCTTTATAACTTCTCATAAGTAATTTATTCTTGCAAAAATATTATTGCCTTCATTTTAGCTGCTCAGTTGTATGCTACAAACATTATGCACACTTCATGAGCAGGATATTTAAAGCCACTTGAAGATAAATTCCTAAGTAGTCACTCTGTAAAAGAAATGACATTATTACTCAACAAGATGTTGGTTAGTTGTAGCTCTTTGCATCTTTTACTCAAAAGGGATGCTGATCATCTTAAGATACAAAGAAATAAGCTCTGCTATTCTGGGCCATCTTCACATTAGCAGGGGGCATTCTAGCAGATAAAGTCACAGTAAAATAGTGGCCACACCCGTCCTCTTCCTCAGTCTTCTTGCTGTCCTCCAAAAGCACTGCCACAGACCACTTCCAAATCAGAGTCTCCATGTTATCAAGAAGATTTATGTGCAGAGGGATTTATAATTTTGAAAATTATAAATCTAGCTGATGCTGTGATCTAACACCTCAATGTCTTCGTGAGACGTGAAATCATTTAGAAGGAAATCAGTGCCAAATCCCTCTGGGTCTGTAGCTCCTTCCCTTTCTATGCCTTGTATTGTCCCTGGGACCTTGGGAAGCACTGTAAGTACATCTTGAGAAGAAGCCATCTAGAATGTTCCAAGGTCTCTAAAAGTCAGTTCCAATGGCACTTTGTAATATGCTTCTGTTGCTAGAGGATCTGTTCAAAAGTTATTAAGAACTAATAATTGTTATCATAGCTCAGATGATGAAAGTCACGATTGGTATCAAAACCATTTAATTTTACCAGACACGAGGTACTGAACTAGCTCCAGGCAAACTCAGTGAAATAGTCACGGCTCTGTTCTCCTGTTTCAAACATACAGTCAGAGGACATTAGAGGCAGTCATTAAACACAAGGGCAGCAAGGTCTTACATGGTCAGTGGCCACCTGAAGAAATGACTCATGTAGTTTGCAGAGGACAGTAGGGCCACGATTATTGGCATCTTGACATCAGGGGACCCTCAGTAACCAAATATATTTTCAGGTAGGAGTATCAAGCTGAAATTATAGCTTCCCTATTTGACTTGCACTTAAAGTAGATCAAGTCTAGTTTGGAAAAAGTTTTTACATCTTTATTTGTGGTCAGTTCTCTCTGTTTTTAAATTTGCATCACCATCAATTGCTTTTATTGTTAACCACTACCAACAGTGTTCTCATACCTCTTATGTGGGTGTTTTTCTATATAATGCAGGCACTGTATATGATTATATTTAACTCACAAAAATTCAGCTAGAGCAGAGTGCCTGCTGCTTCTTAGGCTGGTGCACTGCTCACATTGGTCAGAGAAGCCTCTTTTTTGGCAGTGGGCTGTGGTTGATGCAGAGACTCAGAGCTCATCAAAGAACTGGCAGTGAGTGACTTGAGTGCTTACCCATCACTGGGCATCTTTACCTCTCCCTTTGCAGCTCAGGGAACACTGCAGAAAAGATATGGTTAGGCTGGGAAAGCCAGAGGACAGGGAGGAGTGTAGAGAAATACTGCTTTCTGGATGCGACATGGATGTTGCAGTCATAAACACATGGCATCTGTGACCACTGGCATACGACTTGCACAAGCAGTGGGTAGAGAAAGGAGAGGGACTAACTCAGAAGAAGGTAATCAGGAGAAGGATGGAGGGATGGAGAGTTCAATAATTTTAAGAAGCACTCAACAAATGTAAATTTAATGGGGAATATTGAGTGGAAACTGAGACTCTAAAGACACCGTGGTGCCCAGACCCAGGCTTATTTCCCTCCAGCGCACAGGACTTCCTCATGCTTCTTTCTTCTTTACAATGTGCCCCACGTGGCTTATGTTTGGATGAGAAACTTGATTGATCTGTTCTGTTTAGGGGCAACTGAGCTGTTGAATAAATGAGCAGTGATTTCTTGTATTTTAGGTTTGGTCACAGACTGGTAACAAAGAGAGCAAGCCCTTACCCCTCACTCCACATTCCAGGGGAGAACAGGGAACTATTCAGAGTCTCCTGAATCTGTTTATGTGGCTCTTCCTTGGACACATTTATATAAATCTGCAATCCTGGGTTTCTCAGAGTTGTGCATAATGTTTCTTAAGCCTCAAATCCAATGTGTAAGTAAATTCAGAAGTTCCCATTTAAGAGTGGCATTTAAAAATGACAGGAGCTCAACTGAAGAGTTCAGATGAATCTCAAGGAAGATTCAGCAGAATTCTACCTGGCAGAAATGTTCCACATGTTGACAGCATCCCCAGAAGTCTGATTCACAGTCTGAAGGATAGGCTTTGGGGCTTTGAAGGGGTTGCGGTGACCTCAGTAGTACTTATGTTATGAAAGATGACACGTTGATGGTGGATATTGAAATTTTATTGTGCTGTGACTTAGTGCCAGCAAACCTTCAGCTGCCAGTTACTTCTGAGTAGATAGAATATTAAGTGTTTCACTGTTCCAGGGAATTGATGCATTGGGCTCACTGTCAAACAGGAAACCAAGCCAAGCTACATTCACACACCTCTCTTGCTCCTGTCTGATAGTCTTCAGACTCTGTCTGCAACCTTCCTTTCACCTGAAAATTGTCTTTATTGACACATGAGCTGGTATATCCCTTTGTGGTTATTGGAGAATCACTCATTGGGCAGTAGGTGAAACAAAAGACCCTAAATGGAAAACTGTCAACAATTGGAAAGTATTTGCCGACTGCTTTAGTATTCTCTCAGCCATCAGGAGCAAAGCCATCTATCCACAGATCAAGTCTTCCAGTCTCAGAGAAGAGATTTAATATGTCCCCCAAAAGGCTTCTTACCTTTCTGAACTACAAGAAGGCATGTTAGCAGGCTGCTATCTTTTTGAATGTGCTAGTGCCGATTTCCAGAAGAGAACGTAAGACTGGTCTCAGATTGGAAGAAATCCCAGATCCCCCTTTAAAGTCAATGGGATGGGGCCAAGATGTTGTTCTGAAGCCATGGTTCCTCTTTGTTGATTTCTGGCTTATGAGTTTCATCTAACACCCCATCCTAACTCCTCCAAAAACACCCCATCATCATTACTGCACCTTCCTCACTGACTACACTTTCTTTCTCTTCTCAAAGACTGTAGGCTCTCCATAATCTGAGATAGAGTTATACTTATCTTCCCTGTGTAAACTTGGGTAGACACTGGGTACTCCTCAAGGGTTGCTGTATCCATCACAGCAGGCAACGGTGACTCCCGGGAGTTCACTGTGGGCCCTGCTGCAGCCTTGCAGCTTCAGTGCTGGAGTTGGGGTCATAGGGCAAATACTCCGTGTATTTCTTCTCTGTGTCCTTGCTATGGCTGCACCCACATAGTGCTTTGACTGGCATCCTATCTTCACTAATTTAGATAACCAATTTTCTTGAAATTACTGCTATGATTTAATTAAATTTTTTGATTTATTTATTTTATGCTATCTGTATGAGTATTTTGCCTGTGTGTGTGTGTGTATTAATACATATATGAGACATATGTACATCTATTAGCATATACTTAATAAGCCTTGATGTCTAACAGTTAATTCATGCCTTCTTATATTTTAATGTTTTGTGCTTTAAATTTTTTCTGCAGTAAATAAGAACTATTTTAAACTAGCGATAAAATGCTATGATCAATTTCAACCCAGGGGTATCTTGGAAGTGCTGAAGAAAATAGATGATTTAATAGGCAGTTAACATGGTGGATTAATGTAGTCTATGTTTATGGAAGTGTGATACCTGAATTATTCCAGCAAATGTCGATGAGACACAGCCACACACCATAACACTGTCAGTATCCAGGAAGTCCTGGAAAGGCAGTGTGGGGAAAACACTGGAACTTTTGAACCTCTAACATCCCCAAGCTCCCCAAAACCAAGGATGCCCTAAAGTCTGTTTTTAAAAACCTACACATTGAATTCACACATCAGATATGAAAAGACAGGAGCTGGAAGATCAGGAACAACTCATGTGGGATGGTTCATTTCTCCAGTTGGTTTGTCACCAAGCTCAGAGCCTGGAGTGTCACCAGAGTGTGAAGATGGGGGGAAGCTGCAAGAGAGGGCAGAGGGTCAAAGCAGATGCCATTCTCAAAGCCAAGGCCATTCTCAAAGCCAAGGAAAACTCTCAAAGTCATCCAGCTGATGCACCAGGCTCGCTGGGTCAGAAACCAAGCAGTATTTTTCCATTTGCTTACCGCCCACTCCGGCTGGGCCCCTCCTCTTGAGCACACTGCCTCTGGCCATCAGGCTTGAAAACACTGCCTCTGGCCCTCCAGTCTCACATACTTTTATGTATAGTGGCCGGTTTTGTGAAATTTGACTCATTCATATCTGCCCGGTCTCTTTGTTCTTCTGAAACCCCATTGCTTTTTTCTTTATTACTGTGTGCATAGAAGAGGAACATAGGATGCATAGTGTGGCCATCAAAATCCTGCTGCTGCAGCTGTCATCCTGGCTCAGATCCCCATGCCTGCTACTTATAGATGTGGACAAGAGTTCTGCCAGACAAATGCTCTCTGTGTTTCCACTTCCTCATCTCTTACATACAGAATGGTTGCTTCCCCCTGCTGTTTTTCAGGAATCTGCTCACACGTACCTCTTTGAGAAGTCTCACTTGCCCTGGCTGTCTCAGAGTATCGATGTTACTCTGTCCCTTTAACATGCTTTAAGCATTTATGATCATTTGACATCTAACAAGGATTTATTAACTTGTCAGTATTCCATCGATGAATGTTGGAGATTCCCATGGAAATGTGTTTTAGTCACTGCTCTGTTGCTGTGAAGAGATACCTTGACAAAGGCAACTCTTTTTAAACAAAACAATTGACTATGGGCTTGCTTACAATTTCAGAGATTAGTCCATTAGTCCACTGTCATCATGGCAGGGAGCATGGTGGCACACATGGTACTGTAGAAGTAGCTTTACATCCTGATCCATAGGAAGAGGAGGGAGAGGGGAGAGATAAGGAGGGAAGAAGGGGAGGGGGCAGACAGACAGACAGAGAGAGACAGAGAATGACACAGGAAAAGAGACAGAGACTTGGCCTTGCGTGGGCTTTTGAAACCTCAAAGTTCACCTCCAGTGACACACTTCCTTTCAACAAGGCCATTACCTCTAAATCCTTCTAATCCTTTCAAAGGGGTCCACTCCATGGTGACTAAACACTCAAATATGCAAACCTATGGAAGCCATCCTTATTCAAACCACCTTGAGACTGGGTCTTCCCTGTGGTCTTCATTCTTGTATTCCAACATTCAGAAAGGAGATTTGTATCCCAGATTCTTGAAGAACTCTTGAGTACATGAGGGTATGCTTTCTATATGTTGCCTGAATAAATAAATAGAATCCATAAGATCCTGTGTCAAATGCTTGTCCAGAAAGTGTGAGCTGCCCTCCTCTATCACCATTTTCACATCTAAGCCACTGTAATCCTTTAATATCATGAAACAATATTCTGCTTTAAATCTATCCCTTGTTTCCCAATGTCTCCATGTCCCACCTGCACCGTTTTCAGTATAGAGTTCCACAAGAAGAAGACTCTCTGATTTTATCTCACTTTACAAGATGACAACTTACACTGTCATAGCTCCATAGATTCTTGCCAAGGACATGGGTCTCCTGGGTCACACAAAATATTATTATGCACATCTCAGTAAGCAGAATTTAGGATTACACCATTTCTTCTCACCAGGTCCATGGAGGTGATGAGAAGAAGCCCATGGGAACCTGAACATCCAATGGGGGTGATGTTATCACTGAAAATTCTACCTCAATCTTAAAAGGGGTCCACTACCTTGATCTTTTAAAGAGAGTATTTATTATCCTTAAAGGAAACAAATATTCTCTGCACTCCAAAAAAGCATTACCCCTGTATTCTAAAGCTGTTTGCTTCATATACGTGCTTAAAAGAAAGATAGGATAAGAACTGTCCATAGTCATACAGAAGTGTCAAATGCCACTCGGTTTTGCTTTTCTATTATTGCAATCGGTGCTTAACTGTATCCTCTACTACAAGGGCTTTAGCATTGGCTGGTTATCTTTGTATTCCATGGCTTGTTTGTCTTAAGTCTACCTGTCTGCCTCTTACTCTAAGATCTCCCAAGTGAAACCCAAGCTTAGCTTCAAGTAGCACCTCTCCCCACACATACCTGTATATCCTGCTTCTCACTTTTTTAAGGGCAGAGTTCAAAGATTTTCTTTATCAGGGAGACTTTTCCATGCCTAAAATAGGACCCTAATCTCTTCCAGTAGCACTGTTCTTTTCCCACAATTACCCTGTGATATGTATGTATGTATGTACGTATGTATATTATCTATCATATACATATAAACATACACATACATGTACACGTGCATATATATCATCCTATCTATCTTCTATTTACCAATCATTTAAGAGCTGTCTGTCTTATCCTGTCCTATCTTGTCTGTTTGTCTGTCATCTTCTAGCTACCTCTCATTTGTCTTTCCAATTAAGACTTTCAAAAATAAAAACTGGATGTTAATAGACTGTTACTCAGGCTCCCAAATATCACCTGGCACACCGCTCTTGAGTAGTTATTCATTCGCTCTGTGTATTAATCTTGTAATTTGCTCTTCCCATGGCTGGTTTCAGGTCTAGATAGTGGAAAGTGATTTTGCCATCTGCTAAAGCGTCATGTATCCCATGGGATACACAGATATTGTATCCCACTGTTTATCTGTGGTGATAGTTCTGTCCAGCTTTCATTCCAGCTGTGGCTGTCTCCTCTCAGTAGACCGTAAGCTTCCTGAGGTCTGAGCCTGTCTGCTATTTCAGCAGCTGCTTGGTCCCCCCCACCCCTTGTTCCTGTGCTATAGTGACCCTTGTTAAAGTTGTATTTCGTTTCTCTGTAAATGAATAGACCACACACCCTGAACTTTAGCACTCCTTTTGATATTTACCTGGCTATGTATTCTGAGCAATTGGAATGCCCTCTCTAACCAATTTTGGAGGAAGCAACTGATGTCAATTGTGAGACAATAAAGCAGATGTACTCTAGCTGAGCAAAAGGGAAAACGAGTCACTTTTATGAATGCAGTGAGTGCCTGGAATGACATCAAGCTCCAGATCCCCCAGAGAAGCTGTGTGAGCACCAAGCAGGAGCTGGCGAAATGCAGACTCCAGTGCAAAACGCGTGGGGAGAGCTCCCCCGCATCCAGAGAATGACAATTCTAAGGGACAATTAAACATTCTGAACACTGTCTTTTCCCTTCTATTCTTTATTTTGTTTTGTTTTTTATTTATTTGGTTGTTTCTTAATAAGAGGGGGGGATGAATGCTTTGTCTGCATGTGTCTAAGTGCACTGTGTGTGTCTGGTGCCTGAGAAAGTCAGATCTCCTATGTGCTACCTTCTGTAACTGCCCTGAGGGTGCTGGGAGTCCACCCAGGTCCTCTGCAGGAGTAGCTGGTCTCTTAACTGCTGAGCATCTCTCTAGTCCAGATTCATTAATTTTTAATGTTTTAAAAAAATTATTGCTAACCAGTAAGCAGCTCGCTTAGATGGTTATCTCTGTAAGGAAAGCATTGAAATTCTGAAAATGCTCTAAGACAGAGCGAGAGTGTACTAAGCAGCCCTTTGTTGTCCACTCCCAGTTTTGCTTTGGTTTTCCACTACTGCAAAGCCAGTTCTTATTCTGATGAAATCAGGCAACTTCCGAGGGCAAACCACCATGTATTGGATGAAGTTTAATGAGTTAGTGAGCAGAAATGAACAGAGGGTTTCACAAGATGTAATGCTTTTCCACGAAGGAGATCACACAGGCAGTTTGGGAAGAGAAGCTGAATGACTGGAGGTGTGTTAGTGCTGTACACTGACAAATGCAGCAAAAACAAACACAGAGATGTGTTCTTAAAGGGGACAAAAGGATGTGCCTTGTCATAAGGACAAAAGGTTCTTTACTATTTAAAGGTGTGAATATGGTGAAGCAGGAAGGTTATTATTATGGGATGGCTGGGGAGGTTTGGCAATTGAGGAATTCCTGATGCTTCTCATTTTATAGGAAAAAGTACTGAAGAGGGCAGTGATGACACATGCCTTTAATCCTAGCACTCGGGAGGCAGAGACAGGCAGATTTCTGAGTTCGAGGCCAGCCTGGTCTACAGAGTGAGTTCCAGGACAGTCAGGGCTACACAGAGAAACCCTGTCTCGAAACAAACAAACAAACAAACAAAAGTACTGAAGATTCTCTACATAACTTTATGACAAAATGGCAAAGATGGACTCTTTAATGATAAAGCAGACACGAACCAGAGGATTGGTGTTTAAAGAGAGGATGTTAGGGTGCTTTCAATGTGCTCTGAAGTTTTCTGTTTTAAAAATTCTTATTTTATAATAAAATGTGTGAAAAGAAACAAGATGTGTATCTCCGGTTTGCAATTTTGCTTTCAGCATAATCCACTGTTGTTGGTTAAGTCTTAATCATCCCCAGATGACTTGGTGGGGAAGTCACAGGGCTTCCAAGGTCAAAGTTAACTTTTCATCTTCTTTTATAGAATTTTCTGGCACTCCTCACTCTAGCTGGCTCTGAACGGTCCAGTGGACTATGGGAGAGGAAGTCAAGGAGTCCTTAAGGCTCTGTGACTGCTCAGTGGCTGATGTAATTCCTGGCCATTAGAGGACAATAAGTAGAGAAATGAAGTGACTCATGGTAATCACAGAGGCCAGGGGTTGAGATAGTGTGCACCAGAGCAAATCCCATCATTTGTGGGAAAACTCAAGTCTCAGGCCTAATAGAAGGAGGACTTAACTTAATCCTTGGCTATAATGGAAATCACATTCAAAACAGAAATGAAACAATAGGGTCTAATCCTCCCAATTCAGGATTGCCCCAGTGGGTTGATGCCGTGGAGGGATATGGGAATTGGCATCAGGACTCATAAAAGATGCAACCAAATTATGACTTTGTCCCCTTCCAGCCTTGCCTGAGGATCTGATGATTTAGAAACAATGTTAAGATTAAATCCAGCGTTCCCAGACTTTCACTGCTGAGCATAATTTCTGGCCAGTACTCAGGGGAGTTACCATCAGATTAGTAAACCACATGTTGTAAGATTTCCATTAAATGATGTACCTGTTATTCAATTCATGTTTATTTTCCTCAGCATTTTATACCTCGAGATATTTCAAGCTGATGAAGAAATATTATTTTTCCTCATTTGCTAGCTAGTGCTAATTATTTAAGCAGTATTGCTAAAGAACCAAATGTATGGGTCCTAAGTATCTAATTATGGTATATGTGTTGACTTGGTTATAAAATATATTTCAACAGTGCTTTAGACAGAGCCATTACTAGGCTTACAATAACCACTTGCTTGCTTGAATTGGCTTCTATATTTGCAATCAGTTGTTAAACTGGTCATGGATTTATTAGTTTTCCCAAAATGAAATCCAACAGTTGATATAAAGTGGGCTTCTTTTTACCCCAAAGCTAGTCTTTGGTTATTTATGAGCTAACAAGTATGCTTTTTTATTGAATGACTTCAAGCATAATTTATTAGAATATTTTAATCTATCATTACTGTTACTGGGGAAATTTAGAGACCTCACATTGGGTGCCATATATTATTGGAGCAAGTGGGGTTTACTCTTTTAGTTCTTACTCTTATTAATGAAAAAATGTTTATTAAAATTTGAGAGAAAAACAACAGGGTAGACGAGCTGTAAATATTGGCAGATGCTTGGAGGAGGCGGGTGGAGGAGACAGAAAGCCATGCCTTTTCAACTGGGTCTAAGGAAGTCTGCAGGTCTAGTAACGGGGTGTGGCAAGCAAGTGCGTGGTGGAAGGAGGAGGCCGGTCTCTGGAGAGCCAGTGAAAAAGCACAGTGTCCAGAAAAGCACCTCCATGCTTTGAGCCGTATCGGAAAGGACACAAAGAGAAAGGTTACTCTTTAGCTTTTCTGAAGTGGGCAGCCCTCCCGATACCCAACACCTCCATAACAGATGCCCTGCAAGCAGCTGCATTGAGGGAGGGGCTTCAGAGGAGGGGAAACATATTATCTTATTTTTCCTCTTCCTCCTACGTGTCTTTAGGAGAAGCAGATTTTCTGGAGGGGGTGGAGTATGCACTTCTGACCAAGTGATTGACAGGCTCAATGAGATTAACTCTTTGAAAGAAGAAATGAAAGGGTGGAATGTTTGGGATTGCTTGGAATGCCAGGTCTCCAACCAGTGCCTGATGTAGATCTTAGATTTTAGTGTTACTCTTTTAACCAGGCGGAAGTAGCATTGCCCTCAACCAAGCCCAGATGCCTCAAATTTTTATTTGGCAATTTTAAATCCTAAGGAGGCTCTTCCCTCAGCAGCCCTTATCAGGAAAAGAGAAGGTGGAGTCCAGAGTCCCTGAGGGAGGGGCCCATCCCCAGTGGCCTCCCTTCCGGATACTATATCTGTGCTACTTAACCTTAAGCCATGCTTATCACTTTTGACATATCTTGATGGTAGGGACTTACTTGTGGTCTTAATGTACATTTAATAATCACAAATGTGATTTCAAAGATAAATAAATTACAACATTGACTAATATAGCAAATAATATAGCAAGTTTTGGCCTTATAAAACTTAAGATGGGACTTTCTAGTGGTGAAACACAGTACACAAAAGTTTTATAAAAGCATGATGTGGGGCTCAAGAGATGGCTTAGTGGTTAAGAGCATTGACTGCTCTTCCAGAAGTCCGGAGTTCAATTCCCAGCAACTGCATGGTGGCTCACAACCATCTGCAATGCAATCTGATGCCCTCTTCTGGTGTGTCCGAAGAAAGGGGCAGTGTACTCACATATATAAAATAAATAAATAAATCTTTTTTTTAAAAGTGTGATGGGTAATTAATTTTTTATTTAAATGTAAAAATTAGCAACTGGAAAAGAGTTTGTCAAGATACGGGAGGAAGTTTCTAGCTGGTTTGGAAGATGTGAAGCCTTAAAAAATAAGATGGACAAAGGCTTGGAAAATAATATTTTAATGGACCCATGTAAGTGTCTGCATGCTCACAAGTATGCTTGATGTTTGCAGACAGGCATCTACTCTTCGGGGTCATTAGCATTTGGGGACGGACTGACCAGTTCAGAGAAATAATCAGAGCATGCTTGTGGGTTTCCCCCACTATCTGCTATTTCTTTTTCTCTTTCTTTTTATTTTTTATTCTCTCATATATTGCATCCCAACTGCGGTTTTCCCTCCCCCCTCTCCTCCAAGTCCTCCCCCCACCTTCCCTCTCTCCCAGATCCACTCCTGCATTTCCCTTCAGGAAAGTCTGGGAACCGTATAAGTGTTTCTTAAGCTGCTGCCCTTACTTGGAACGATGAGATATGGTGTCATCTAAAATAATGCACGGGCCATTCATTAGCCCAGCAGCTTATCAACAGCAGTCCAATCAGCAAAGCCCTCCTCTCTCTCAGAGTTGCATTTCATTTTCTCAGGCTGGCTGTTGTCTTGGCAAAACCATATGAGCATGGATAAGATGGAAAGTGATGAAAGCGATGAGATTGAATTCAAAGGGAAGACCAAAGAAGCATGAGGAGATAGGGTTCAAGCTACACAGGAAGTTAAACATGCATCCGCTCCCAGACGCCCTCTCCCAAACCCACAACGCTCCACAAAGCCAGCTCTGTGTTCTGAGGAAGGGACGGAGAATTCAAGTCTTGAGGACTCTGGAGTGTGCTCATATGTTCTGAGACTTGGGCTCATAAAGTCTCGAGAACACAGTCGGCTTCTTGAGTGCTCTGAGGGAGTTCTAGTGTCTCAGACAGAGACTGGCTTTCCCTAGAGCACACTACTCATTGTGGTAATGCTGATAGCAAAGCCTCTCATTTCCCAACTTAGGGATGTTTTGCTGCCTCGTGCTTACAAACCACTAAATTGGAGGTACAGCCTTGGTTTACGCAAGTGGATTTCCCTGGAAATTGTAAATGATCTAAGAGACAGTTGCTAGCTGGCTCATATAGGCTCAGAATTTTACCACTATAAAGAAAAAAAATAAAAAAAAGAGTGAGACTATACCATTTTTATCAATCAATCTGATTTCAAAATCAGAGCACTGAAACATAAATCTATTTACTATCAGCATGCCAAATATAATATAAATAGGCTGACTCTGTGTAAGGTAAAAGGGTACTATGTTGAAGAACACATTAGGATATTAGTTATTGATTTCCTAATTAATATAAAAATAAAATCGCATTAGTGTTTGTTTATAGTTGTCCCCTGCTTGGGTTAAAGTTTAAATAAATATTAAGAACTTATTAGAAATGCTCCCACTTTGATTATAGTTTCCAGTTTTAGCCCACATACAATTCTAAGCATCAGTTGGCTCCAGAAAGGCTTCCACAGACCACTTTTAGCATGATAAAAATTATATAATATTGTAATATTATATAATATCACCATGTTATTTTGCTATGTATAGGCTATGATATATTTGAGCCACTATTGGTGGTTTAGTCAAGCTGACTAATTTCCATTAGAAAACTTTTTAGGTTTATTTTATTTTATGTGAATGAATGTTTTGTTTGTACACATGCCTGTCTGTACACCACCTGGGTACAGTGTTCTTGGAGGTCAGAAGAGGGTGTCAGATCCCCTGGAACTAGAGTTGCAGATGGTTGTGAGCCGTGTGTGGGTGCTCAGAATCAAACCCTGGTCCTCTGCAAGAGCAGTAGGTGCTCTTAACTCTGAGCCATCTCTCCAGCTCTTTTTTCCATTTTTAATGGCAAGCCTAAAGCCTAACATCTAAGCAATTTTTAGGTATATAATACACAATTAAGTACAATCACTATGATGTACTGTATGTACATTGCTTGGTGTTACTTCTCTAACTGAAATTTTGTACCTGTTAACATGTCTTCCCAATTCTTCCCTTTCCCCCAGGCCCTGATAACAGTCATTCTATCTCCTATACTACTTTTAGTTTATTTAAGAAGGGAACTCACTCTGTAGACCTGCCTGGCCTTGAACTCAGAGATCCACCTGCCTCTGACTCCTGGGTGCTGGGACTAAAGACATGCTTGAAATGGTTTGTGATTGTCTTGGGATATTTATCTCCAATCAGTTCATAAAACTGGGTGAGGTACCACGTGACCCTTGTCCTGGATGCTGCTGCCCTTTGGAGGTCAAAGATCTAAGCCACAGAAGCAAAGCCTAGCTTCACACTGTGTTCTCAGCTCTTACCTGCCCAGACCTCAGTTAGATCTGATCCAACAATGATAGAAGGTGGAGTGCCCAAGGCAGTATTTCCCTTGGTTTTGTGTTAAAATGTGGGGAAGATAAGAAGGGAAATAATTCAAGTCCTTAGAGGTCACCCCTGGCAGGCTAATATATATTCTCCTATTCTTTCTAATGCCTGTTCACCAAGAAATAGTGTATCTTCTCAGAAAGCATGATATGAAATATTACAACATTAGATTTGACTACATGAATGGATACTGGATAGGTATGGCTCACATATGCATATATGTGAGTGCACGCTGTGAACAAACTCTTTTTTTTTTTTTTTTTCAGTTTTTCGAGACAGGGTTTCTCTGTGTAGCCCTGGCTGTCCTGGAACTCACTCTGTAGACCAGGCTGGCCTCGAACTCAGAAATCTGCCTGTCTCTGCCTCCCGAGTGCTGGGATTAAAGGCGTGCGCCACCACTGCCCGGCTTCAAACTCTTTTATTATAGAAAGAAATTAAGCTTAGAGCTGAAAGTACTTCAGAATCTGGGACAAATTGTAATTGCATTTTAAATGTTCTGGCACCTGCGATAAAATGAGATAGATTAATATGCTGACTTCTGTTCCATCTTAAGGCACAATCTCACTGTATGAGTGATCTCACTGTATAACAAATTAGGACATAAACATTTTGAACTGGTGAAGGGACTTAAGGTTACCAAAGTCAATAAGATGAAGACAAAAGGAGCTATATATAATTGTGACCTACAGATGATAAATTATTTACCCTTGGGATGCAGGTGAGAAAACAGGATGCTATCACATGTGTCTAAGGAACATGAATAATAAGCAAATGCAGGCAGCTGGTTTCTAGATGCTTGGGTGATGCTATCACATGTGTCTAAGGAACATGAATAATAAGCAAATGCAGGCAGCGGGTTTCTCGATGCTTGGATGATGCAGGCTAACATGTTCTAGTTTAAATTAAAGTGAGAGGCACTGGTATGAACTCATATATAGTTCTGAGTAGGCACAAATGGCATGTACAGAAATATTTATAGATGTGAGCAAATGCATGGGTTAGTATACACACACATATTTTCTCTATTAGTTGAGAAGGTATAGATGCAGTGACATGTTACCAGCAATAAGTGTGTCTGATACCTAGATCCTATTTTTAAAATATCATTCATGAGTGAAAGATGAGTAGGGATGGATGTGTCATTAGAAGAGTGATTGATTCTGGACATGAGGCCAAAAATGTACCAGGTGAGCCTAAATAATATTGTCGTGCTGTATAGTAAGCAGCTAGATGGAAATAAAAAGGAAATAAACCAATAATCCCACAACATGAGATATTTCAAAGGAAACAGGTGTGACCTGAAGAAGCTCTCTGTGGCCATGTTGGAAGAAATTGAGAACCACACTAAGTCCAGTGATCTTGGATTGTGACCCAAAGGATGTAATAAGTATCCCTGAGTCTATGACTAGTAAACAGATGGGGAAGAGACAAAGAGACAGCCCTTCTGTCTTTGAGGTAGATCACAACTCCCCACCATTTAAGCATAGACTGCACAATGTGAATTTCTCTGAGAGAATGAGATAGGACAAGAAGAGAAATCTCCTGTACCCTCAAGAAGGCTGAGGAGTATTACCCTTGCACAAGGTCAAGATTGGGGTGAGCAGAGATAAGTCACTGTGATGGGGAGCTCTCCCCACAGTGTGCAATTCCTGGGATGAGAATTATGGCTGTGCCTCTACACCCCTACGGTCCTCCTTCCCCAAGCTTACAACACTGTGGATTATGAAGAAGTCATTAGGCATACACCGACAGGAGGCCACTCCACAAATATCTGAACTGAGCTCCTACAACTGCCAGTTGTCACCAAAACCCAAAGAAACAATGTCTGAGATATACATCCAAAAAGAACCCAAGGAGACATGTTAGTTAAATGGAATTGTCCGGTGGATAAGAACCGACTATACTAAACAGTACTCAGAACCCAGAAAGGCTAAGAAAATGTGAATGAAGGATGAGTTTTAATTAATCATGATGCATCAAGATTTGTTCATATTTTTTTTTGCTTTCTTCTAGTATTTCTACAGATTTGGGCCCTAAGTATAAGTCATTAATCTATTTTGAGTTGCTAGACACCCAAAACATTTACACTATAACAAAGTTAAGAGATAATCTAAAAAGGGGGAAATATTTGAAAATGATACATGTAATTAGAGGTTAATAAATAAAATGAATAAGAAACTCTACAATAAAAATAAACTGATTTTAAAAATGGACATAGTGCCTGAACAGACTTTTCTCTCAACAAGACACACAAGTAACCAAGAAGTATAAGGAAATCTGCTCAGTGCCATGACTTATCAGGGAAATGCAAATTTAAGCCTCAGCAACATACACCTTGCCCCTGTAAGAATGGCAGTTGTCAAACAAGGATGGGCGTCAGAGAGGCTATAGAGGGAGAGAACCTTGTCCACTGCTGAGAGGGAATTTAACTTAAAATGGCTATTATGAAACAGAATAGAGGTTCCGACTATATCAAACAATTCTCCTAGGGCACACGCATACACACACACACACACACACACAGAGGCATAGGAAATAAAATCAGCATGTCAAAGAGATAGCTATACGTATGTTCATTATGACAGTGACAACTTCCAAGGTTCAGCATTAACTTGCTGCCTATCAACAGATGAATGAATTTTAAAATGAGGTTTGTGTAAACAGTGGAAAATTATTCCATCTTTACCAATAAACAAATCCTGCTCTTAGTGACAATTTAGATTACCAAGAGAGCATTAAGTAAAGTGATGTAAGCCAGGTACTGTGAGACAATAACTGGGTGATTTGACATATGAATGAATTCTAAAAAGCTGAACTCATTAAACAGTACAGTGATGAGTTTGGGGAAATTTGGGTGGGTGGTGAGGAGCTGTTGGTCCAAGTGAGTATGCAGTTAGTTTTTGTCAACTTGACACAACCCCAGTGATGTAAGAGAAGCTCAGCTGAGGAATTTCCTCCATTAATCTTGTCTTTGGGCATGTCTGTGGGGATGTTTTCTGCACTGCTGATTGATTGGAAGGGCTCAGTCTACCATGGGCAGTACCATCCCTTAGTAAGCGGACATGGAGTATATTTAAAAAGCATGTTCCTTGAAAACTGCCTCAAGTAGGAAGGATAAGTATAGGGAGTAATGAATATGCTAATTATTTTTATTGACTATCAATTAGCAATGCATATAATGGTTGTAGGTATCAACATATCACAGTGCCTACCATAATCAGATACATTTATCATTTGCCAGCTTTATTTTAATAAAGACAAGGGAAAAGATTGCAAAGGAGCATTGGTTCATTCAAATACAAACACAGTATCTGATGACAATATAAAATATGATAGGGAACACAATCAATGGGGGGGGGGCCAGAAGAAATCTGTCCCAACTGTCCTGTAATTTTCTGTAAATCTTCAAATCTTCTATAAATAGCGATCCTTTAGAAAAGTAGTTGATTGAAAAATATTAAACAATAGATATCCACATTATAATTGCTACTCTTAAAGATGTTAAAATGTTAAAAACAAAAACGAAAAACTGAGGAAATTCCACATAGAAAAGTACATTCTAGAAAGTGTGTAACTTTCCTGAGAGACTTTTAGGATATTCACTGTGGTTCTAAATATTGTTATTTAACTGAACCTGGCATCAAGAAGAGTCTGAGTTTTATAAAATTCACTTCTTTTGCCTTAATCTAATGAGCATATTATATGTAAAGAAAGGTTATTTATGTTATATTAATGTCTTCTACAAAGTAGAGTCATCTTAATTTTAAACATATAATATGCTAAATAATATATGCATTATATACCTACTGAGTTCAGAACCATGATGTCACCAAACTTTCCCCTTTATGGAAGAACAAATTTGTGTCTCCCCATCATATTTCCCTAACTTCATGCTTAAAATAGGCCTTGCTTAGTCAATGCATAGATTTCTCGTTATCCCATAGCTTAGTCCTGTAATATGGAAGGGCAGTGTATTTGTGTGTGTGATGTGTGTGTATATGCACACATGCTAGCCCTCACTACTTACTACCATAAACACAATATTTTACCAAGAAAATTGACAGCGTTTCAAACTGAAAAGGACTTTTTAAAACATTTGTGTTTGCCTCCTTGGTTTGGGTTCAGAGGAAAGGGATGCTGAAGAGAAAAAAATCAGGACGTTCGCACATTTTGAGGAGTGTGAATTTTATTCACCAATTTGCTTTTTATACCATGGACCAGCTGCTGCCTGTGGAAGACTGGGACATCACAGCCACAGTCACACTGCAGCTCAGTGTAGCTCTTATGGCAGAAGAAATTCTAAAAAATTATGTCCTTTGAGTTTTCACAGATTTGGTTAGGAAGGCCTGACAAGGGGGCGCAGCTTCACGCTTCAGAAATGCTCTGTGGCCAAGAGTTATTTCTGGAGCCTTCTTTTAAAGTTTCATAAGCTTTTGAAACTCTGAGTTTCCGAATCCATTCTGTAGTTGCTCCTTACGCAGAATGAGATATTTATAGGGCTTCTAAAAGTCACTTTTAAAGTAAAGTGAATAAATAAAACACATGTTTGATGGGAAAGACAGCTGTATGTGTGGATGGCTCTTTGCAAGTTGGTGCCTTTCATGATGGCTGCTTGGTCATGTGAGATGGCCTCGCTGGTCACACATTATGGTGATGCGAATCATAAAGCAGTAGATATTCTGCACATAGGGATTACTTCTCAAAAAGAGTAATGGAGACCATGGGCTCAGAATGAGAGGTCTAGAATCTTCCATCATTAAAGTCTTGAATCTTCTTCTCCCTGGCTAGGTGAGCTTGGGCACTCATCTTCGTTATGCCTTCCTTTCCTTTTCTGTAAGTGAAAAGAATAACACGCAATAAATAGGAAGTGTGTTCACTATTAAACAAGTAACTTTGGGGTTGTGGAGACGGTGGGTGCTTACTGTTCTTCCGGAAAACTATTGTTTTGTTCTCAGCATCCATGATGAGCAGCTCAAAACTGTCTGTAGCTCCAGCCCCAGGGGATCCATAGCTCTTGTCTGGCCTTTGTGGAACTGCATGCATATGGCATATACATGCTCGCCCACTCAGACACACCCTAGAGTAAATCTATTTTAATTAAAACTTTATTATAAATAAATTTCAAATAAAAAATTCACATACCAAAATGAACTCGACCCAAAGTCTATACCTTTCAATGAACTCCTGTACAATTAGAATAGCCATTCTGACACATCTCAGTGAACTGTCCAGATAGAATAGCCACTCTAAAGCTGTGGCACTTCACAGTAGGTTTTACGAATTCTCTAGGAAAGTCACAAAAGATAGCAGCTGACATTAGTAGGTAAGAGTGGGTGGTTGGGAATGGCAGGGATTTGTGTTGTCCTTGACATTTGGCCAGTATTTTCATGGTCTCAGAGAATGCTTTCCACAATGGAGGAATCCACAGTGGTCTGTTAGCTAGACAGCAGTGTGTTGCCTGAGTAACTGTTCAGCTCTTACCTGCTCCACCAACCCGCCTAAGTTTTTTTTGCTTTTCTAAGTGGTTCTCTCTTGTCTCTACTGTCTTTCATTTGCTCCGTTCTCTCAAATGGTAAGAAATGGCTCATGGTGGAAGTTGCTTCTTATTTCATGTCATATACATAGAAGTCTGTGAACCTGTTGTTTGTTATCAAGTGCAGAGGAAGGATCTATACCTTGGCAGTTATCAAACAAGAGCTTTGATTTCTTTCCATGGTGAGCCGGTTTGCTGGCATGCCTGCCTGGATGGAACTTGAGTGAACTTCTTCATGTTGTTTCTTTGTTCATTCATACTTGTGATTGATGTCACAGCTTAAACTGTTTCAAACGTCAAGAGTAGAACAGACTCCTGAACTAACAGTAAAATTCAAAAGTATGCACAAGGTCTAAGCATCTCTGTGTGGAATGAACAAGTCCAAGATTCTACTATAGGTATAGCTGTGAAGTGAAAGCTCACATCTGTTTATTTTAATAAAAGAGATATGGGAACTATATACACAGATTTATCCGTAGTTGTAACAAACTCAAAAATCTCATTTATCCAATAATGTACTTGAAAATTCTGCACTCAGTTTAGGGTGAAAATGATTACAGAAAGTTCTTACTTTTTACAAATTCTTTTGGTTATAATAATAAAATCATGCATCTTTTTGGACTGGGGATTCATTTATTTAATGATGAATTTATCTGAACTATTTTTTGTATTGGTATTTCAATGAGAAAATTTCAAGTTAGCTTTGGACTAACCCACTTGTTCCCTGATGACCAAACCTATTTGATGATCTCACTTTCTTTTGACTTCCTGCCCTTGATACGATGTCTCACAACCATTTACAGGACAACCAATGACTCATTTATTCATTAAGCTCATATTATTTTAAGAAACAGGCAACATGCTTTGTGTTTGATGAAGACTTGTAGTTTTGAATGGTACTAACGTTTATTGAGTGTCAACTCTGTAATTGACTCTGGCTGGCACTTTGTCTTTCTAAATTCTCACAGCAACCTCTTTCAGTAGGTTTGATGACTCCCTATTCAGTACAGCTAGATCACTTGGCCAGGGTTACACTGATTAAGCATAAATGCCTTAAATTGCTTGATTCTAATGACTAATCTTTTTATGCCAGACCCTGAAGCCTCTTACATTATGCAATTTTAATCTTCTCATTACCTTGTGAAAAAGCAGAGTAAGAATTATCACTCTTTGACAGCTTAACTTTAAAACAAAACAAAACAAAACATCTTAGGAGCAAACAGGCACAGACTTAGATAACTAGGAAGGTCCACTGACTTTTCCCCCAGTGTGCAATATCAAAATTAAAATGAGGTCATTCTATGAGTCTGTAGTGTTGAATATCAGGAGGACATTATTTCAAGATAAGAGTATCTTCAGGATTGAATACAAGCCTCATATAAATGTCTTTAAGGGGCTCTTTAAAAACATGGATGTAGCACAAGAAGTTGCTATCAAGCCACCAACCAAAAAGCATACATGGTCTGGTTCGAGGCCCTAACACATATGTAGCAGAGGCCTGCCGTGTCTGGCCTCAGTGGGAGAGGATGCACCCAATCCTATAGAGACTTGATGCCCCAGGGTGGGGGAATATGGGAGGAGCACCCTCTTAGAGGGAAAGGGGAGGAAGATGGGGGTAGAATTCTTGAGGGGGACAGGGAGGGAGGGCAACACTTGGGATGAAGATAAATAAAATTAATAATAATAATAACGATGATAATAATTTGCTGTGGATGTCTCTGCTTCTTCCAGCATTTAGCTGATCAATCCTGTTGTTTCTAGACAAGCCATTTCTCACCATGGCCTCTGTTGTTGTGTGGGGAAAGTGCCTAATGCCCAGTGTCTGCCTGAGGAAAGGGCTGACAGGAAAGCTTCTTAACAAAGTTTAAAAATAACACTGAACTCAAAGAACTTTAGGCATCCCCAGCCTACAGTTTGTATTTGAAATAAAATGAAGTTAAAAAGCAGAGAAAACACAAGATGACTGCGATAGGAAAGGAAGCTTTTGTGGCGAGGTGGCAGGTTAGGTTGT
>JADRCH010000160.1:5451176-5481226 GCA_019843965.1 Rhynchomys soricoides
GGTTAGGTTGTCATAGCAGGTTAGGTTGTCATAGCAGGTTAGGTTGTCATAGCAGGTTAGGTTGTCATAGTCGTGCCTCATTGAGAAGCCCCCTAGACCACTTCCATAAGATGTCTCAAAAGGTCATGGCCGATAAGTACTGTCCTCTAGGGGGACAGAAAGAGGACAAGCTCAGATCCATTTGCTTATTCCCAAAACTATCCCGGAAAAGGAAGTGTTTCCTTTGGAAATCAAAGGCCCAGCGTGAATACCATAATATAAATCTTCAAACTCCTTCTTCACTTCTGGTAATGAGAACAGACCTATAGATGCACCACACCTAACTTCCCGTGAGCTGACTACCTACCATGAAGAATCTGTGGGGGGGGGGGGGGGAGGATCATTCCTACAGACCTTCTGCTTCTGTTAAAGCATCAGGCTGCACATGTAGCTGGATCTTCCCTTCTGATACCTTTAGTCTAGCAAGCGGGTCCTGGAGCAAGTGTTCTGGGAGGTTCTGCCAGGTTTAGAGAGCAAAGTAAGGGATTACTGCCTCAGATTCCATAATGAAAGACAACAGAAGGGTCCAAAAGATCATGGTAGATAATTTTTATATTAACAAATTAACAGCAGACCAATACTAAATCACCTAGTCGTGTCACTAGGAATAAGGTCCATTGTGACTCTGTTCATCTTTATGACTTAGCAGATGTTCATTTTAACTGTCTAGTAACAATAGGATATTGTTACATCATCTAGTGTACTATCAGAAAATAACTTGGGGCTGACGGGCAGTAACATCCCAGGAAGACCCCTCTTTCCATTTCCTTTCCACTTCCCTTTTCACACTTTCTTCTTGGTGTTGAGGAATCAAACTAGAGCTTCACACTTGCCAGGCAATCACTTTACCATTAATTACAGCCCCAGACTTTGGAAAAACAAATGGAATCCTGCTGGGGCTGGAGCAGTGTCTCAGTGGTCAGGAGCTCTTGAAGAATCTTGAAGATCTTGGTTTGGTTCCTAGTACCCACATGGCTGCTCAAATGGCTGCCTAATTTTCCAATTCAAGAAATTTGAGGGCCTCTTCTGGCCTCCTCTGATTCTCCACCCACATGGAGCACATATATTCCTGTATGTATACCCATACGCATACAAAGGAGAGCAGACAAGCTCTGTCCACCTAATAACCCAAAATGTTTGCAAATGACCGTCTATGGATATTGTATGAGTCACACAGGTGCAGTCTCTAGGTCTGCACCAGATGCTGAGGCCCAACAGACATAGTTGTTAAGTCTCTGTTTCATTCAGTATTGACCAGCTCCAGAGTAGGTAGTTGGTTTTGGAGATAGGATACATCTTATAAAGCATTGACCAAGGTTTCTGGTCCTTGTATATGTAGATCTGGACCACTGCTCTGGCTCCCTGCTCTGTCACTGTGTCTGTGTTGCATTAAATAAGTTATCCAGTCTTTCTGAAATGCACCAATAAAACTAGGTTAATCATTTCTTTGCCTACTGTGGTTGTTGTAAAGTTACATAAGACAATGATTGGTTCAAGCACTAGGCAATTCTCAAACTGTTCCTATCTGATAGAAAATGGAATATAGTTATCACAAAAGATATCTGCCTAAAAATTTTAAAAAAGACCCAAATGCTTTGAAATGTTTGAAAAGAACGTTGTATTTGCTGACTATTGTTTTTTCCTTGTTTTGCCCCATGCTGTGGAGGTAACGTTTAATCTAAATATTAATTCCCATGAGCTGTCTCTCAACTCCCAGGCTTTTTCATTTCCTGTGATTGTGTCTTTAAGGGACGTGTTTGTTGTTGTTGTTGTTGTGTTCACTAGGATTCTGTGTATACCTCTAATAAAATGTAATCCTCAGTGGCATTAGTTAGTACAGTCTAGTATTTAGTGTTAAAAGTGTATTGGGTTTACCTAGGCCATTGGTAACACAGGCCTTGAGGTAATGGAGTGACAGCTGGTATAAGCACTCACGTTTCCAATATTGTTTAAGAAGCTATATAAGGACACTGGAAACATGAGGGAGTGAATAAGACAGAGACATGCAGGTAATGGTCACTCAGATGTATGTTATGATAGAAATTACACTGTGGTCAGGAAGGTCTGGGAATAGGATCCAGAGCCAAAAGCTGAAGAAAGAGAAGAGTCTAGAGGTCACCTAGATACAGAAAGTGTCAGCTAGCATTCTCCTGCAGATTTCCTGTATATAGAAGGGCTTGAAGGAGGGAGAGCAAGGGCAGTAGAGGATCAGAAAGCTCAAGGTCTTACCATGAAAAAGACCTCCATCTGGGGAGGTTAGTAACTGTGAACTTGAAAGGTGCTGTGAGGACTGAGGGGAAGCAATTGCATGTTTAAGCCCATACATGATATATTTGGCACAGAATGTGAAAAAAACTGGCTTTGGGGCTTCACCAGAGCTGTTTGAAAATAATCATAGCAGAATATGTCATCACATTAATCAAAGATCAAACCATAACTTCACAAAGTGTGTGGCTTCCAGAAAAAGCAAATCTTACCCATATGTGGTACATCTTTTACAAACAACTACTGATTTTCTATTTTTCATAATCTGTGAGTCTAACATAAATGCAAATTATATAATAATCATAATGACATGAGTAAAACTGAAGAACTAAAAATCCAGGTTTTTAAATGTCAGATTAATTAAGCAGTGAATAGGGGATTGGAGGGATGGGTGGCTCAGTGGATAAAAACACTTGTTGCTCTTGCAGAGGACCAAGGTTTGGTTCTAGTACACATGTGTTGCAGCTGTAAACTACCTGTAACTCCAGCTCCATGGGGTCTAAAACTCTCTGCTGGACTCCATGGGCATGACACTCACATCTGCACACATACACACACACACACACACACACACACACACACACACGCAAATCTATTAATAGATCTCCTAAAGAAAAATAGGACTAAGTTGATTAACCCAACCAATGTTCTGGACTAGAAAGTAATTTATTTTATATTTCTGTATTATATATTCTATAACACAGTATAAAATCAGTTGTACTTACCTTAACTCACGTCAAGCCTCAGAGCAGCAGTCATGATCTCAGTGGGCTGATGTTGTCCTACACAGGCACAGACTGAGGCTGTCAAACTTACTCATCAAAAGTCAGTAATTGTTCTGTGATTGTGGGCTAGTAAGGCATGGCCAACTTTATTGTGGCTCATGTCATACAGAGAATAATCCTGCCCTGATAATCTCACTATATGAGCATAGCTCAAAGCCTTGGATATTGGCCTTGTTATGTGAGCTGGATTTTCAAAGTGTAATTAGAAAACAAATTTTAAAATACCAGTATATTTTCATTAATTTTCATAGGTACAGTTAGATCCCTAGGATAGCATGTCTCCATGTCAATGTAGCTTCTTTTGGGCTGACAGAAGAAGCTAATATTTCACTCTAACACTGTATTAATACACTATAATACAGTATATCATTTTTACTCATCAACTGCTTTATCTCCCTTCCTGAGAAGCCGTTGGCAAAAGATATTCCTGCTCAAATTGAATTTGAGGCAATTACATTTCCAATGAAACCAGTTCATTGAAAGGAAAAGACACCCCAGGCAGTGCAGAAATGCTGGCCAGGAACATTTAACTTCATAAAATGGGAATTCTGAAACCCTTGAAGCTTTAATACAACAGACAAAAGCTTAGACTCTTGAAGAACTATTTAATTAATCCACCATAAGAGGTATTTGAAACAATCATTTCCACAGTACAGAGACGATGACTTGCTTTCGGCTGAAGGAAGATGTCTTAAATTTAGTATGGGCCATCCAATGAAGACTTGACTAGACTTTTGCCTTCACTGCTTATATATATTTGTATGTAGATAGAAAAATCTTGGTTGTCTGAAATCTGTGGCAATTATATATGAATCAGTTAGTGTCTTGGGTTTTCTGGTGCTGTAAGAAAACACTATGACCAGAAGCAGTTTGGGAAGGAAGGGGTTTATTTGATTTGCTATTTACAGTCCATCACTGAGGGAAGTCAAAACTAGAACTTGGTGGCAGAAACCGAAGCAGAGAGCATGGAGGAGTGCTGCTTACTGGCTTGCTCTTCCTGGCTTACTCAATTTATTTCCTTAAACACCCCAAGACCACCTATCCAGGGGTGGAACTACATACAGAGAGCTGGGCCCTTCTATGTCAATCACTTCTTACATCAATCACTAATTAAGAAAATGTCCCACCAGCTTGCCTATAGTCCAGTCTTATGGACACATTTTCTCACTGAGGTCACCTCTTCTCAGATGCCTCTAATTTGTGTTAAGTTGGAAAAACAAAACTAGATAGGTTATAAGTCGGCTTTATGTCATCTGTGACAAAAATCTTTGCAAAGATCTTAACATATTTGGAGCCCATGTTTGTGACATGGTCATTCACTATTCATGGTTATAGGCATATTTGAATAACATAAAAGCCTGTAGGTTTTCTATAAGACTTCATTCTAATCATGTATATGAGACCAATAGATGCGTGGGGGCACGAGTGTCCTTAATGTACATAGTTAGCTAAATTACCAAAGTGACTTGGTGGGAGTTTAGGAAAAAAGAGAAAAAGACAGTGCTGCCTGATTCATTGTCCCTTTCTTTGCTCTCCTGCCACCAACTGGAAGTCTAACCTTCTTCTTTAATTTCTAAATGGTTGCAATTCTTGCTATTTATAGTCCACCCTCCACCTCCCTGTGTTGCTGCTGAGTGGAAATATAGATTAGGCAATGGTGGTTTTCAAAATATAAACAAAATACTTCAACTCAGTTTTTTTTTCCTCAAATCACTAAGATCCTTACACATGAGTTGAGCTGTTCCCCCTGTCTGCCCCAACTCCCTTTGCCACCCTTAGCATAAATGCTAAGACCAAGAGCACCTTGTACTGTCATTGACTCTCGACATTTAATGTAAATGGAATTAAATAATATGTGGCTTTTTTGCTCTTGGTGGTTCTCTTTATCTTGTATCTAAAATGTGTCTCTTGAATATAGCATATAGTTGAATCATATTTTAACCTTTCTATCAATATCTGCCTTTTATTTAAGTGTTTAGTGCATTTAGTGATGTAGTCTCACATCAAGTAAAATTTATACCTGCCACCTTGCTACTTATTTTCTATATTAAAACTTCTGTGATTCTATTAATGCATGCCAAAGTTTCTATTGAACCAGTGTTTTAAAATATATAATTTTTCCATTTATTTACTTACTTATTTGCTCATTCATTCATTCATTCATACATTCATTGTGTATGAGTGTTTATCCATCTGTGCAGCATGTATGTGTTTGGTGCCCATGGATGCCAGCAGAGGATATTAGATCCCCTGGAATTGGAATTACAGGTGTTTGTGAGCCACCATGTAGGTACTAGGAACCAAATCCATGTTTTCTGGAAGAGCAGTCAGTGTTCTTAACCTCTGAGTCATATGTCCAGCCTCATAAATACAAAATATTAAAATAGTTGGTTAATATCAGCTGTAACTCTTCAGATTATCCCAATACAACTATCTCATCTCTTTTCCCTTTTATGATTTTATCACATGTATTTTTTTATAAATTGTACAGTTATCATTGCTGTATGCTGTTGCATTATGATTCAGATGAAAGAAAAACATTACAAATAAAATATACTTATACCATATTTACTTTTGAACCCAGTGACCTCTGTCAGCACTCTCGATTTCTCTATGTGGACCACAGTTAAAGTCAAATACTTTAATTTCATCCTGAAAGAATCTTGAGATTCCATTTTAGAACATAATTGCTGGTAACCATTTTTATGTATATCTCCTTTTGGTTTTATTTGAAAGATAGTTGAGCTGGATATAAAATTTTGAGTTGAAGTATTGAAGAGTTGAGTTGAAGCTGGATATAAAATGTTGAGTTGAGTTGTAATGTTCAACAGCTTCAGTGTATATCACTCCCTCTGGTTCCCATTGCATTCATTGATAACTCTTATTCTACTTTTAGGATCTGCTTTATGTGGTGAATCATGTTCTCCTTATTGTTTTTATACTTTATAATTTAACCATGATGCATCTAGATAGTGCATCTTTTGTGATTATCTTCCTTGGGCTTCATCGTAGGCTTCTCAGATATTCATGTCAAAGATGTTCATCATTTAGAGAAAACTGCAGCCATTGTCTCCTCAAATATTATTCTACCTTTTCTCTTTGCCTGCTCCCTTTCAAAGTCCTGTATGTGTTTGTCTGTGTGTTCTCTGATATCAATCTTGTAGGTCACTGAACCTTCTTCATTTTTTCCCCTCTGTTAATTTTCACTGACCAGGGAAGACATGATAAGGAATACGACAAAAATGTCACAGAGCTCACAGAGGGGATCTGAGGTCAGCTGGTTTATTTAAGTGATCCTCAGATGAGTGCAAGCTTTTGATGTACTTTCAGATTCCTAAAATTATAACCACTCTGTCTTTGTCTTTCTTGGTTTTATGAAGGAAACATCCTAGAAGTATTTCCTCACTATGTGTTTATTTAAAAGCCTCTTCTTATTGTTTCTTTCAATGCAGAGAGCATAGTCATCTTTTAAGAGTTATACATTATTCTTGAGACATTTGTTAGGAACTGAAAGTGATAAGGGTCATTAGACTAACTTTTATGCAGCATAAAACAAGATATTAAATATATTAATTAACTTTGTAATTGATATTGTATATCATCAGCAATATTTGGAAGCATTAAATATGGGAGTTGTTACAAAATAGATATGAAGTACATCTTTAGCACAATACAAAGCCACTTCATACATGATATTTCATTAACAGCCTTTGGAACTGCCAAGTGTTCTAGCACATGAGGTTTTAGATGTAAGAAGAAGAGATGTCCCATGGAAAGAAGTGACGCCACCATGTATTCAGTTACACAGTTACATATGTTAGTGGTCATATATGCTGTAAGGCAATAAAAGAAGCCAGAAATGCTTTTGGTGAGATTCGGGATAAATAATTAGTTGTTAATCTGTCAGCTGCATTTCTTCACATTTGACATTTAAGACTAGAAAAGGTACATTTCAGTAAAAAGACCTAAAACTCAAGAGAATAGTGGCGAAGATATTTAAAAACCTCAAAACAACAACAAAAAACCCCTGATGGTTCTGTTTTAAGCTACATGAGCTTATATATGGGGACTACAGATCATAGGGACCATCTTGTAGGTACCAACAATAGCTACCTAACTAACTAAATGTCATCCTAACTAAAATGCTAGAGAAAGCGACAGTAAGAAATTAGTTCAGAAAATGCCTTTGACATTAATCACGGAGGAAAAGCAACTCATTCTGGTAACGTATGTAGAAGAAACAAAATTAGAATAAATTTGCATACTGAGTAGACATAAAGATTCCACATACAATTCATGATAAATTTAAACTCCTGACATCAGCAGTTGATTCTATGATGGTGTATAACATACTGCTATCAACAGTTTTAGAGGAAGCAAGTGTACTCAACTAAAGGCCATACGGAAAGAACCAGCAGCAATTTCTAAATATTAAAATGAACTTGGAGAAGAAAGTCCATGCAAGTTCACTTACACTATGTATGATTGCTATGAAAGCATATCAAATGTGAGTGAAAGAAATATTTTGATGAGAAAGCATTAAAATGTGAAATATTTAAACATTTATAAAAATTGTTGATAACTCCTTTTTTCCCCCATCAAAAATTGTAGTTGCCTATAAATAATTTCACTTGAGGACAAACCTTTATTTATAGCCTTAAAAATGACAGTAGTAAATTAGCACGTTTGAAATCAAACTTGTTAGGATCTGGCTGCATATCAAATAAAAGTGTAAATTTTGATTCATGAAAATTGCTTGATTGAGCAGTCCTGGAAAAAAAATTGCAAACATTTGGCAGAGTTGGTCTGAGGATGACTAAATGATGATTAAGGAATTTTTAATACTCGAAAAAATATTTTAACCTAATTTCTTAGGTTGAGATAATTATAAACTAGAGCCAGAGACTCTATAAGAAAGTGGAATGATAAATTTACAAGAGTAGATCAAATGTGTTCCCCTTAACAGAGATTTTTTTCAGTTGGTTGATGGCAAAAAAAATATATAGTTAATATACAAACATTAAAGTAATATAAAAATAAATTTATATGCAAAACTTGATATTTTGTATGACAATATAGGCCTAATCCTGTAATGTAGAAATCACAGGAGTGTGGGTGTGGGTGGGGAAGTGGTGCGGGTGGGTAGGTATATGCACATGAGGTAGGTGCTTACAGAGACCGAAGTGTAGGTATCAGATCCTCTGGCGCTGTAATGACAATTGTTGTGAGCCATACAACATGGGTACTGGGAATTGAATTCAGGTCTTCTGCAAGAATAGTACCTGCTCTAAATAGCTGAGCTGTCTTTTGGCTATACTTCTTTGGACTGTACTATGGAACTCTGTTTCTGTTTGAGTGAGGCTTTGGTTTCCCCAATCTTTTCTCCTGTCTCTGCGACCCCCACCTCTCTTTCTTTCATTTTTTCCAATGTGAGGGTCCTGGTGCTGGTGTAATGCCTTGCTATTCTCTGCAATGGCCCTCAGGTTCTGGCCTAGGCCACTTCATGACATCATCATCACCATTAGCATGGCTCATCATTTTCTACATCCTTTTGTGACATTTTTTCATAGATACCTGCAAAGTACCACTATCTAACATTAAATATTTTCTCCTGTCTTTAGAGGTCTTTAATTGCTTCTGCCTTGACCTAAGGTGGTAGAAGTCTGCAGTGTTCTTTTTATGATGAAAGATTATGTGTTAAATTTTGCATCTCTGAAACCCTCAGTTTCTCCATCTCCTTTCCTACAACCAGGGAAGAAAATGTGTGATAATGGCTGCAAAGTCTTTTCTTTTTGACATACATTTATGTCTATCATTCTTCATGTTGAGATTAGATGCATGAATATTATCTATGCTTCCCAAATGCTCTCACTGACCCCTTTAAATTATATTCTGCTAAAAAATAAAAAGCCAGCCTGCACTCAAATCCTTTGTTCATCTTTTATGAAGCATGGGACAGTTATCTGATTTTGTCTCTACGTAAATGTAATTTATATTCTGCTTTCCTATTGAAAGAACCCTATATCATGGTGTCTCACCCAAGTTCTATTGGGTTTATCAGTCTCTTCATATAAATTTTGTGCTAGCTATTCAAAATTTCAATTCCATTCTTGTATTCAATCTGTAAAGATACCAATACTTTAAAAAGCTGTTGTGGACATTAAATTCGATAAAGCAGGAAGGCAGCTGCACTCAGAAGCAAGCAAATATTCTATAGACAGCTCCCAACATCATGACTTGACTTAAGAGTTTTTGACTTTTTGATATGCAAAAGTGAATTCTCACTCTGTGGAACCTGAAATTAGAATTTTGAATTTGATTCTCATCTCCTCCATCTAGGACTGCACAGCCTTCTCCTCTCTGGCCAGGCTGGGCAGCTGCAGTGATCCCCATGGGGACAACTGGTACCCCATAGTTGGGCAGCTGAGGATGATGCTTGTGGGTATGGTTGAGGCATTTCAACTTATTCTAATGTTGACTTACAAGGGATATTTGGACTTGTAGAAAGTACAAGGACATTTGTCTTTCATAATTTAAATGAATGTTTGTTTTCCTCTGAGGATGGGCCATGGTCCCCCAAAGATCCCTGGAAACTTGTTGGTCTTCTTGCGCATTCTCCCTTCATTTCCCATTGTTCTCTTGTCCCCAGTTCTTAGCACTCAATACAGATTTCCTGAGCTCTTCTTGCCATGTTCTGTTTAGGCTGTGGAGATCGTGCAGTGACCCCCGAGTCTGTGAATCTTCTACCTTTGTGGAGCAATGTTCTAGGAGTATCTAACCCTTGCTCTAGTCTGTCACTCAACAGAGGTCATTGGTGGGATGATGGGACCCTGAACATCCACTGCTCTGACCTTTTTTCCAAAATCAAAAGCCATATGATGTCCAGCTTGTGCAATTTAACTCCTAATAATTTATCAGAAGGAAATAGTTGATATTTGCTATGAGATTAGAATTCATGGTCAGGGTGCTTTTACAAAATGGGGGAAAAAGTGAAAATGAACTATATAGCTACCCACAGGACGTTGACAGCACGAACTAATATAAGCCTATACAAAAAGATAAGACATACGAAGTGATGGTAAGAACATTGATTGCTGGTCTATATTTTTTAAAGTCCTATAGAATATACAAAGTAAAAGAGGTTCCATACAAGGGCTTGTGAGATGGCCCAATGTTTCTGAGATTGTTCTGTTCTGGCAGAGGACCGGGCTTTGATTCCCAGCATCCACACCAGGCAGTTCAAAATTGTCTGTACCTCCAGTTCTAGGGGATCTAATGCCCAGCCTGTTCATTTGTGCTTTCTCTCCCACCCTTTGGGAGGAGAGTCTTGTCTTGGTCAAACCAGAACAGTGGCAGTGGTGGTGGCTGCTGCGGGTGGGTTTCTGGCATAAGTGGCTCTCCATACTCTCTTGTTCATGCTAGACAAGCTATTGAGATCCACCCTCAGCCCACGAATGTCAGGATGAATTACATGGACACACAGAAAGCAAATTAGAAATACAGTTTTCTTTTGTTAATGTGTGTGAGTGTTTGCCAGTATGTATGTATGTATGTATGTATGTATGTATGTATGTATGTGTTATACTGTCTGTGCAGTACTCATGGAGGCCAGAAGAGGGCATAAGATCCCATGAGTCTGGAGCTGCAGATGGTTATGAGCTGCCATGTAGGTGCTGAGAACCTTGCTCTTCCAGAAGAGCAACCACTGCTCTCATCTGCTCAGTTGTCCCTCCAGGCTCAGAGATGTCATTTTGATTCTTTCCACATGATTTGGGGACAAGTGAAAGTCCTCAAGATCATTTTCCCTACTAGAGTCCAAGGTTTTCAACACAGGTTTCCTCTAGCACCAAGCTGATTGTTATCTGCTTGGCATCACAGGTCCATTCAGAAGCTGATGCAACAGGCTTTCCAGCATCAGACGAGAACAGATCTTCTCTAACTTGTGAACAAAGAGCTGAGATGAGGATCCAGAAATCACTGACCCTGGTCACAAGTGCCAGAGGGGAAGGAGCAAAGGTCAAATCAGGGTCCAGCCTTAATAGGCTTCCTCCATCCCTTGGGGTGCAGTAAAAGCTTCCCCTATCTACTTTGGAACCCCACTTACTTTGGTTTCTTAAGAATAATGGTTCTTCTGTTAGTTTCCTACAGAGAGTAAGACAATAGGTTGATTATACAATCATTTCTGATATCACAAGGATGCCTGTCACAAGTTGAAGTGAACAGCAACCTGGAGAAGCATGTTTGTCAGACACACATCCATACATGTACATGTGCATGCACGTACATACTTGCAAATGAGTCATGAGATGGTATTTTCCTATTGACCTCAGTATTCGGTAGTTTTCAATCCTCCAGCAAGTATCATCTCACTTCTGTATCCTAACATAGAACTGTGCTCTAACTCTCCTGTGCACACACCTAATGCTTTTTAAACCAAACTAAAAGCTTGAGTATAGCATCGGTGCTTTAGTGTGTTTGGAACTCTAGACAGGATTACTTCGTTTAAAATAATATGCTTGTACTTCATTGTGAACAATCTGTGTGGTAGATATATTTCATACTAGCTTTATTTCTCCAGCACATCTTGTTAGCAAATATTTCAGGCTAGTTTTACTGAAACAAGCAAGCAAACCCAAAAACTCTTCCAACTGAAGTTAAATGACACCAAACTAAAATTTGAAAAGTTGCCCTCACCTTGATTTTATTACACTTGTTTTAGAAATATGTTTCCCTTCACTTGGCTAAACAAGGGGGGGATGTAAAAAGACAAAAAAAAACAGAACAAAACACCCCAAAAACCAAACAAACAATAAAAAGCAGCCCCAAAACATTATGTTTGTGGATTTTGGTTCTTGCCTAAACCAAGCTTTGAGTTGGCCATCGATAAATCTGAAAATTGGATATTTCTTATCATATCATACCTGGCCCTATGAGTACGGTTGTTTTTAAAGAGACTAACCCAGATCTCATTAGACTCTCCTCCCCCAGAAAAATAAGGTGGGTAATAAAAGCTAAACAGTTCTTTGTGTAGGACCCAAGAGGCAAGAGTACATCCAAACCTCATCCAGCTGATACTGAAAGAGCCAAGCAAAGCTTCCAATGAACTTGATCTGTACAATGATGACCTTTCATTCCCAGTTAATTAAGAGGCACTCAGTATGATACCACAGCTCTGACCTTTCATCTTGCAATAAGACAAAAAAAAAAAAATGTGCCCATCAATAAAAAACAAAAAAATAGAAAAGAAAGCTTTGTTCAGAGACACTATGGGGTGATGAGTCATAAAGTTTTTACTTTGTGTTCCCAAAACAGTGCTGGTTTTGTGCCTCCTGACTTGGGCACATCTAGAGTCCACATCCTATTTCATGCTATCTGTCCTTCTCATTTCAACCTCAAAGTCAGTGAACTGGCCCCTAGCGAACAGGAATATACTACTAGTGGTCCACACTGATGGAGCCATGGCAACCTCAGATTGACTGAGTTGGACAGAAGCTGGAAGGTCACCTGGCCCCACCCCTTATTTTTTGGAGACAGGGTTTCTCTGTGTAGCCCTGGCTGTCCTGGAACTCACTCTGTAGACCAGGCTGGCCTCGAACTCAGAAATCCACCTGTCTCTGCCTCCCAAAAGGCATGCGCCACCACTGCCCAGCATGGTTTGTCAATGTGCCTAAGGAACCAGTTATGTGGCTGTTTGATTATAGCAATAGGTGTACAATAATGCTCATAATATCTTCTTGCAATGAGTAACAAGTATTATGTGGAAGTTATGTGCTGCCTATTGCCAGTGTAAAATCAAATAGTAGGTGATCCTTAATATTGAAGGAAAGAAATAACACAGGTTTTGTTGTTTTGCTTTTGTAGTTAATATATAATTGTTTATGTGCAGTGTTTCTCAGAAACACATTTCTAATGGACTTTTAAAAACTCTGATGTTTGGTTACTTCTAGTCACTTCAGTACTGTCATTTAATGGCCTGTAAATGACATTCGAAGCAAATTTATGCAATGATATTTAAGAATAGATTTATTTTTAGGTACAGAAATTTGGCCACCTTATCTTCAAGCTGATTTACAGGTGAGGATGTTACAAGCCAAGATTCCATTTTGTTATGGAATTTGACTCCTTAGTATCAGGTAGCTGCTGATGTAGCCAGGTACCTAATGAGAGTCACTCAAATGAAGCCAGACCAGAGACCTACCTTCCCTTGAACTCAGCCTTAGAATTGCCATTGAGAAACCAGACTGACTCCATTTTAAGATCAGGAACCATTTTGAGACTCCAGCTCAGTCAGGTTTCTGTTTACTGTAAAACTTAAGTATCTATTTCCAGGAATACTTCCTTAACTGCCTGCTCTTGCTTCTGTAACCACATTTCCTTGTAAAAGCCCCCACCTTGTGTTTTTTTCCCTGTAAAAGAGGCTTGAGAAATTGGCTCAGGGCTGCTCTCTCTAACCCTCTCTTAGGAGAGACAGCCACTATACTGGCTCAGCTATATACGGAGAATATACACACAAGAATGAAGCTTGGTTTAATTTGGGGCTGGTGGTCTTTACTCTCATTCAGTGGGGTTAGCACTATGAACAGGGACACATCAAAGTGTGCCCTAGGACCATAGGATCCCAAAGTCCCTAACTTACTTTTTGTCTTAAGTTATGAAACTTGAGAGCTCACATGAGGAATAAGAGTCCAAAGTAGAATGAGCAATGAGGCCTGAGGGAAGGCTCTGCTGAGTGAGAGGGGCATTGCTAAAGCCATCTAGAGCCTGGGGAATAAGCAGGAGTGTGGAGGGAAGAGGACCCACCAGCCTGGTGTAGGAGGTCAAGGCCAAGAGCAGGAGGCCTAGCTTGACCTCATTTTCCAGCCACGATTCAGTACGATACTCTTCCCAGCAGGACTGTCCCAGGTACAAGGGTTTTATACTATCAAGTTGAAAATAATAGAGGGTGGTCTGGAAGACTTCAGCCATTATTATTGTGTTTGAGTAAAATGTGTAACTCTGCAAACAGCAATCTGGGACTCAATTCTGAGCAGAGGACCACAGACACGCGCCATTGCTCTTTCAGATGCTTGATTGCCAGGCTATTTACCCTTCCCGTAGTTCAGTATTAGAGCATCATTAGACTCCAGGTAACAGTAATCAAGGTAGAAACTTGGTTTAACTGTGTTCAATGCCACTGTGTTCAAGTTGCAGCCTCCTTGTTGCTCTCTGTTTGGGTCAAGACAACCAAGGCCAGAGGGAATGAAAGTGAGGGGCCTCTGTAGATTCTGAACGGAAGGCCTTGTTCAGCTAGGGAAGAAGCTACATTCTGCTGGACCTGACCGTAAGGACAGGGTTTTTCTGTTCTGGAATGTTCTAGAAGGGAAAGAAACTAAGAGAAGTGAAAAGGCTGAGGCCCCTAATGCCAGCCCTGGTGTCATCAGACTTTTAAGAGGTTTTGAGAAGAAACCACTCAGCCCACTCCAGATCTGAGCATGACCTGCCTCAGCCTCACCTACCAAATGTCCACAAGAAGTTCTACATCAGAGAGGAGGGATCTAATTTGGTGACTATGGTGATAGCTGCTCATGAAAATGCCTTTTCTCACATTTGCTCTTTAAAGCTGATCATCCCATGTCCATATATTTTGGCGTACATAGAACATAGTACATGTCCATAGTACATAGAAATGAGACAATGTTTGCTATGAGTTTTTTTGTTATTGTTTTTGTTTTATCCAAAAAGTTTCATGATCAAAGTTGCCATGAAATGCATCTCTCTGTGCAGTGTACATCTTCCTTTTATCTGAAAATATTTCTGGGTGTGTATTGAATAAGGACTCCTAGCATAACCGCAGGGCCAGGCAGCAGACAGGCGTCGAGAGGCTGTGGTTTGAGGAAGTGTTAGCTGGTATCTGTGGGAGAAGCAAGCATACCCAAAAGGACAGGAAACAATCAAGAAGGTTGTAGTTAGCACATCAGAGTCGGCTGTAAAGTGTGATGATTCTATATGGCTGAACTGAAGGGAAAATGGGTGTTGGGTGGGAATCCCTAATCTAGAAATCTGAAGTCTAAAGGACACCCAAATCTGAAATATGATGATCCTGGCACGATACAAATGGAAAATGCCACCCCACAAGCCTTCTGTTTCTTGTGAAGCTCATTAGACACACTATATAAAACTACCTGTTGCTGTGTGCCCAAAGGCCCACAAGAAACAAAGGTGAAGGGTGTGGTTAGGTTAATGACCTCAACCTGAGACACTTGTTTTGTAAATGAAAATATTCCAAAACTATAAAACATTAAAAGTATTCCTTTTTCTAGACTCTTTCCGTAAAGGACATCTCAAGGAGCTGAAGGGGTTTGCAACCTCATGGGAAGAACAACAATATCAATTAACCAGACCCCCTAGAGTTCTCAGGGACTAAACCACCAACCAATGAGTAAACATGGAGGGACCCATGGCTCCAGCCACATACGTAGCAGAGGATGGCCTTATCTGGCATTAATGAGAGGGGAGGCCCTTGGTCCTGTGGAGGCTTGATGCCCAGCATAGGGCATTGAGGCAAGAGTGGGTAGGTGGGTGGGGAAGCACCCTTATAGAAGCAGGGGGAGGGGATGAGATAGGGGCTTTGTGGAAACCAGGAAAAGGGATAACACTTGAAATGTAAATAAATAAAATATCCAATAAAAAAATAGAGTAGAGGGGGCTAAAGGACAGGGGTAGAAAGAGATGAAATGTCACCAGTGTGGGGGAGAGGAAGTGAATGAAGGCAAAGGCAAGCCTTGAACTTAAGGTTGTCTAAATGTCTGTTAGAATGGTAAAAGCCAGAACTGCTCCTCAGCACTTTTTACTTTAACAATTATTAACACTGTGTATCAAATACTTCAATATTTTATGATAGCAGGTATGCATTGTGTAAACTTCATCCATCACAGGAGTATCAGACATCTTTTCCATGATGCCTGTGTGTAGGGATCATTCTTATGATTTTTACATTAAAACTATTAACGATTTGATAGCAGCTTTAGGGCAGTGGAAGGGATAGGAAATACAAAGAGTGCCAGTAACTGATCACCCGAGGCAGCTGGGAGAAGGATTTATGAGTGAAGCAGCAGCAGATCAATGTCCAAGTCAGCAATTAGAACATAGCAAGCAGCTGAGTGTGTGAGAAGGCGGCTAGCCCGGCCGGATGCAAGATTAATTCTGAGTAATAAATTTCAAAATAACCATGATAAATGTCAGACCACTGCCCCAAGCTAGCCAGAACATTTCATGGCCTGTGCATTCTGATGTCTCAGAGTCATTCCAAACAATGGACCTCATGACCAGTTGCAATTAATCCATGAGAACCATTTTTTAGTCCTCTGGGTTTTGTTTTGCCTCGTTTTCCTTGGGGGCGGGGTGTCTTCTTTTTATTTCTAAAGACAATTCCTTTGCAAGTCATGTGACCTACAACCTTTGTTAGAACTTTCTGGAAGGAAATTAAAGTTGTCTTTGGGGAGGGTCATTTTCAATCTAGTCAAAAAACTCAATCAGGCCAACACCACCTCATGAGCACAGGTATTAAGAAGTATTGATGGACAAGAGAGAACATGAGATTGACTCTTTAACTCTTTCCATCATCAAAATGAAATCAACCCTTGAAATCAGAGCCACGCTTGATTGGTTCACACAGGAAAGTGAACCTGTTCTTTGACCTCAAAGCAAATTTCCCACCTTCTGCCCTACTACGGCTCCCCACACCCTCTGCAAACAGAAGATGGGAGAAGAGATTGGTGCTATTCTTACAGGGTGGCTTTCAGCTGGATTGGAGCCTATCTTCATCAACACTACAGCTCACATTTCCCATCCTTTGAAAGACACGAGCTAGACAATATGTGTTCATGCTCAGGGATGAGGTCATTGGGAGCAGGTGAGCCTTGACTTTGCCTTTGTATGTGGATGAGTCTCATTTTGGAGTAAACTTCATATCACAGGATAGAATAGCTATTCAGGAAACTGCTTGGCCTTTCCCACCCTACCTTAAGCCAGAGCTTCACCTGAGTCAAGGAGCAGACTACTTTCTTTCCCCCAAGTTCCGGGAAGTGGTTATGTGGCTTCAAGGATTTATTTCTAACCCAAACAAACAGCACTAGAATGTTAAAAGTTCTGAGTAAAGAGCTATAACTTCACTCTCCATATTGAAGGTGCAAATTGACATTTGCTTCCCATATCTATGTGCAGGGAATGATGCACACAGTGGATAGGAGCTTCCGTAAGAGGTGCCAGGGAAACAGAACCAATAGAGTGTATACATACATTGAAAAGTTTATTCTAGGACATTAGCTCATGGGACTGTGAAAACTAATGGGAATGAACCATAAGACAAGAGAGCTTTGAGAACCAGCCTCGCCATGTCTGTGTCTGGGGCTGTGCGACTTCTTACCCGGTTATGTTGGTCTATTTTGGCCTTCAACTAATGGGTAAGGCTCACCCACAATATGGAGAACAATCTGCGTTATGCCAGCCACTGTCTGAAGTGTTGGTACATTCTGGAAATGACCTCATAGAAACATGCAGAACAAATCTGGAATGAATCAATACATGAAATTAACTGTGGCACAGACAGTGTTGACCACAGTTCCATTCACAGTACCAGTCCATGTGGATAAATGCAGCTCAACTGGACAAATCACAAAGAAGAGAAACGGATGTCTCTTCCCCCTACTTAACAAATTGTTAAATTTATTTAAAACCAAAATAGATTAAAATAACTTGTCCTGATGAAAAGTCTACATAGAAAGTATTTCAGATAAACTTTTAATATGATTCACTAGGTTTGGGTGCTCCTACAGATTAATGTTTTTAAAACAGGGCCTGGAGAGATGGCTCAGCAGTTAAGAGCGCTGGCTGCTCTTCTAGAGGGCACAGGTTTGATTCTCAGCACCCACATGTTGGCTCGAAATCACTGTAACTCCAGGGTATCTGATGCTCTCTCTTCTGGCCACCATGGGCACTGCACACACATGGTACACAAACACAAAGCAGAACACCCAAACATTAATTTTAAAAATAAATTTACATAAAAAGACCAGTGAGTAAACAAAGACTTACCAGTTAAACTGAATGATCTCAGAAAGCTGGTATCATTTCAGTTCTTTACCACAGCCTGCCACTAAAATACGCAATTTTCTTCTTTTATTTCTACACCTGTGATTCGTTCAGAAAAGCCAATGCATGCTAATTGCATGACTTAGAATAGGGAAAACCTTCATTCAGAATCATTTCCTGTTAATTGTTGGCGAAACTAAGATCCTTCCAGATTGTCCCCCCACACTTACCCTCAATACAAACCGAGGAAAATTATTTCATATAACAGGAAAAATGCTCCTTTTCTTTGCTAACACGACTCCAGGATTGGTCTCTTTCTGATTAATCTTATAACTGTGTCCATTGCTTTTGCTGTGTTGGCTTAGCACTTTAACATTATGTTTAGGTTTTTTTTTTTAAATGAATTTATCTCATTCAAATATTTCCCCCACTGAAGGCTTATAAACCCGGGCATTTAAATTGTGTCTTTCCAGTATGACAGAGGAGAAATGGGGGCATCTTGTCAATGTGATGTTAGAATAAACCCCTATGGTTATAATGATACATAGAAGCTTTTTCTATTTGCTTGAAGCAAGGGTTAAAAAATAAAACTAAAAAAGAAGGAACCCTATTATTATGAAGCAACCTTTGGGAACACTTGAGTGTAAATTGCTCAGAAAATATGCTATTTGGTGAACATTCACAAATGGCTCCTCATAGCTTTCTGACTCCGCCTTACCGTTACAACCCAGATGCTACTGAATGGATCTTAATGATAGGATGCTTCTTTCTGCCATCCTCGGCTCCTTCCAACGTTGATTTATATCAATTGCCCTCAAATACATTGTGGTCTGTGGGCATCGGATAAAACAGTAATGCAGTCACATGCTGGCTGCTTAATGGTACAATTGCTTGAAAGTTTAAACCCATAATAGCTGCAGGTCAGGTTCAGAAGTTTATGGACAATGCTAGACACTTGAAGACTGAATCAGAGCTTGCACGCTGCCAAAATCATGCCATGTTTTTCAAGCCTCATTTTGGGGCAGAAGCTACTGGAAACCTCCCATTCATCCAAGCAAATCATAGAAAATTAAGCCCATGAATTATATTTTCTAAATGAACAGATAACCTCACCAATAGCTAGCTGACTGTTTTTCCTTTTAGTGTGGTTACCAGAGACAAACTGTCTTACAAAATTGGTGTTGTTTCTTAGCTATAGTCTCATGAGCTGATGTGAAGAAGCCTTATTAGTAAGAGGTATTTTGAGGTCTGGTGGACATTGTTGTTTGGGACCTGGGCGTTACAGTGTGACTGACTATGCTGTGGTTTGAGAAGCTTCTAGCAAGAAAAGCAGCAGCAGAACCACTTCCTTACTTTCATGCTTGCATTTTGTGTGACTAATTCACATGACACAAGCATCCATCAAACACCTCAGTCCATCCTGGAGCTGATAATATACTCCAAAATGGCCACACAGTGAATGCCTTTGACTTTTCCTTCCTTCCTTCTTTCCTTCCTTCCTTCCTTCCTTCCTTCCTTCCTTCCTTCTTTCCTTCCTTCCTTTCTTTACATTTTGAGACTTTGTGTGATTTCTCTGACTTCTTATTTTCAAAAGGTTTATAGCACTGGGTCCAGCATCACCAAAAGTTGTTTTGCAGATGAAAGAAAGTTGCTTGAGACACCAGAAGGACCCAAGGCTTTAACTGGGCTCTTGTTCGTGCTCTCTCCCTCTCATGCTCCACAGTCAGATCTTAAAAGGCTTCTATAATAAAATGAAGACACGAACATGTTATCTTCATGGCTGATACATTCCCTAGCTCCTTTACTTCATTATCCAACGAAAGCAATTGAATTCCAGCCCTGGGGTGCCAACTTAGGAAGGCTCTGTGATGGATCTGAGATGAACCATACAAAATTCTCCTTTCTTTTTACTTCTTTTTTGAAAAAAAATATACGTGTGTGTGTGTGTGTGTGTGTGTGAATGTATGTGTATATGCACATTGTATGTGAATGAGTGCTTGCCTTCGTGTATGTATGTGCACCACATGCATGCATTGCCTGCTCACAGGGGTCAAGAGGGTGTCAAATCCCCTGGAATGAGGTTACAGGTGATTGTGAGCCACCATGTGGATGCTTGGAACCCAACCTGGACCTTCTGCAAGAGCAATCAGTGCTCTTAGCTGTGGAGCCATCTCTCCAGCCCTTCCCTTTACTTCTTATTGCTTCTTAACTGTGTGTACAAAGACCACAGATGCTTGTCTCTTACATAAACAGTCTGGTGTTTGCTTAGTCCAGATGCATATTCTTTGCTTTGAGTCATGTGTGAGGTTCCTGTAGTATGGAAACTCTGGGGACGCCATGTATGTATTATATGGTATTGTTCAGAGATGGATGATAAGACAAACTGCATCTCATGCATATTTCCTTGAATAGTTTTTTTGTCTGGTTTTGGTTGACTCCATGGTTGTAGAAACAACAGATGAAGCAAGCTGACTATATGAGGGGAAGCTGCTGCTTCTGGTAAGCTTCAGGCATACCTGGAGAGGTAGCAAGTAAAAGGTAAGGTAAAGTGGCTGGACTGAGCACTGGTCATGCCTGAGGATGCCTGCTGCAGGAGTATTCTTCAAGAGGGGTAACAAAAGCAGGGGTGTCAGAGGAAGCATAAAAGAGAAATTGAGGCTTGAGTTCAGCCTTAAAGGAGGCTTGCTCTGCAGAACGAGCCTCTGGGGGACCCACATCACAGCTGCAGATGTGCACAGTGGTGCATGGGGCAGAACCAACACGTCTGCAGACCCACATGGTAGGTGAAAAGGTTATGGGAAATGAGCCTGGATACTCAGCACAAGGACCTCCATTTGAAAGATATTAAAGGTCCAGATGTGGATGTTCTCCATCAGATCAGAAGACAATGGGTGTTACAGCGCCAGCTTCACGGTGTGATCTATTAGAGATTTGATGATCCCCAGACAAAAGAGTGCTGAATTAGTGTCTTGCAATAATAGAGGAATTGAAATAAAGGAATGAATAACCAGGTAACACAAAGGGATCATCAATGGGTCTTTGAGGGGCCACTGTGATCATATGACATCATTCATGCTGGGACACCACCAAGACAAATGCTAAGCTGATCAGGAGAGCAAGCACAGAATGAGACTATCCTCCAAGCAGCCTGCACATACAAGCACACTGTCAAAGAACACTGAAGGATTTGAGATTGTGGTGAACATGGCATTATTGGTAAAGAATAAAATCCAGTGAAGACGCACAGCTTGTGCCATTTAAACTCTGAGGTGACTGTGGATGCCATAGTTTTCCAGAGAGGGACACAAGAAAATTGTCTGTCTGTAGTTGTGACTTAACTTTCCCTCCTCTATTGGCCCCAGTACTTGAACATGTACTTTCTCTTGAAAAGGAAGCTAAGGAAGGAATGGCAGGGACTTACAGGTAGTGCCAATGTGCTGCACACATTCATTCTTTAGTTTGCAAACCTGTTTCTGGCTGGGTCATCAGGAGCCCATGCTCTTTTTGGAGGTTTGGCTTGTCAAAGGAAAGCCTTGCCCGGTCCCCACATAAACGGAGATGGTTTGTCTCCTAAATTGATTAGTACAGTCCTAGCTTTCAAAACAGCAAAGCTAAGCGTGGGCTGTGGGAATGTTAACAATTGGGATTTTCAGGAGGAGGAAGTGTGAACCAGAAAGGCAAAAGCATGGGGACCAAGTTATTATCTGTGATCAAGCTGTAGATCAGAAAAGAGTTGCCCGTTTCTTACCAATTGCCTAGAGACTTCTCAGAGAAGCAATTAAGCCAAACTAGTCTTGGGCCTATGTAATCATAAAAACAATTTCCATGATTAAAAAAAAAATGTCATGGAGATTTCTATTTGACATTTTAGGTGATGCATGTTGTCATTTCAAGGCATTTGAAAATAAGTTCCCTCAAAACCTCTTTTTCATCTGCCAAACACCTAAGCCATTTGCTCTAAAGATAGAACAGAGCAGGCAGCTTACAGAGTGAACTCCAACCAGACCCTTAGCTTGCCAACGTAGAGGAAGAAAAGTGTCTTCTGCTTATCCATTCTAGGCTCATACCAGAGGCTACTAAATCAAGGACAAAACAGATTAACAACAAAACATACCAATTTCTTTAATATAGTTTAATATTGTTTTTCTATAACATGGGGTCCAGTAAAGAAGAAATACCGGTGGAGAAAGGGCAAGAAGCTACAGGGATGTGCACGTCATACTTTGCAAGGCCTTTCTGTGCATTCTCCTAGGTATCTCTGTGTCTTTCCCTCCCTTTCTGTCTCTTTTGTTTTTCAATTTTCAAAATGCCATTGTTTTATTTTTTAAAATTTTTCCCACATATATGTATGTGCACCACATGTGTGCAGTGCCCACAGAAGCCAGAAGAAGGTGTCAGACCTACTGGAAGTAGAGTTACAGATGGTTGTGAGCCAGCAGGTAGGCTCTGGAAATTGAATCCTGGTCCTCCACAAGAGCAGTGCTCCTAACTTCTGAGCCATCTCTCCAGCCCCCAAGGTGCCATATTAGGAAGTAACCTGTACAAAACCCCAGCACCATGGAAAGGATGTATCTCTTCTCACCCTGTCATGAATTAATCCACAGGTAGGCACCAGGTCATTAATTATGACAAGGCTTGAAAATAGTATCCTCCATAGTCCGTTTTAGAGTCTCCAGGGCCTGCTAAGTAAACACTATATGCAAGAGAATCCACTGGACTCTAAAAAGCAAACAAACAACAAAACTGTGAAAGAAATGTTAAAATATATCTTTCTAAAACATTTTCAGAATAGAGATATCTGTTTAAAAGCCCACAAAACACAGTAGAACATGGTGTCTTATTTAGACTTCAGTGCTTAGAGACCATCTGCCCTCAGCTCAGTCAGTGTTCCCTGAGTGTACACACCCTTGCCCCAGTATTGCAAGGGGTCCCATGATTAGGAAAAGCCCAAGTGGAGGTAATGCGTGCTGTGTCTGTGACCCAAGCACACATTTCACAAGCACCAAGGGCTACCGTCTCCTCATACACAGCGAGCTCTGAGGAGCCTTCAGAACCAGTACAGTTGGGACTACTGAGAAGTTGGGCTGTGGTAGAGAGCAAAGCCAGAGGCCAGAGATTTAACCACAGAAGATGGCCTGAAGAGCCAAGAGCCGATGGTTCTCATGTCTGTGGCACCAGAGTGTCCCTTTTGTGGGAGGATGCATTCCAAAGTCCCAGTCGATCAGGAGGGTATGCAGGATGCTGGTGACACTTCCATATTCACAGAATGGTAAAGTTATTTTATCTCATAATAATTGGATGCTTTACATTCCTGCCTGAAGCCAAAGTTTCCCAGTGAATGTTGAGTAAAGGATCTGTGGGTCCTGAGTCTGTGGATTAGAATGGAAAAACGAAAGCTATAATATCTGTACTGATCTTATAAGACACTTATCATTCTCCAAACAAGGACTTGCACAGCATCTATAGCATATGAGATTCCTATCCGTAATGTAGAGATGGTTTAAAGGACAGGAGAGGATCTATGTAGATTATCTTCAATGATGTATAATGTTGTATATAAAGGACTTGAACATCTGTGGATGTTGCTGGAACCAAAGGTTCTAGAACCAACAGTCAGGGATCACGAGGCTTTAGAATGTGTTGCTAAGTTTAAACTCCTTTCCTACCCAGAAATCGTCCTAGCCTTGATTTATTAACAGAGCAGCTGAGCTTTGGAGAAACCTTGGGCTGACTTAAAAGCTGTGCAGCCTTTATGGTTCTTTAGGGCAGGATGTGGATTGCTTCAGACTATAAATTGTGAGGGTTGTGGATATTTCCTGCTCCAAAATACAGGCATCGAATAAAAACCCAGTATAAAGACTGCTTACATACCTTGGCTGCTCTCAACATGTGTCACCCAATGGTAAGGAAGACTGCACCAGACATGCTTAGGGACCGTGAACACATTTCTACAGAGGGAAGTATGGAAGACTGCACCAGACATGCTTAGGGACTGCAAACACATTTCTACAGAGGGAAGTATGGAAGACTGTACCAGACATGCTTAGGGACTGCGAACACATTTCTACAGAGGGAAGTATGGAAGACTGTACCAGACATGCTTAGGGACCGCGAACACCTTTCTACATAGGGAAGTATGGAAGACTGCACCAGACATGCTTAGGGACCGCGAACACCTTTCTACAGAGGGAAGTATGGTTGGGAGCTAGGACCGGGGACTGTGGATATGTGCTCCACACTACAATTTTCACAGCCATGCTGCCTTCGGAAATTATTTTGTTTTATAGACATTTATGAAAGAGTGTCATTAAGCCTCCCTACCCCTGGAGCCATGCTTTTTTAAAGAAAGTTACATCGACTCCTGGTTTACCTTTTATTTATTTATTTTTAGCCTGGAGCAGGAAAGATGAAAGCCATTTTATTGGATTTTAAGTAAACCTTCCACGAAGTGTGTTTATAAACTGTATTAACGCCCATTTATTAAACTGAGAGTGTGCTGCATTTCAAATTGTTCCGTTTTATTTTTCTATTTTTATTTGCTTCTTTTTTAAATGACTGTACAAAGCAATAGGTTTCATCATGGTGTTTTCATATGTGAAGTGCTTTCGTTGGTGCTCCTCTGCCCTCTTCTCCCCCATTCCCTGACCCTTTGCGCTTTGCACATTTAACCCTTCCCTTTGCAATGTCAGAGCATGTGTGTTCTGCGACAGCTCCTCCCCTCAAAACGTCCTCTTTCCCCGTTCACACTTTTTTCTAGACTCCTGATCTACAACTGAGATCACCCTCCAAGTAGAAATGTGTGTGTGTGTCTGTGTGTCTGTCTGCATGTGTCTGTGTGTGCATCTGTGTGTGTCTATATACGTGTCTGTGCGTCTCTGTGTGTGTGTGTCTGTGTGTGTCTCTATGTGTGGGTGTTGGTGTGTATGTGTGTGTCTGTGTGTGTGTGTCTGTGTGTGTCTGTGGGTGTGGGTGTCCGTGTGTATGTGTCTGTATGTGTGTGTCTCTCTGTGTGTGTCTCTATGTGTGGATGTCCGTGTGTATGTGTCTGTATGTGTGTGTCTCTGTGTGTATCTATGTCTACATATGTGTCTGTGTGCCTGTGTGTCTCTGTGTCTTTGTATGTATGTGTATTTGTGTCTGCGTATGTGTGTCTATGTGTCTGTGTCCATGTATGTCTGTGTCTCTTTGTGGTGTGTGTGTGTGTGTGTGTGTGTGTGTGTGTGTGTGTACTATGTATGAGGGAGAACTTAGTTCATTATGGTTAAATAATTCTTAGGTTTTTAAGATACTATAGGTTTTTTCTAAAGTACATTGTTTTAAAAACCACCTTCCCACATAGTCATGGTTTTAGATTTTTGTATCTCTTACAAAATGGAGCTCACTTGCTTTCGGGTTATGCCTGTAAGTTCACAGGGCTTGCAGGGTGGCGGTGGGAGGCTGGTCAATTCAGGGAGGAGCACTGTGCAGAGGGGAGCACTGTGCAGAGGGGAGCACTGTGAAGAGGGGCGAGGAATGGAAGGGTTGTGCTGTGAATTCTGGGTTCTGGGACCCCCTCGATCTCAGGGGAACTTGAAATTTTTCCACTTCTTCCTTTGTTGAGAATTTGTGTGCCAGAGACTGCCTGCAGGTGAGCACCCACCCACTTGTCTTTCCTGAAGGGTGTTTAAATCCTGGGTCAGCCTCCTTGGGGCCGGGGCTGAGCTGATGAGGCCCTGTGAATGCTCCCATGGCTGCTCTGGTTCACTAATTCAGGTCTCCTGAAATGCTCCAGGTTACTGCCATTTCCTCTTTAGCAAATGAATAATGAATGAAGTGTGCGTGGAAGCTAATGGCTCGAGATAAAATCAGAAGCTCCTTGCAACATGGGTATAACGTTCCTTGGTCATCTCCATGGAAACGGCTGTTTATCAAGGCCCACTAACATTTCAGAAGACTGTGAGGCCCAATCAGTTTCCAAAATTTCAAGTCAGCTGTTGAAAACAGGTTTAAGGAGCACAGATTGAGACAGAATAAATACAGGGAACACCATCTGCATGCAGTGTTGTGTGGGGCCATCCTTCAGAATTTAGACAAAAAGCTCATAAATGGTGCCATCAATACTCAGCTGTAAGATTCTAATTGAAAATTGAATTAATATCCTGCCCACTGCCATGGCCCCAAACTGACTGAATGACTGAGTGAAGAACACAGTTTACATATTGTCCAGGTGGCTTCCCTGGGGCGCCAGAAGGAAGGTTGGCACTGACGTTAAGAAGAATTAAGAGCAGCTGGCTGCACAGTGCTAGTACAAAATGGGCACTCCAGCCCTACACAAGCATCAGTGACACAGCGTGACCAACAGCCTGGGCATGTGGTCACCCTGTGGGTGCCGATGTCAACATAATACACTGGCCAGAATTTGGGATAGTGATAGGGAGATGCTCGAGGCCCAGATGTTTAGCCCCACAAGACTAAGAATGCCTGAATAGGGACCATCCCCAGCTCAGCATGCTGGAGGCTGTGCTGAGACTGGAGGATCCTGCGGATGGGACATCCCTTGTCTTGTTGAAGTAAATGTGGGCAGAAACATGGAAACCTGACAGTAAAACTCTGGAACCATAAAGACATAAGGAATATATTAGCAAAATAATAGCATAAACATCTGACCCCCCTTTTAATTTTATGTGCATAAGTGTTTTTCTTTCATGCGTGTCTGTGTCCTGTGCACATGGCTGGTGCCCTTGGAGACCAGAAGAGCATGTCACATCCCTGGTACTAGAGTTAAGAGGGTTGTGAGGTATGTAGAACCAAACATGTGTCTCCTGGAAGAGCAGCCATTGGTCTTACTCACTGAGCCCCATCTCCAGTCCCAGCTTCAGACTTTTAATTTTGTTCAATTAGAAGGGAGGGAACGATGAGCCAGACGTCAGCTCTGCAGAGCTGAGGCTGTGCTTCAGTTTGGGCAACTGCACCCACAGGGTAACCACATGCCCAGACTGTTGGCCATGTTGTGTCTCTGATGCTTGCGTGGGGTTGGAATGCCCATTTTGTACCAAAACTCACACCTAGATCTCATTTCCACTGCAGTGTTGCTAGGGAACAGGATCTTCAGGAGATGAGGTTTACAGGACTTCGTTGTGCTGAACAAGTTAATGTTCTGGTAGGCATGACTGTTACCCAGAGACAGGAGAGCTTGTTCTAAAAGCAGCCCCTTCTTGCTCACTCTTTCCCTTGCTTCTGCTTCCTCCATGGACTGACACAACAAGAAAGCCTTTGCTGGATGTTCAGTTGGACTTCCCAGGACCATGAGCCAGACAAACTTCCACTGTCTATGCGTAGCCAGTTGCAGGTATTGTGCCGCAGAAAAAGGAGGCAGGTGGATCCCATGTAACAGAATGGGCAGATGTTGTGTTCTCTCTCAGCCCCCTTCATCTGTGAGGCCAGGCAGCAACACCCTCAGGGACATTTTGAATTTGAAGTGAGAAGATATATGTAGAGGAAAGAACATGGTTTCTTCGCTATCTCTGTCTCTCGAAATGGCTGTACTGAGCGGGGTTGGAAGAATTCCTGGGCAGAGCAAGGGACAGTAGTGGTCCTTTGGCTTTGGCCAGGTGATGGCTCAGCAGGCAGGCTCTGATCTCTTGGGTACCCCTGAGACTTTATAGGGATCTTGACTCCACTGCAGGCCCAGGGAATAGGGAGGTCTGCATTGTCTGTGATCATGGGACAGGCTATTTATTATCTGTATAGGATGTCTTCACTTCTATGATGTCACCACCTTTGTGATGCCACCATCAGCATGTAAGTGAGTCAGTGGTCTCTGGCTCTGTCTATAAAACTCTTTAGCCCCTTCTCTACTCAATGAGAACGCTGGAAGAGATGATATCTTAATGTTTTCCTACACAACCTATTTCCAGGAAAATGGAATGTTTATAAGAACATTACTTAACCTTCCCTAGTACTGACAAGGATGCCATGGTCCATATCTCTTGAGACAGCCTGGTTTACCTTTCTCCAGTCTTACCCCTTTTGTAGATGTGGTTTGCCCTCCATGAATCATCTTCTGTGAAGAGCACCCCTCCTGGGCTTGGCCTGCTATCTTTGAGCCTTAAACCTCTAGAGGATGCACTCAGCTGGAAAATGCAGCCCTATGCTTAGGCAAGCATCATAGGCCTGTCAGGATTCCTCCCACACCAGCCTCCACCTCCAATGTCTTCTCAATGAGATGCATAAAGCTGACAAAGACCAGAACACCCAGCCGGTGACAGTCAGACCATGCAAAGTGCTATGTGTGCATGAAAGAGGCCCTGCCACCCTCTTCTCATTTTCTACACACTTCCTTTGCTGGCTAGTCTCATCTGGCTTAAAGTATGTGTGCAAAGCAAGTCAAAGATACTCTATGAGAAGAGAAGATTGCTGGAACTACGTAGGGTGGGGCTCTCAGGCAGTCAGTCACCTGCTTGGTGAATTCAGGACTGGACACTGCCTCCTGGCCCTGCTTGCTTTCCTGGTCTTCTAAGGAACTCTTGGGATATTTTCTAGCTTGATAGATGGCCATTTTGTGGAGTTTTGTTTTTGTTTTCTGTGGTTGGTGGTTTTGTTCTGTTTTGGTTTTGGTTTTGGTTTTAAACAGGGTCTTAAGTAGCTCACACTGGCCTTGGACTGGCTACCTTGAATACCTTGTGGCTTGCTAAAGCTAGGCAAACCAGGAATTCCTGCTTGCCGTTTTTTTTCACTCCTTCCCACCAAATGCTGGGATTACAAGCATAAACCACCACCAGGCCTGCTTTATATGGTACTAGGAATCCAACCCCAAGCTTTTGTATGACAGGGTCAGCATTTGAGCGGCATCTCAGCCCTGAGTATATGCTTTCTAAGAAAGGGCAATCCTGTTGTACTGTTGTGGGTTGCTTGCTAAACTAGCTCTTCCTTGGAATATATTTAAATTTTACAGAATTTCTCCCTTCCCATCTCTCTCTCTGAACTCTAAACCTTTCCTTGCTCTGCTTCAAATTCATACCCTTTTTACTAGTTGTTATTACATGCATATATCTGCATATATGTGTATATATATTCCAAACTATAACTGCACTGTCTGTGTAACATTTAATATATATACATATTCATATATTCATTCCTAAATATAACCTGCACTGTCTGTATAACATTAATTTTTATTTTGAGGCAGGTATTGCTTGTAGAGTGAACCCTTAACCATCTGCAAGTTAGCACTGTGCTTGCAAGGGGGCTAGGGGGAGGACAGAGACCACAGAGACTCCAGGCTCCTCACAGCTGGTGAAGCTCTAGAATACAAGGTCTTCCCTGAGGGTCAAAGTCTTCCCTTGAAGTGACATGAAAAAGGACCTGACAGCAAGTTACCACTGGCTGGTGCCGGGGAGAGCTGTTAGTCACCTTTAAGTGACTTCACCTTTGTTAATTGCCAAACAAAAGTTCTACAGCCCCCTTCATTCATCCCCTCATGTGCTTTCCCACCATTGATGCCCTGAACTCAACTCATTTGTCACTTCCTCAAGACTTGCTTTCCACACTTACAGTGCTTCATTTCTCCTTATTTTGTTTTGCACCAAGCACAGGAATCAGTGCTAGCCTTTCTGAGGGCCCTGCCTGTGTCACACCTGCTATTGTTGATCCTCCTAACCTGTGAGTCCCAGTGGAGAGCTAATCCCCTTAGCAGGGATGATGTTTCCAGGGAGAAATTGCTATCTGGTTTTGCACGCCTCTAAGAAGAGCAGCAGTGGAGCAGGCTGATGGGAAAGGGAAGCCACTGTCAGCCCGCTGCTGCATATGCACAAAGATGTGCAGGTCTCCCTAATTGCTGTTTTTATTTGCAGAGTTTCTATTTTAAGCACACACACTCACACGTGGATTGACAGGTACCAGCCAGTAATGGCT
>JADRCH010000160.1:5486594-5500336 GCA_019843965.1 Rhynchomys soricoides
ACAACTCTACTTGGTGGTCTGAGCTAGGACCTGTGACTCACATCTTTCAGGCTGAATTTGGTCTAATCATGGGAATTCGCTCTTACTTAACACATGTGATGTCTGACTGTGTCTGCAGCTTGTCTTTCTTACTCTGAAGCCATTTTCCTTTGTTGCTGGTCCCTGGCTGCCCGAGTTCCTCCTCTCCTACTGTCCAGTGTATAGACCGACTCTGTGACCAACATGAAGAACTCTGAACTGGTACTATGCCTTCTGCTTCCCCACACCATCAACTCTCCCTTGGCCTGAATTTCAGACAAGTCAGGGAACATCATAAAAACCCCAGCAGTGTGTTAGATTAATAGGTGTTAGTCAAAATAAAATAAAATTTAGATCTTAAAAATATGTGTGAAATGAAATTTTATTCTTTTGGGCAAAATATTTGAAATCTTATTGGTTAAGCAAATCTTATCATTCACAAAAATAGTGTCAAAGCAAGAGAATAATCTCCAACTTGGAAGAATATATCCTTTGAATCTGCTGGTGTGCACCAGAATGACCACTGTCTGGGACAAATCTAGGATTGTCCTGGGAAAGTGGGACAGCCTAGAAATCAAACAAAAAAGTTTGAAAATCATAGTTGTTAAAGGAAAGAGAAAGGTAACTAGAGCCTAAAACTCAAGCCTTAGTCACAGCAAAATCTTAGAAGGAAACCCATGCTCCAGGAGCTGGGCAGTTCATCAACAACAGAGGTGCAAAGTCCATGCCCGGCCAAGGTGATGGCAAACTCACTGTCTGGTGAAGGCACTACTGGCTGGCTGGTGGAGGGCATGGCACCTTCGTGGTGTACCCTCACATGCCAGAAAAGGCTTCTGTCTGGAGCTTCTTTCACAAGGGCCCCTATAATATCCTTCCCAGAAGCCTTATCTCTTACTTCTATTTCACTAGGGTGAGTGAGGACCCAATTTATGCATTTAGGAGCTTCGGGGGTCACATTACACATTAAGGTCATGGCAGACAACTTTCTTCACTTGTTTGACACTCAAGTGTGTGTTGGGAAGGGCATGTGCTGGCCCTACAGTAGGGAGGGCTCCCAAGGAGGAAATGCCTTACCCTGGAGAGCATGCTGCCTGTACTTCCCATGACAGCCATGGCAAAGTGCCACCTACTTGGCTGGAAACAATAGAAATTTGTGTTCCATCATGGGTCCTAGAAGCTCAGGTAACAATAAAGTTCCACTTCCTCCAGAGCCTTGGAGAGAAGTCTTCCTTCCCTTTTCTAGCTCCTGGTATTGCCAAGTGATCATGGACCATAGCCACATCAACATCATGTCAATATTTTTTTTTTTTCCTGAGAACAACAAATTAGGTGTAGTTACTCCTAGAGAAGAGACTTGAACCTGAAGGCAGGGAGTAGATGATCTTTGGTTTTGTTTATTAGCGCTTATGCTGGAATGATTATTCAGAGCATTCAAATATCTGAGCGATTTTAAATAAAAGTATATATGACAGAGTCAAGGTTTACTTTTTATGGGCCCCTGATGGCGAGGTGGAAATAATGCAGGGAGCTACAAAGGAGAAGAAAGAGAGCACGAGTGACTGCGTGGTGAGAGGGTTTCAGTGTGGGTTGATCCTCAGGAGCTTGCAGCCGCTTCTCTTGGAAGAGGTGTCCCGGTGTGTGTGCTGGTCCTCTCTTAGTCACAACTCCTTCAGCCCCAGCTGCTCAGTATCAACTGTCCAGCAAAGCAAAGGTTTCCCTTTAAGGGTTCCAAATTAAAAATATCAGATGGTCTTAGATGGACTCTCAGTCCTCCCTCTGAAACTTCACACACCAGGCTTCCATGTGCTCTCAGCATTGTCTTCCAAGTTCCCACGGAGCAGCCCACTAAGCTCTAAGCACTCAATGGCTTTCCCAGTCCAGAGTTTCAATGACACTGCAATCCTAAACACACGACCTGGTACCACTTTCTGTCTTAGGGTTTCTATTACTGTGGCAAAACACCAGGACCAAAAGCAATTTGGGGAGGAAAGGATTTATTTCACCTTACATCATGCAGGGAAGTCAGGGCTGGAAGTCAAGCAGAGGCCGTTGAAGATCACTGCTTACTGGCTTGCTATCCATGTCTCTCTCAGCCTGCTTTCTTATAGAACCCAGAACCACCAGGCTAGGGGTAGGCCCACAATGGGCTGGATTCCCCCACATCAATCACTAATTTAGAAAAATATCTCAAAGGCTTGCCCACAGGCCAGTCTGGTGGAGGCATCTTCTCAGTAGAGGATCCCTCTTTCCAAATGACTACAGCTTATGTCCATTTGACATAAAACTAGACAGCACAGTGTGGCTTCTTGACTGTTCTTATGGCTGTTGATGAGTTTGCTTTGTGTGGATGGTGATGGTGGCTCTCCAGGAGCAGGACTTTCTTGTGTGCTTTGACAGAACAACGGACAAACTGAAATCCTTAAAGTAAATATTTTTAACTGTGGAAATGTAGTTTACAACAGTGTGAGTGAAATTTGGCTGAGAGAGAGAGAGAGCGAGAGAGAAGAGAGAGAGAGAGAGCCCACTAACACTAAATGGAATGAAAGCCATGTGTGCACAGTTCCAAACCCTTAGCTGTTCCTGTTGACTCTGTTAACTGTCAGTCAAAGAATCGATGGAGCTATCCTTTACATCAACTGGTTACACACATACAGGTATACAGGTGTCTGTGCGTGCCCCAATCTGGCTTACACACACACACACACACACACACACATATATGTATATGCACGTGTGTATGTGTTTATACATATATGCAGAATGGATTCATTTTCCTGGGGCTAAAGAGGTAGCTCAGTGGTGAAGAGCACTGTCTATAATTCAAAGCTCCAAAGCTATCTTCTGACCTCTTTGAGTACCAGCTATGCATGTGGTACACAGAAATACATGCAGGCAAAACATGCATATACATAAAAATTTAAATAAATAATATAATAAATAAAATAAAAAATTTAAAGGCAACAAGGCCAGATTTAGCCCATGTCATGACTTTCAAGACATTTTTTGATGGTTTATTCTTTTTCATGTGAAGGAAAACTTGTGTGCAAGCAAAATAAAAGTATATTCTGAGAAATCATTTGCAAAGATTAGAATTGTTGAAATGCAAACCCATGTTTCCTCTGCATGCCTTGGCATGATCTGGTCAGCTGATTTAAGGACCTCACTAAGCCAGAGACTCATGTAGAAACGAGCCTGTCTAAAGGGAGGCAGGGTAGGGGAGTGTAGGCCTCTGTGCTGACTATGATTGCTGAAATCATGCATTTGTGTGATTTGCACGTAATTTGCATGTTATCTCTTCTTTTATAAAATGTTCCCTTCTGGGATTCTTATAGTTCATTACTAATGCGTTTTTTTCCCCCACTTTTTTCTGCCTCACAACCCCAAATTGTAAATTCTCAGTACCTGGCACTTCCTAGCATAGTCCTTTTCAATGCATTTAATTCTGTGTTTTTTAGACACCCACTTATCTTCTAAATTTAATTCATTTCTGCAGAGAAGCTAAGTTATAATAATTCTTGATTATCCTCAATTATTATAATTTAATGCAAAATGATCTTACTGCATCTTAAAGAATCTTTATCAGGGAAAAGATGATCTTTCCAACATTTAACAGTAAAATTTCACCAGTATTTCTTGGTGCTTGAGGTATCCTTTCATTGAAGAACATGTCTTTCTAAATTATTATAATACTGTGGTAAGCAGTTGGCTATTTCACAGTTCTAGAAACACCTAGAACGTTGAAGTTGCATGTTATTAACTAGGGCTCACCTAAAATTTGATGGAAATCTTTACACTTCACAGCATGAAATAAATTCTTGGCCATCTCAGTCTTCACAGTCCAGGGACATGGCTAAGTCAAGCTGCCGATAGTCTCCTTCCCTCCCAGAATGTTCAAGAAGAACAGTAGCATCATGTCACATAGCATTCATCATCTTTTCCATGTTCCCATGGTATTCACTCAGAAGCTCCACAGCAATGTAACAAAGTCTTTCATCAGCCACTGTCTGGGTATAGGAAGCTAATCAGAAACACTTACCATCTAGTCTGCCCTTCGCACATTTCCTTTATAAATTATGAAAGGAAAGCATTCTCCACTCACTCCTCACATCAAAGGAGATGGAATTGGAGTTGAGACATTCTGGGAACTCTGCACTGGTCCAAAAAAGCCAAATGAGGAGAATTTAGTTTTACTGATACCCACATACCAGGGTCCTGTTTACACCAAGCTTATTGTGTGTGTGCCTCTGAGTGTGTGCATGCGTGTGTGTGTGTGTGTGTGTGTGTGTGTGTGTGTTGAGTTTATGTGTATCACATGCATGCAAGAGTCTGAAGAGGCCAGAAGAGGGTGTCAGATCATCTGTCATTGCAGAGAATTGTGCGTAATCTGATTTGGGTGCTGGGAATCAGGGTCTTCTGCAAGAGCAGTAAGTGCTCCTAACTACTGAGCCATTTCTCCAACCCCAAGGAGTTGTCTCATAAAGGCTTGTTTTCTTAATTCACCACTCTGCTTACATAATGGGAAACTGCTAACAATGAACAATGCAGAGGAGATAAAGGGGGAAAAGAGAACAACCATCCCTTCCTTAATGGAGCTGTGGCTTGTGTGACATACACACACACAGCAGATGCAAGCCATGCCTACTTTCCCTCAGGTCAGCTGAGCACAGGCAGTATCTTAGCAGAATGTTCTGGGGTTTAGGGAGTGTTTCTAGAATTCTCTAGAACATAAGACCAATAGAAAAGTGAAGCCACTGCCAGCTGATATTACAAAAACATTTAGATTTAAGGTGATCAACTCAACAGGCTCTGAATCTTTCCTCCTACCATTTAGTCAAAGTGAGGTGTCTTCTGAAGGAAACTTGTTTTTCTATACTTTGTATGCATGAGATACATGCCTCGGTTGGTTTGCCTAAACTACTACAACAAAGTACTATGAGGTAGACAGATTAAACACGGGGAATTAATTGTACCATTTCTGAAATCGAGAATTCTAAGAGCAATGTTTTAGTAGAAGTCAGTTCCTCTTGGAGGTGAGAGGCACATTCCTGTACCTGGTACCTGGTGCTTGCTAGCAACTGCTGGTGTTTCTTGGCTTCCACCTATGTCTTCATTCTGAGTGCCTGTCTACATCTGACTTTCCTCATCTTGAATGGTCTCCAATCATACTGGATTAGGGTCTCACCCAACTCCCGAATTACTCAATGTTCGGGTTGGCTTACCCGAACCCGACCAATGAGTTGGCTTACTCATATCAGCCATGACCTCATTTCCAAATATGGCCTGATTCTTCTTAATTGAACTTCAAGAAAACCTGTTCACATTCCAAACACTGCGACAACTATTTTGTTACCTGTAAAAGTTCACACATAGCCATTTACTGGCTTCAAAACATTTTGTCAACATTTCGTGTGTTTGCACCCTGAAGGGCATTGTGACAAGAGCAGAGTACACCAGAGAAAAGCAGGCAGCTCCGTTACTTCAGAAATTAAGTTATCGTGATTTTACATATTTATAGACATAGCTGTTGTGCATGAGCATTTTACCCTAGCTGGATTGACTGAGGCAGCATTAGAATTATGGTTAAAATCTGTGAATGACACATGTAAGTTGATCCATTGACAAACAGGAGAGACCCTCAGTTTCCAGTTCCATGCTGAATGCTTTCCCATGCTTTCAAAGCTTCAAATTGCTGCTTATCAAATCGCTTCATACCTTCAAGGAAGTTATGATTGGCATGACAAGTGTTTTAGCCTAGAGGGTCTATTCAGTCCCCTGCTTGTCAGACGCTTGAGAAGAATATGATTTTCAGGGATCTTAAGTTGAGAGTTTTTATCAGTGTAGTGGCTGCTCTGTGTTCTTTGTGTGCAAAAGGAAGAGAGATCACATGCAGGGGAGGGAACGATATTTTTCATGCCATGCTGATTGCAGTTCCTGTTCCTTGCAGTTGTCTGCAGCCTGGCAGCTGTTAGAATCAATTACTCTGTTAAAAAAAAACTAACAACACAATACAATAGAAAGACAGACTGGATGCTGCAGGTTTATTCTGCCTTCTTGTCTCTCTTGACTCTCCAAGGATGAACTTGAAGGTCTAGGATTCACCAGCAGTAACTTAAGGACTGTTGTTTGCCTCTGCCTGCATATCTGCATGATGTCTGTTACATACCTGTGAATTATTTGATCAAATTTGGAATTCTTTATATCACCCTAGGAGGGCAGTTGTAATGGTTTGAATAGGATTGCCCCTCCCCACAAAGACTTAAGTGTTTGGATGCTTAGACCATAGGGAGTGGCACTCTTAGGAGGTGTGGTCTTGTTGGAGTAGGTGTGGCCTTGTTGAAGGAAGTGTGTCACTGGGGGGGGGCGGGCTTTGAGATCTCCTATACTCAAACATTGTGGCACAGTCTCCTGCTGCCTGCAGATCCAGATACAGAACTCTCAGCTACCTCTCCAGCACCATGTCTGCCTGCATACCACCATGCTTCTCACCATGATGATAATGGGTTAACCCTCAGAAACTATAAGCCACCCCCAATTAAATGTTTTCCTTTATAAGAGTTGCCATGGTCATGGTATCTCTTCACAGCAATAGAAACCCAAGCTAAGACAGTGATACTAATTTGTCTACATGCACCCTGTAAAGAAAAGGGAGTTTCTTAGTGTGAGTAGATGGCCCACTGTACCTGTTAATGGAGTTGAACCCCAGTCCTAGGTCAACTGAAAATCAGAACATTCACATAGATAAACACAGACATGGTGCCATGCAGATGTGAGCAGCATTTTTGTCTGCAAGGTGACTGTTCCTTGTAAAAAACATCCTGGGACTCTGGGGACATACATAGCCTAGCATGACATTGATAGAAGGCCATCTGTGATACAGGACACTTTTGTAGGAGAGAATAACCATTTCCACCTACTCCTGTCACTCGAGAGAACCAATAAATAAGAACCAACCGTTAGAAACTGTCTGTACAGGTGGTTTTCTAGCCTTTCCTTTGATGTCTAAGGCCCAAAGGCTACTTTTCCAAGCCACTGTGTTTTCAGTAGCTCACTTTTTCTCAGCTGGAGCTCATGTTTTTAATGGCTGTCAGTAGGCCTGCAGTGTTTTCCACATTTGAGCAGAGAAGATGGCCATGAGGGAGATTACTGCAGGTGGCTGTTTTGTCTGGTTAAAGTCAGACTTTGTACTACAAAGACCAAGATGAGAGCTTTGAAATTTTGGCCCATCACTGCAGCCTGAGTACGCTGGAACTCTGAGCTTTTATGGTGAAGGCTAACTTTGTTCCATCTTTATTGCCCTGGTAATGCTTATGTTGAAATTTTGAGTCAGAGAAGAGAGATGATGGAAAATCTAGGTAAAAGAAGAAAAGGCACAGAAGACAATTGTAGTTGACAAATTCACACCAGCATAAGATTTTGTGGCTTATAGATACCACACACATATGTACACATAACATATACACACTACATACATATGTACACATACACACCAAGATCTCAACATTAGCTTTTGTGACTATGCATACCACATGCATATGTACACATACATATATACACAAGAAACTTGACATTGTTTTTTTAATGGGCTTGAATTTATCCTATTCTTCCTTTGGGGATTACAGCAGGGAGGGTGTGTGGGAAAGCCAGACCATCTACCTCCAGTCACCTAATCAGCAGTAGTGCATAGTAACCACAACTAATGACAATTGAGAATGGAATTCCAATCCACAATACTGATCTGCATGTCTATGAGTCCTCTCTAGGTCATAAGTGTGCTTTATTTGGAGTGTGAAATGATGCACATAAAAATACATTTGTTGCCTACATTAAAAAAAAAAATCAGGTTTCCACTCCAGTGAGATGGCTCAGTAAAGGTGCCTGCCTTCAAGCCTGAAGACCTGAATTTGATCCCAGGAACCCACATGGTAGAGGGAGAGAGTAGACTGCTGCAAGTTGTCCTCTGACCTTCATGAACCCAGCATAATGCATGGACACGCATGTGCATGTATACACACGCACTCGCACACACACACAGAGAAAGAGAGAGAGAGAGAGAGAGAGAGAGAGAGAGCACAGCCTATACAAGAGAGATTTTCAAGTAAAAAGAAAAACCCTGATTTTGCTTTTCTTTAGAAAATAATCAATCTGGGCTAGTTTGTTGCATGATAAGTCTTGAACTACCTTACTTAGATGGGCGAAGAGTGCTACAGTTTAGTGCAGCCCCCATCCATTTTCTCTGTGTTAATGGCCACTGATCAGCTCATGTACTGTGTTTTATTATGCCTGTCCCTCTTTACTGGGAATTTCACCTGCCAGGCTTCTGTAGGTAGGAAGCTTCTCTCCGTCACCTCACACATTGTGTGGATGTGGCAGCCAGTCCTGTGTTATTCATGCAACTCTGAGGTTTAGAGCAGACTGTCATATATACAACATAGGACTAAGACAAAAGAAATACTGACCAATCCACTCTTGTGTTTATGAATGCGTACATAAGCATGTGTGCATGTGGCAGCCAGAGGACGAGATCAGCTATTGCTCCTCAGGGACTGCTCGCCTTGTTTCTACCATGGGTCTCTCACTGACCTAGAATTCACTGATTGCACTAATGAGGCTGGTGGTCCAGTGAGCCCTAAGATCGGCCTGTCTCTATTCCCCCGACACTGGGATTATAAGAACATGGCACTGTGCCCAGCTTTTAACATGGGGTCTAGGGATCAGACACAAGTCCTCGCGCATGTGCAGCCAGCACTTTCCTGACTGAGCCATCTCACATCTATAACATTTGAATGTCATTGAAAAAGGATAGCGCCAAGCCTGGGCTCATAACTACATTCTAGATCAGCATTTACTATAAAACCATAATGTCAGCCTATCATTCCAAGCTATTCGTGCTTTTTAAAAATCTTATTGTTGGCATCTTTTTCTCACCTTTTCATCAACTCTGCTTAGATGCAAACACAATCATGCAAAATAACGTTATTACTCAAACAGTTCCAGAGAGTGTTTCCATTTGTAGTTTTAAAAGCTGATTGGCTCTCAAATATCTTTTAGTAGAATATATTTCAATAATATTTTCATGTATATATATATATATATATATATATATATATATATCAGCTACATATGAGCATGGGTAAAAAATATATAATTTATTTCTAATATCATTTTAGCTTCATTTTGTACTGATTCCTACTGGGATGATTCATATCAATTAGAAACTAATAAGCACCCAGTGATGGGAACACTAGCTGACTGCCACATAGACTAGACAAGAGACAAAAGAGTGCTCTCAGAGCACTGAACAAACACAACACTGCACTTCAAAAGTTTATGAGGTGACTTGTTGTAAGTAATGATGGCAATCGTGGTAATGGCAGTGGGAAGGAGGGAGTGACTGATGGTAGCAATTGGGATGATAGCAGACATGGTGACAATCATACCAGAGGAGGAGGTATGGCTAGTTTCAGGTGGTAGGAGAGATGGTGGCAGTAGGGACGATGGGGAGAATGTCAGTGGTGATATAGACAGTGATTATAATGGCAGGGCAGTGATGGTGATGACAGCTATAGTGATGTGACCGTGATAGTGGTGGTGGCAGCCATGATGGTGGTGATGATGGTGGCTACAACAGTGGTAGTGTGCAGCAGTGGGCGTGAGTGTGGGGGTGATAGTGGTAGCTATGACAGTAGCGGCGGTTGGTGATGGTTGCTTTGATGGTGGTGGTGGCTTTGATAGCGACGGTTCTAGTGATGGTTGTGCTGGTGATGGCAGTGATGGCTATGATAGTAGTGAGGATGGAAATGGTGGCAAAGGTGGAGATGGTGGTGGTGGTGGGGGATGGCAGCAGGGCTTCTGGGAGCATTATTGGCTGTGGGACCATGAGGCTGGTGTTGACGGCGATGGTGGTGATGGTGGTTTTGCTAACCATCTTTCTGGAAATATCAGCTTCATGGAATAATTGTCACTTGGAACTCACCACTTGAGAAAACTAATTTGAATTGTATAAAAATATCTCTTTTCGTGTCAAGCTATATACGCAGACAAGAAAGTTGGAAATAGATAAAGACATATTTAAAGTGACCAGCTCAATGCTTTAATGTCAAGCAGCATCTATAATAATATCCCTGGCAGGAACACCGATCTGTGGTTTAAAAGATATTATTATATGAGACCTCAGACACTAAACCAGTACACAAATACATACAAGAAAAAGTGATTATGTTTTTATCCTTCACATATATATCAATACTTTGGATTATGATTTTCTTGCAAAGCTTCCTAAGAATCTGACTTTTACCTGTGGACATTTGCTGTTGGGCTTGGTGGCCTAAATATTATCAACTATACAGGAGGCTATGAACAGGAGGCTCATGAGTTCAAGCCTGCCTTGGCTATAGAGTGAGATCATTGCCAACCAGGACTACTTAGTGAAATTGTGTCTCAAGATAATATATATATATATTAAAAGAGGTCTTGGAAGGTATCCCCATGGAGAACATGTGCCTAGTGTGCCCAAGGCCCTAGAGGGAAGGGAAGAGTTATAATGGAGACAGTGGGATGGGGAAAGTTACCAGCACAGGCTGATGTGGTCACTGCAAACCTGGCAATTGAGCTGAGGTGGACAGAGCAGAGTCATACATTTCAGGCCAGTCTGGGCAGCATTCTGGGCAAGATTCTATGTCAGCTATTAAAGGAGAGAGACAGAGCACAATTTTTAAAAAAATATTTTAACTCTGATAACTCTACCTGAGGACATTGTCACACGCAGTTTCTATGGTTGGGTTTTATTCTCTGGGTTTGACACCTGACCGTTGTATCTTTACCGGCATGACAAGACCACCCATGAGCAGGTTATAAGGCTAACTGGTGACTCCATTTCTGGGTTGTCCGTCCAGTTGGCTCCTAGCCTGTGTGAGTAATGGATCCTTCAAGCTCCTTATGAGCTTGTTCAGGTTATTTTAGAGCATCAGTTCTTGGTCCTCACCTTGCCTTTCACAGGTGACAGCCTTACACCCACAGGATCATAAAACAAGCATGTGTAAAAGAATAAACATTTGAAAATCGTGTCGAAGGTGGAGCTATTTTCACCACAGATCAAACACTGCTTGGAAGGAACCCAGGCCAGAAAAATCTTTTCATATGAGTTTGCATGACTCTGAAGAGACAGCTGCCTCATTTGAAGCCAGGCCACTATCTCAGCTACCTGTGCCCGTGAATCATTTGAGAGATGTTCTCAGTGTGGGATTATAGATTTAATTCTTTCCTATCCCTGACTCAATAATCTGAATTTAATCGATTGTTCAAATATCTGATTAAACAGTTCCTGGGTGTGGCTACCATTTTTGAACACCAACCCTTCATAACTGATAGGAGTTTGCTTTTGGGTTCAGATCAAAGATTGATTACACCTGCTCCAAAAAGATTACTGTGAAAGAGTTTCTACCTTCCTGGTTGTCTTAGTTAGGGTTTTCACTGCCGTGAAGAGACACCATGACCAAGGCAACTCTTATAAAGATGAACATTTAATTGGGGCTGGCTTACAGGTTCAGAGGTTCAGTCCATTATCATCATGGTAGAAAGCATGGCCTCCATGCAGGCAGACTTGATGCTGGAAGAGCTGAGAGTTCTACCTCTTGATTCAAAGACAGCCAGGAAGAGACTACTCTTTCACACTGGGCAGAGCTTGAGCACTAGGAGTCCTCAAAGCCCGCCTACACAGTGGCACACTTCCTCCAACAAGGCCATGCCTATTCCAACAAGGCCACCCCTTCTAATAGTGCCACTTCCCATGAATCAAGTATATTCAAACCACCACTATGGTCTATGAGTTAATTCCTTCATGAAATCATGTCTGATGATAGAGTTTAATGGACTCTAACAATGTGGCAGACAACACTAAAGGAGTAGGAGCCACTAATGTTGGGGAACTTGTCTCTTTGACAAGAGTCAAAGACTGGAAAGTTTTGAAGAGAACCCTAGCTTCCATTGCCTTCATTCCTAGCTACTCCAGGGCAGGTGGTGCTGCTCTTTTCTTAAACAATAGATCCAAATAACCCAGAATGATGCCCAATACAGATACCTATCCATTGTCCCCTACAAATGTCAGCACCATAAAAAGTAAATATGGTCATTCTTTGGGTTCTCTGCATTGTCTCATCACATCCTCCAAAGGTATGATGGGTAGTTCCGTTTAAATACAAGAAAGCAGAGGAGGCACAATGCCTCAGCTGGAAAAGCTGCCATTCAAGCATTGTAACCCGAGTTCTATCCCTGGATCCCATAGTGAAAGAGGAGAACCAGTTCCCAAAAGTTGCCCCGTGAAACCTGTGGATGCACACAAAGACACACATACGCAATAACAAAATTTAAGATTTGAGTTTAATACATGAGGAAAGGTATTAAACAGCCTCCCGGGATCAAGCCTGTAGTAGCATCAGAGCCCAACGCTTGTTGCTGGAGGTCCCTTTGCACAGTGCTTTAGCTTGGGGAACTCACCAACTGGAATCCTGACCTTCTGACTGAGATAATGGTTTTGAATGAAAGACCTTCGAGGGTGCTCATGATTAGGCGAGCATCCTTATACAGGTCCTAGAGAAGTGCTAAGGCCTTCCATCGGGTGAGGCTAATGTGAGAAGATATACAGTCTATAAGGAAAGGGGGCTCATCAGACCCTGAGTCAGCTTGTACCTTAATCTTAAGCTTCAAGCTCCAGAACTGGGAGAAATAAATCTCTGTTATTTCAAAGCTACCTTGTCAATGATACTTTGTTGCTCTAACCTACATGGACCAAGAAAGACACATGAAAAGGAGAAATGTCAGTGTGGGTTCCCATTGAGTCATGATGGGACTGCAGCCTGATAATCACATTGAAACTTGAAAATAGTTTAAACCCCTAATACTGCATATACAGACCCCACCTCACAGCTTAGCCTGGCACATCTTGTGTAGCCAGAACACTCACACTGGCCTACCTTTGAGAAAAGCTATTTAACAAACACAAAGCCTATGAGATCATAAAGTATTCAGCACCCCGTGTAACTTAATGAATACTCTATTAAAAGTTAAATCAGCAGTCCGACGGGTCTCCACCATTATCTTGCATATAGTCAGTGTATGCTAAGGTCATTTCTAACCTGGATATATAATGGCTTCACACTACTGTAAAGTCAGAAAGTTAAGATAATAAATCAAATAATTGTAAATGACCCCATCCATTATTTAAAAAAAAAAAAAACCAGAATTAAATAATAAAGGACCCATCTTTTGGCATCTGTTTGCTTTTGGTCGAAGTCTGTAAAAGGCTGATTTTTACATTAAGGCTCTGCAGCTTGGAAGACTGGGTGTGGCCAGCTCTACCTGGTGTCTGCAGAAAGAGCCACTGAGTACACGCTCGGTGAATGAGTGGAGATACTTTTAATTCTACAATCTTTGTTTTTCCTCTCTTGAAATTGATGTTGTGTTGAAACAAGAATGGTGCAGGAGAGATGGTCAAGTGGGTAAGAACACCTGCTTTACAGCATGAGCACTTGGCTTAGGAACCTCAGCAGTCATGCAAAAGGCCAGGCAGGGCCCCATGCATGACTGCAACTCTCCTGCTATGACAGGTAGAGACAGGAAGGCTGCACAGGGTTGCTGGCCACCGCCTAGGTTCAGTGAGAGACAGTATCTTCTAGTATCAGGTGAGCAAGGCAGAGTGTTAGAGCATCACATCCCTTCCTTGACCTCTG
>JADRCH010000160.1:5500346-5582596 GCA_019843965.1 Rhynchomys soricoides
ACACACACACATACACACACACACACACACACTCACACCACTCTCCACCTTGTTGAAAGTTTTGTTAAGAAGAATTATTACAAAATTTGTTACCATTTGCATAAGGTAATCATCAAAGAAATGAAAATAAAAACCCAATGATGATGTATTTTTATGAAATTAGCACTTTATACAGTTTTTGTGTGCGTACATAATGAATTGTAGACACTTTTCATAGCTGATTATAAAGAAAAAAGTTCATAATAGCTGATTTGCAACACCATATTGTTTAAGAATACTGAACTCAAAATCCAGCACCACAGACACACATACACATCAATAAAATGAAAATAGATCTTTAAAACATGAGCAACAGAACTTTTATGTCTACTGTTATCAGAAAAAGTGAAAAATTGCCCATAAGTATTTGAAAAGAAAATTAAACGATTATACCATAATCAGTGAGTTCAATAAATGGACCGAATTTCTTGGCTTTAATTTTTATACTGGCTTATGTTTGTTTGTTTGTTTGTTTGTTTATTTTTACAAAGATCTCTTACCATTTGAAGGGTCCTCCTCCAGTGATGTCTGAGGGCTATCCTCTATTTGGTGTGTAGAGGGCGCTCTTGTAAAGAAAATATCCTGCTAAGGCCCCTGATAAGAATCTAGGCCAGCTTCCTGCTGTTTGTTGCCATGGAGACCACACTCTGGTGAGGGGCAATGAATTCTGTGGTTCTGATTTAGAAATGTATAACCATCAGATGCCTTTACTGCCTTTGTTTCAATCTTTGCCCTTGCAGGGCGACTCAGGCCGGAAGTAGAGCGGAGGAAGTCCATGTTTGTCTGCATGGCTTTGTTTCCTCTGTACACATCTGTCTCCTGAGAATGCGCTGGCATGATGAGGCAGTGGAGAAAGTGTGAATTCATAGCTAGAAAAAGAAACGCGCTCTCCTCCAGCCAAAGAAACAATTCAAATTATTTTAAAGAAAAAAAATGTTCTTATTAGAGACTTGCTTATACTGTGAATGTATAATATACATGAGTTAATGTATAATGTACACGATAACTACTTACAGTAACTGTGTTTTCGACTGAAATGTCTGAGACATACATGCCAGGGTACAGCTTTCTGTGGATTTGAAAGGACTTGTTTTGTTGTAGATGGGCAGTGTAGAGCCTGCATCTGGATCTAACTGACCTGGATTCAAATTCCTGCTTGTCTTCTTTCTATTCCATCCTAGGCTGTCTGCTTCATTTACAAATTGGCGTTCTTACCCCGTAGTGTAACTGACTAATACATAATTAATCTCTATAGAGAAAACATTGATTTGGGTTCACACTTTGAGAAGATTCAGTACATAGGTGATTGCTTTGGGGTCTTTGATGAGGCTGAGTGTCAGTCATGGTGGAACCAAGGGAAAACAAAGCTGTGACCAGAAGCCCAAAAAGATGGGAGGAGCCAAGGGTGCACTCTACTCTGAGTAACCTAAGGACCTGCGACCAGGTGGGATGTCTACTGTCATCTGTACTGACTCCTAATAGCACCATGCAGGGAGACTGCTGGCCAGTGTTTTTTAAACTAATAAATTTATTTTAAAATATACAACTCAGTTTTGACTTTTTTTGGTTGGTTGGTTGGTTTTGGTTTTGGTTTTTCAAGACAGGGTTTCTCTGTGTAGCTCTGGCTGTCCTGGTACTCACTCTGTAGACCAGGCTGGCCTTGAACTCAGAAATCCGCCTGCCTCTGCCTCCTGAGTGCTGGGATTAAAGGCGTGCATCACCACTGCCAAGCCAATTTTGACATTTTAAGTCATCAAAATAAATTATAATGCCTCTTAAATATACATGATATCTTCTGAAGCTAAAAATAATTTTTAAAAGACCTTTTTAAAAACAAAGATTTATTTTATTTACATGAGTACACGGTAGGTGTCTTCAGACACACCAGAAGAGGGCATTGGATCCCATTACAGATGGTTGTGAGCCACCATGTGGTTGCTGGGAATTGAACTCAGGACCGAGCAATCAGTGCTCTTAACCACGGAGCCATCTCTCCAGTCCCACTGGCCAGTTTTATCAATTTGTCACAAGCTATAGTCATTGGAGAAGAGGGAGCCTCAAAGAAGAAAGGCTTCCTTAAGAGCTGCAGGCAAACCTGTAGGGCATTTTCTTATTTGGTGATTGATGTGGGAAGGCATAGTTCGTTGTAAGGGTGCTACCCCTGGGTAGGTGGTCCTGGGTTCTATAAGAAAGCAGGCTGAACAAACCATGGAGAGCAAGCAAGTTAGCAGCTCTCCTCCATGGCCTCTGCATCGGCTCCTGCCCTGTTCAAAGTCCTGCCTTCACTACTTTTGATGATGAACAGTCATAGAGAATGGTGAGTGAAATACTCCTCCCCCCCACCCCCGTTGCTTTTGGTCATGGTGTGTCATCACAGCAATAGCAGTAACTCTAACTAGGCCAGAGGCAATTTCAGTTCAAGCTATAGCAGCCATCTAGCCATTGCCAGTCTGGCTCCTTCACTGTGGGGAAGATTGAATGTGGAACACTTGCCTACCATGCAGGAGACAGTGGGCCAGCCTACAGCACTGTCCCAAATAGAAGCAAGGGCAGTGGCTCTTGATGCTATAGCACACACACACACACACACACACACACACACACTTAATTATCAGGTACAACGTATTAAAAGCAATGCAGAAACTGATAAGACAATTTAATTAACACCTCCAAGTTTCTTATCGCAATTGAGCTTAGAACTTTGATTTGCTTTCTGTTGCTATGGTGAAACTCTGGCCAAAGCCAATTTGGAGAGGAAAGGGCTTATTTAATCTTACAAAGCCTAGATCATAGTCTATCACAGAGGGAAGCTGAAGGTAGAACTGAAGCAAAGACTATGGAGGGATTCTGTTCACTGGCTTGGCCTCATGGCTTGCTCAGCCAGCTCTCTTTTACACCCTAGGGCCACCTAGGAGCAATAACTACAGGGTGCTGAACACTCTCACATCAACTATCAATCAAGAAAGTGCAGCACAGACTTACCTACCATCAGACAGGCCAACTGGATGGAGGTGTTTCCTTAATTGAGGTTCATCTTCCCAGATGACTGTAGCTGTGCCAACTAACAAACACTAAACAAGAAATCGGGTATCCTCATCTCTGGTCACTAGCTCTCATCAGTATACTCAATGGCTTTGGTTTTTTTTTTTAAGCACATTCAACAATCATAAGCTCCTGTGCATTTTGAGGTATTCTAGCTTCCATACTGTTCTGAGCACCATCCAAGAGAAATTCTTGTCATGAACAGGGGACTTTCTTTGGCGTTAAAGTTCCATACAATAACCAAAGCACCAGATAAGAACCAAATATCTATGGACAGAACTTGAGCAGTGTGCCAGAAACAGATCCCATCCTCTCTGCCTGCAGGTGATGTGCAGAGAATCTTGTTTCTAATGCAGGGGTTCCAATAGGGGTGCTTTCCTCAAGAGAATACAAATCTATGGCTCCCACACATCTAAAAGTTAGTGACAGAAAATGGCACCCCTGGCACTGCAACAATGGTTCATGAGAGCAGACATATAAATGAGTCTTCAAAGGTTCAAGCCAGGGAAGCCAGTGCCAGGGTCCGTGTCCCACATTTGTTTGTAACTTCTATAAGCTTGGCACCAATTACCTGACTCAAAACTAAAGTACGTTTTTCATCAAAATAGTAATCTTAAAATCCAGTATGGGGGAGGCAGAGGCAAGTGGAGTTGGAGGCCAGCCTGGTCTACATAGTGAGATCCTATTTCAAGACAAAACAAAAACAAAAATAAAACAACAAAACAAGACAAGACAAATTCTTGTTCCACTAGTAATAAGGAACATTCACCTGTTATATCTTGCTCAAATCCACTTAGAAAAGAAGCCCGCAGGTGTGGTTAAGTAGGAGTAGATGACCAAGTTGGGTTCTGCTTTAAAAATTAATGCACTTGAAATAGGTTTGTATTTAATTCATACCTATTTTGAAAATAAAGATAACATTTTTGTCTCAAAATAGCTAAAGTGTATTGAGAATTTATTTGGTTCCTATTCATGATCATAAGACATCAAATCCTTAAAATGATTGATGTGATAAACTGAGGTACAAAGAGATTCACAGCTGAGTGACAGAACTGGGTTGACACCTAACCCAGGGGATCACCAGTGCTATATGCTCTTGGGGAATGTACCAGAGCAGGCATGGATGTAGGGCCAAAGAAGGCACCACCCAGGAGATACTGTTCTGCCCTGACTGGATTTGAAATCTTTATAAACAAAACTTATTTATGGACAGCTGAGAGATGGCAGACAAATTCAGACAGCTCACCTCAGACCTCTGACAAAACCACTAGAAAATTGTGTGAGTTACTTCTGGCAAGTTTATTGATTCACAACAAACACTGTGTGGGAGTTGTAGAGATCATAAGTCTGGAAAAGAAGAGAGAAAAAACCATTCTCCAAGCTATCAAATAAGTGGTCGGCAAACATTTATTGAGTGATACCAACAGCTTCAGAACAAGGATGTGTCTCTTTGGGGTGGAGGGGTTGGGGAGGGTAGAGCTCAAATATTCAACTGAGCCTTGGTCCACAGGAAGGACTTAGAACAAGTCTAGGTGAGAATGGATCATAAGGGGGATTTTTATAGAAAAGAAAGAGCACAAAGAGGAAAGGTTAAGCCCTTTTTCAGAGAATAAGGCCAGTGGAAACACATTCATTTTCGAGCATAAGCTCTGTCTAGCCCTGTGTTTATTAGACACTGGGTCACAACTGGAGACCGGGCAGGTTGAGTTGGAGACAGGAGTTAGGTCATTTGCAGTACCAGCTGCGAACGACAAACTTTAAGTCGATGATTATGAGCCAGCGGTGGTTTCTGAGCTATAGGAAGAGAATTTGAAATTTTAGTGGCGAATTGCAGACCAACAAAATTAAACAGGATGGAGTGCTGAGAAAGGAGGCAGGGCTTCAGACTTCTGGGCAGACAGGATGATGGCAGCTAGGAGGAGAAGAGCTGGGGCTGCCCGGCTTTCGGAGATTTTGCAGGTAATCAGTCCATAGCCAGAGTGAGGCTATTGGTAAGTGGGTACTGCCAGTGAAACAGGAGGGCTTGACAGGAGGTCCTCGCAGGCTGAGTAAGCCTTCTTTCACAAACTTGGTATTTCTCTTTATATCTGACCTATGATAGACAGTTCTGACAAATCTGAGCAGAGTTTTCTTAGTAGATGAGGTCCATATTCATGGTCCCCTGTAGCATGAAGTATGTTCTTTACCCATGAATGTAACTTATATTTTAGAGCTGGTAACCAAGCTGAGTTTTGGTACCTTAAGTTTTCAAACGATTAACACTTCGTAGATGTAAGATCAGAGTATTACGCAAAACTCGTTTTATATTTCTCTACTTTCTATAACTCCTTGGTACCAGAATGTTCAGAAATACCTCAAGGAAAGTTCCTACACTGCATTTTCCAAGAGAAAAATGGAGTATAAACTACCCCAGGTACTCTCTTCTGTTAGATAGACTGTTACAATGGCCTCTCAATCATTGACGGAGTGAGAGAGTGTGGCCAACCAAAACTACCGATTGTTCCCCAATCCACCTCCCTTTTGTCAGCTTCTCACAAGGAATGGCTTTGTTCTTTAATTTCATCTACTGAGCTTACTGCCAGTTTCCAGTGGGATGTTTCCACCAGGAAAGAGGCCAAGTGGTGCAGAGCAGAAACCCCTAGAGTGTCAGGGGTTTCCCCTGACAGTTCAGGGCATCCATCGATTCCATCCACTGATGCTTGAGAGGTAAATAAGTACATGTTACTTGACATCGGAATGACTCTTTCCCATGTCTTCTCCGCTGCGCGATGACAGACAATTTCTTTAGCAACCGCTGTGTTCTTTCCATATTCTTGGAATCCTAGTGTTGGAAGGAACATCAAAAGTTCATCACGTTTCAGCTCTCACTTGCCAACAGGATTGTGCTTAAACTGTCCAAGATGGGATCATTTTTTGTCTGCTGTGTCCTTTGAGCTGAAAGCTTGGAGAACAGTCATCATCAGAATGGTGGACGCCTGTTGGCTGCAGCCTCCTTATAACATGTCGTAGTCCTGCTGCTTATCTACCCACTTAACAAGAACATGCACACACGGTTGAAAGGGGTTGAGCAGTCATCTCATATCCTGTAATGAAAATGTGAAAGGAAGATGTATCTCCTTTAGAAAATAACATTTTTGATCTATAAAAAATTTTGTGTATGTGCACGTGAGCATATTTTGTGCATGTTTGTACATGTACAGATACATGTACAGTGAGTAACTTTGGGTACCATTTCTCCTTGGGCAGCATCTATCTTGTTTCCAAGCTTATCAATTAGGCTCTACATGCCTCTGCTTCCCCAACATTGGGATTCTAAGTGTCCTACTATAACTGTCCTTTAAACTTGGGTCCTTGTGCTTATGTATCAAGGACTTTATAGACTGGACTATATTTCCTTAGCCCCCAACCAGAGAATTGGAGAAAAAACAACCATAGTATTTGGATGCACTGTAGGCCCATCTTAATAGTTTCAACAAAAATAAACTCGTACCTAAATATTGTTAGAGAAGCAGGACCCCCTGGAGAATGGGTGGGTAATAGTCCTTCCTGTGCATTCCTCTAATTCTACAATTTGGTTGGATCATGTTACTTTGAGATTGCATCTCACTATGCAGCCCAGGCTGGTCTCAAAATCACAATCTCCTTGCCGTAGCCTCCCAAGCGTGGGCATTGTAGGTATGTGCCAAGGTGTCTGGCTTCTGAGATCTTTTACCTGTGGCTGTCCACACAAGTCCCAAAAGGGGTATGGGAAGGAACACTGTACATGTACTACTGTGGAAGAAACGGTTCTGGATTTGGGTTCAGGAATGTTGGTTTCCCTCTCTCCTCTTTGGGCTTGAGTACACTTCCAGACATTAGGAGTACCTGAGTTCAGAACAAGGCTTTGAACCTGTCATACTGGATAAGCTCCATGTGACATAGGACCTCCAATTGCACAGGCTCTATTCAAACCCACTCTTTAAGGGCATACTGTGCTTTGGGGACTAGTGTTCTGTCTTGCCTGAGCGAGAGCCCAAGCCTTACTTATTTTGTATGTTTGTGCTACCATGCATTCATTTTTTAAAAGTATGTATATTAAAGGGATACACCTTGTAAATGCTTGGATAGATGGTGTCAATACCCTCAGAGAAAGCCAGGATGTCAAGGTAAGAGAAGTCAGCCTTAGAATGAGAGAGAAAGAGGAGTGGTGGAGGCCAAGCTCTGCCATCCATGCTCTCAAGGTTTAAATGGCAGGAAAAACAAAACCTTACAGGCATGGATGCATCTAACTCATTTTTAATGTTGATCATCAAACCTTGGAGAAATTTCCCCTAACAATGGCTGCCAAGCCATTATTTGGAAATGAGACATCTTGAGAAACCTTCGGTACCCCACTTGCCATCGTATCTAGGGCAGCAAAGAACGCTATAGTCTCCCAACTCACAGCCCATGTGATAGTCATAGCAATGCTACCAAAGACCAACAAAGACACAAAACCCCAGAGGTGCCCATAGCCTAACCACAGATGAGGGAGATGCTAACAATGACCACAGGGCATCAGCATCTCAGTTTCCACACAGAGTTTTCTTTGGTGCCAAAGCACCTGGAGGGAAATGCCATTCAGAAGGCTATTTTATACATCTCTGCCCTGATGAGTTTTGTTGTCAACTGGATACACCTAGTAAGAGGGATCCTTGGTTGAAGAACTGTGTCCATCAGCATGGCCTGTGGGCAGGACAATGAAGCATTTTCTTGATTGATAATGGATATAGTCAGACACAGCCCACTGTGGAAAGTCCTTAGGTGGGCCTGGGCTATATAAGAAAGGTAGCTAACATGAACCTGGGAGCCAGCATGTAAGCAGTATTCTTCCATGGTCTCTGTTTCAGTTCCTGCCTCCAAGCTCCTGCCTTGCCTTCCCTTGATGATGAATTACAACCTGCAAGCCAAATAAAGCCTGCTTCCTCCAAGTTTCTTTTGATCCCTGTTTTACAGTCACAGAGAAGTGAACTAGAGTCACCTTGTGATTCACCCACATGGTGAAAGGAAATTGGGAATGGGTCGAATTCAGCAGCATTCCATCATTAGCATAACCCATGCTGTGAACCAAACACTGTAGGGGCACCTTTAAGCTTGGAAATGAGTCATGCTAACCACAGTTCACTGCAAAGTGACATTGACCTTAACTTTCTCATTTGGCAACACACTGCGTCAAGTCTTTATATTTGTTTTTGAGATAGAATGTCACTGTGGTATTCAGACTGGCCTGGAAGTCAAACTGGTGGTCTTTCACACTCAGCTTCCTGTGCTTAGAAGACACGTGAAACCACGTCTAGTTTAAAATTTTCTTTTACCCAACAACGTGAAGTTGGGCAAAGAATGTCATGATGACCCCAGGCTGTAATCTCAACACTGAGAAGGCTGTGGCAGGAGGATGGACTATTCAAGGCTAGCTTGAGCTATGTAGTCAAACTCTGGGTCAAACAAACAAACAAGGGGTAGACACATAACTCAGTGGCTGAGTGTCAGGCCATTATGTACAAAGCCTTGCACTTGATCCCAGTACTGAGGGGGTGGGGTACTGAGAGGTTTAGTGTTTGATACAGCATGACAGAAGGACATAGAGTTTCTTTAGTGTTCATATTCAAATCTCACCAAAAACTTCTTTCCAAGCTCTTCTTCTTATAAGGGTTTTGGTTTATTTCAATTAGAGATGGAATGGGCCTATAAGTTATTATAATACACTGTTTTTCTCCGTGGTTGTTGTGAACACATGGTGTTGTCAATTACCAACAAAAGCATGGCTGCAGTTAAAACCATGCACTGGCTTTCCTTGGTTTTGGAACTTAAATTCAGAAGCTGGGGATCCCTGAGTAGCCAAATCCCCCAGTGTTATGGAAACAAAGAGCTCTTACCTCATAGCCTGTTGATGTTTCCAGTCATAAATGTGACAGTTACCCACCCAGTCGCCTTCTCTGCCTTCCTGCAGACCTGAGACTAACTAGTTCCTTACTGATAACAGATGCATAGCCGAGCCTTTGAAATCCCCCTGTTGATTCCATTAGAAGAAAATGGCTTTATGCAGAGGTCTACGCAGGGGGGGAGGTGGTGTTGTGATCACTGTGGTGTGGACCCCTGGCTGAGTACTATGCTTTTCTCTTGTAGGTGATGTGCCTTCAGGACTTTTTTGGTGACGATGACATTTTTATTGCATGTGGACCAGAGAAGTTCCGTTACCAGGATGATTTCTTGCTAGATGAAAGTGGTAAGAAAAAAAAAAAAAAGTTCAAAACCAGGGGAAATTTGAGGCAGCTTTTCAAAATGAACTGCACCAGGCCAAGATTATGTCAACTCCAAAGCCACCAAATCAGTTTCAGATCTTCTACTGCCTTGTCTCTCCTATATTTTGAATTTCTTTGATTTTTTTTAAATATAGAAAACAGATGAAATGATAATTGAAAAGGGTAATCCACTTGGAAGAATATATTCTAATTTATAGCCCTTTAATAACTGAACTGACGCTTTACAGAGAACCCTGGTGTGGATTTCTACACTTTTAGTTACATATTTTCCTAAAAAATTATAGTAGAAGGATTTGTGATCATAAAATTGCTGAGCATGCTTCTAGACTCAGCTTTCATGTGGCTTCCTCTAATTCCTGAGAAAATGGTTTGCTACCCTTTCTCCCTGAAGTACGTTGGAATGTATGTGTCATAAACATCTGTGAAGTGTCAGGATGGTAGCTTCCTTCCATTAATGAACTAAATGTGACCCTTGGTGATTGATAAGGAAGAGGTGTGAGTTGATAAAGAGGCAGGGTACTTATAAATGGGGAAATTAATGTAAAAGTCTATGATTTTCAAAATGATTTATTTTGGGGGTACTGGGAATTATTTCAGAATTGTCTAGCATCCCAGATAAAATAATTGCTAAGGATGTCCTGCCTTGATAATTGCACTTTTAACCCAATTAGGGGACTGTTACATGGTTACTAACACTTCAAGTTCCATCTAATTGAAGACATTTTTTGAATAAGTGAATTTGTTGTTGCTACATTGACAAAATAGGTTGAAGAAAGGTCCTGAAGTACTTTAGATGAGGGCAAAGGCTACCCTGTCCTGGTCTCACCCAAAAGCCTGAGTTTCCTACTCACACTGTGATAATGTGTAAGGATAGGCCACCTGGAGACATTGTTTCAATGATGGATCACAGTGGCGTCCCATGCCAGGACAGAGCTCAGGCATAGCCTAGCCACAGCCTAGCAAACAATTCTATTTTATTAAATAGATGATATGCTTGTACCACATAGCTCACCTAAGCATGCCCTTCACAAAACATTCCCTCACCATTGAGCATCACAGGACACACACACACACATCCATGTATAAAAACAATGATATGCACTTAAACATTTACTAATTCATGACGTAGAGAATGTGGGCAATGATAACTGCCCTCCCTCATGAAAACTTAAAGCGCTCAATGGAAGTACATAGAGATGACATGAAGGTGCTATGTGACAAGATTTATTTTGGCATGAGGTCTTAACTGGAGGAGTACTTTGGAATCTCTTCCCCTCCAAATATATTCCATCTTCATAACAGATACACATGTCCTCTTGGAGCAAGGATTTATGTAAGTGTATCACTCACAAGACATGCTCAGGGAAGAGAGATCCTACCCTGTTTAAGAATAAAGTGGCTTTGCCATTGGGTGGAACAAGCAAATGTTTTCAAGTCAGAACGCAGAGCTGACAGCACGGGTTTTGAGAAAAATAAATGGCCTTGACGTTCAATTTAAAGGAAAGAGCTGCTTTTGATAGAATGGTCTGGGAAGCCAGATGTGCTCTGTGAAGCCCACTTGCTGCTCTGATGTGGAGGATAGCCTGTCAGGGCTGAACTAGGGTACAGCTCACTTTCATCTGGTCATCAGGCTGACTTCAGCCTCACCTATTCTGGGAGGCCATACAGCTGGCCAGTCCACTGCTACTGATGTGGTAAGGAGATGCTCTCAGCCTTGGGGTTTCAGCCACCCACAGGCAGGTAGACTTTCAGTAAAGAACAATAGAAAGCTGCCATTAAACAATCTTACCGATTCCCCTCATTATCAAGAGACATGTGGGGTATAGCTCAGTAGCGGGGTTATTCCTTAGCTTTATCCCAGCCTTGCTAAAGAAAAGACAGTGGGGGCTGGAGAGATGGGCGAGTGGTCGCAAGCACTGACTCCTTTTTCAGAGGACCTGAAGTTTGGCTCCCAGCAGGAACATCATGGCTCACAGCCATCTGTAACTTCAGTTCTGGGGAGCTCAATACCTTCTTCTATCCTCCAGACATACATGCAGGCAAAATACCACTGTGTATAAAAAATATAAACAAATTAAAATATCTTAAAAGAAAACACAAGTGTGCATGTGCTCACATACACTCACACAGACATGAACACACATGTATTCATGCACATACACAAGTGCACACACACTCACTAGTCTAGCCATCTTTTGATATATGAAAGAGCCCTACAAACCATTTTGTTGAGGTCCTCACTTGCTTTTTCCTGGTAAATATACCCTACCTAGTTCTCTGTGTGAGATACATTTACTGTGTAACTTTCCCTCCCCCATTCCAGGAGAAACACGTGGGCAGAGGAGAAGGGACTAAAGAAAAAAATCTAAATTGAGATTTCACTTCCTTAGATGAACTTACTCTGAGTCTAAATTCTCACGTTGACAACTGCAATTTTCCTGGTGCTTGTACAGTGTGTTCCGGGGCTAATGCATTAAAATTTGAACCTTTTTTATAAATGTACTGAGTGTGATCTAACCCATTTCATTTGTACTTACTAAATGATATCTGAACATTGATGCTATATTTGGTTAGTTCTACAGCAAACTTCTTTAGAGATATGGGGTGATAGGTGTAAACAGCTTCAGAACCATGGTTGCAGAACCTGGTGCAGAACCAGGCTTGATTTAATGGTATCAGGAAGTGGCTGTGTGCAGCAAGGCAATGAACACTTTTACTTTATCTACAGAAATTAATCTAGCTACTAGTGTACATGCAATTAGCAATGATACATCCTCAAGTACCACTAGCCAGCTCCCAAAGGCATTGCTCGAGGACTTTTCAATGAAGATGGATGCCAAGACAGATATATATTTCTCAGGGCCACACAAGTGCAGGATCAGTGAGAAGCAAACAGCCAGAGATGCTCTTTCTTTCCATCTTCACATGCTATGTGGGGCACTCTTTCTGGTTCTGATTCAAAATATAACCATTTGAGCAGAGTGTCATCCATCAAGGGCGCATCATCAGCTTCCAAATGGTGGCTGGAGTGCTATATAGAGAGGCCAGCAGAGGCTTGCAGATCCACCCTTGTGGCAGCTGATCTATGATTTAGAATGACACATAGTGAGAGAGTTGCCAAGCAAGCTCAACATGGTGTTGCTTAGACATTGATGACAAACCAGAGAGTGTAGCACGTGTTGTCATTCAAAAGTGACAGAGTTTGAGACTGTGCTCTGTGATTCAAATGGAAAGAAAAACCAGGAGAAGCCTGCTCCTAAGCAGACTATTTGTGTCTGTAAGGAACTGGTCAGTTTTCTCAGCTGTATGTAAAAATTGCTTTCTGTTGCCTGCAGGGTTAATGTCAGATGTGTGACTTGGTCCGTTTCCTGTGTGCACTGTGGATCTGTATTTCAAGTCTTATTGAAATAAGAGAGATGAAACAAAATTAAATATATGTACATCTATATATACATAAAACATAGAACTAAAGAATAGAACAGATATACACTTAAGCTTTGGTGGCTGTGTAGTATTCTAGTTGAAAAAAAAATGTATGTGTTTTGTTGTCCTGTATGTCTGTGCACCACGTGCATGCAGTGCCTGTGGAGGCCAGAAGAGAGTATCAGATCCCCAGGAACTGGACTTACAGGTAGTTGTGAGCTGCCTTGTGGGTGCTAAGAACTGAACGTGGGTCCTCTTCAAGAGCAGAGTGCTCTTAACAGCTAAGCCACCTCCCCATCTCTCTTATATTTGTCCTGAGACAGTGTCTCACTATGTAGGCCAGACTGACCATGAGCTCACTATGAAGCTCAGGATGGCCTTCAACTTGAGATTCTCATGCCTCAGCCTGTGATTATCTGGCACCAGGTCAAGCTATAAAAGTTGAAGAACTTTTCTAAGAGTTCTGAAGTGTGTGTGTGTGTGTGTGTGTGTGTGTGTGTGTGTGTGTGTACATACACATGTGCAGTCTCATATCAGCAGAACATCAGTCCAGCTTTTCCCCAGACATAAACATCTGTAATGCTGTGGTTCTTCCTGGGTACAAGAATCTTTCTAGACATTTCCTTAAGTTCTCATCAAGACTCCCATGGAGTCAGGTACCCATGGCCTGTTGGTACATGTTTCTATAACTATTCCATCATGACCACTTTTATGGACATATGACTGAATGAGATGATGGAAACTGTAGTAGGTGACAGTCAGCAGGGTGATCTCCACCACTTTCCACATCCCTGGGTACTAACAGGGCTAAACTGCAGAAACAGCATTGGGTTAGCCTCGGAAGGCATAGATCTTGTCCAAGCTCCAGGTCCTTCTATCTGTGTGGTGTCTTGCCTCACATCCTGCTTCCTATGCTGTTTCTACTGCCTCCTCCTGGGCTAAAATGAATGTCAAATTAAATACTGTCAAAGCACCTCCAGTCTTCCCCATTGAAACAAGCCCCTAGAAGATTGCAGCCAGTCTAAGATGCATATTTGTTTCTGGAAATTCACTGGATTCAGATACTACTAAGATTGCCTTTAGAACCAGAAGGTGGTCTCCATTCCCCTCTCCTCACTTGGTTCCATGCTAGATGTGAGGTGAGCCTCTGAGCTCTATTGTTTCCTGCTTGGAATCTCTAAAATATTAAAACAAAGCACATTTAGAAAAAACAGTCAGACTTTGAAAACTAAGAGCCTTCAGGATTTCAGTATTTGGAAGTAGTGTGTGTGTGTGTGTGTGTGTGTGTGTGTGTGTGTGTGTACATCCATGCTTGTTCAAGAAATCTCCAGTGGCCCCACTGCTCCATCCTAAAACCGATGATTGGTAACCACGCAGTCATTGAAAATACTGAGAAAAATGAAGTTTAGCTAAAGACCAGGCTTCCCCATAGAGCAACTTAAAGCTCCTGCTATCAAAATTCACTATACTTTTCATTCATTTATTCAACAAACTATTCTATTTATAGCATATTATGCAGCAGGAAGTATGCCAGGAACAAACGACAGTAGGTAGTAAGCTATCGGGCATGATGCCTCACATTAACCTTGAACGTTGCTCACATTTAAAGGTACCAGAGGCTATTCAGCATTGAACTTTGACCCAGAATAGTAAGTATTTCTGCTGCTTCTCATGGGTTTTATACCTTTGGGAGAATATAATGTTAAAATGACTAATGGCTCAGAGAAGACCAACAGTTCCTCATAGCTTTAATTGGATTACAAGGCTGGTTTGCAACGAGTTTTGTGGGCAGATTTCTCCCAGATGTACAATTTTCTGTTTCAGAAGTTATTTCTAGGAATGAATAGGCCAACAAGAATTGTCTTCTTAGAAGATCATGTCAAATCTGGCGTGCTCATTCTTCGATTCCCATTGCGTTAGCTTGTAAAATTCAGCTGAACATTTGAAGTAGAGGATTGATGTGAGTTCTGAATAGAGGACACGAATGTTGGTGGGCTCTGTTCCCATTTGACTCATAGCAATTAAACTTACTTTATTTTTAATTAGTTTGTTTTGATTTTATGGGTTTTTGGTTCTTTTTTTTTCTTCTTTCATTTTGTTTTTGAGGCATAGAGAGAATGAAAGAAGGAAGATTCCGATGGGTGGGTAGAGAAGTGGGGGAGGATCTGGGATGAGATCAGGAAGGGAAAACTATAATCAAAACATACTGTTTAAAATATCTAAATAAAAATTAAAAGAAAACAGCACAGTGCTGAAACTTTCCTTGGCACAAGTACCTTTATTGTGAATAGAAATATAAGGTTTCTTGAAGCTCGGTGATATTGGGATTTAATTGACTTCTATGCTGTCAGTTATAGACAGTATAAGATAGAGTGTTGTGTTTGGGAGACAAAATCTAGGTCAGGCACCGACTAGTCCATTTGCTGCCATGAGAACAATTTCTACACCAGAAACCCAGGCACTAGGCAAAACCTGCCATCACTTCTTTACATTTTTCTTTTCTGTCTCCATGATCGTCTTCTGATGGTACGTAGTATCTGAGATATGTGTTGCAAAGATGGAGAGCCTGACAGAGCCAATACCAAGCATAAAACCATGAAGGATGAGTCTCCATGATCATCTCTCCTCAGACCTACTAGTGACATCCCTCTGTGAATGACAGCCACAATGCCATACAAGGCCAACCTCACTATGCCCTAGGAAGAATAACTGCTTCCTTCTTATTGAATGCAAATTGGTCTTTTCTAGCATGGACTCACTCTTCCAGATCCTGCCCTTCTAGGTAAGGATGGCCATGCCTGCCCTGATCCATAGGAATCTTTTCTCCCAGCTCATCAGGAGAATCAAAATCATTCGCTATAAAGTTCCATTCTTCTTTCCTTCAAGAAATGCCTCTAAACCCTTATCCCTCTTCACCACTCTTTCCTTGTCTTGCAGAGGAAAACCATGACTGCATGACTACTCTTATCTTGTCCTCTGATGTTTTGACTTCATCTACCCAGCATCCCTGTCCCACTGGTCTAGTGGACTGGCTATGTCTCCTTTTTTCTTCAGCCCACAACCATACCCAGGTTCCTCCTGCCCTCTAGGTGTCTTCATCTATCTCTGCCAGTTCTTCAAGTCATGGGGGCTGATTTCCTCTGTCAACCTGCTAAAGATAATCAATGAATTACCATCCTCCAAGCTTTAACTTCCTTGCTCTGACTCATGTTTTGGTAACTTTAGGCTAACTCCACAGTAAACACAAAGGATTATGGGATTGTTTGTATCTGCTCTTTATTGGCCTTTTAGATTTATTGGCTTGCTCTTAGGATACTAAACATGGTCTGGACTCTTCTAGCTTGGTGTACTGGCTAATTCAGAGCTACAAACATGTAGTTTTATATGACAAACCTTTACAGCGGAACTTCTCCCATGTCTGCAGAATGCCCAATATAGCAAATCCCTTCTCTGTGGGATAATGGTGGAGTCCATGATTTCTCTATATTCTACTCCCTGGATCCTGCCATGTCTGCTCCCTCCTGGGCTGTGTGAGATGGTGAATGGAACAGCCAAAGGGGAGGGAGAGATGCTACAGTTCCTAAAACCCCCAGGCTGTCACTACTTATTAAAAGCCAATTTCCCCTTTGATTGTCTTTAGGGGTTCTTAGGAAACTCACACTGAGAGACTTCAGCCTTTTCTGATATGTGACATTAAGTGTCTTCCAGCTTTGGCTGTCATCACCTTAGTTTGTATTTTCTAAAGCACTCCTTTCCTATTGGCCTCAGATGGTACACAAGGGAAGAATCTAAATGAACTCCATGCAGATTCAGATCTAACAAGTCACCCATCCATCCCATGTCCCAACCAACAGGCCACCTGGTACAGCTGGGTGTCCTTTGCTCAAAATTGCTCAAGAGAAAGTAAGCCATGTTAAAAACAAAAAACAAAAAACAAAAAACATAAAAACAAAAAGAACAAAAACATCCATCCACTTGTACCATTACTGCTGTTCCTAGAGAATTCCCATCTAGTGCTTGTGTCTTCTGTGCATGCCTTATGAGGATGTAGGGGAGGGTGGTCTCTGGTTTGGAATGATGGAGCTCATGTCACAGTTGTCTGAGAACTCTCCCACATAGGACTGGATGCTAGAGCATTTTCCTAGCCTGTGCAAGAAGACCTCATTGCCCACATCATCAAAAACCTACATTCAAAATTAAAGTCCTCCTTGAAGATCCTGTTCTCTTCAAGAGCTTAAGTCTTTGGCACATGTAAAGTGGATAATAAGCCAAAACTAATATGTGTTGTATGGTACTTTGAAATTTCTGGAAGGTGACCCAACTCGGAATTCATTTTGGCATCTGTTTTTTACTTCCTTGGAGTCTGAGCGAAACTTCTATTTTCCTTTTTTTTTTTTTTTCAATGTATGTGTGTATCTGTGAGAGTGTACAGAGCATGCATACAGATCCCCAGAGATGCTGGAAGAGGGTGTCAGATCACGTGGAGCTGGACTTACAGGCAGCTGTGAGTACCTGACTTGGGTGCTGGAGACTGAACTCAGGTCCTCTGCAAGGGCAGCAATATCTCTGAACTCCTGGGCCATCTCTCTATCCCTGAAGCTTCCATTTTAAATCTCACTATATTGTGATTGGCTCCCTCATCTGCCACATACATAATAATCGAGCGAATAATGCTGAGCCTTGGCCACTATGTTAAATAGTCTTTTTTTTCCTCCTTTATTATTCACTTCTTTGAGAATGTCCCATTTCTGATGACCCCCTCCTTGAAACTTTATGGTGTTCTGTAACCTGGTCTTCTGCTCTCTTGCCTGCTTCTGGGCTTCATCCAGCTTTGCTTTTTGCCATATATCCTTGTGACTGTTCCCTGAGACTCTTTCTGCATCCCTTTTTCTACTTAATTACTCTGCTTCTAGCCAAGTTCATCTACTTTAATGGCTTCAGCAATGATGGTGATGGCCCACAATGATGGTGACTAATGGCAGCCAGATGGGAAGCAAAGGGCAGAAGCCTTTGAAGTATGTGTAATTTTCCCCATTGGACAATTAAGGAAATTAAGGCTTAGAGATGATAATTTGTCTGAGGCCACACAGCTAGCTAGTATGGAAGGCAGAGTTCAAACTCAAGTCTATCCACATTTGACAACGAATTCTTAACCTTTAAATCCACTGACTGCCTCCCAGTCTACATCTCTAGCCTTGATTCCTCCCATCAGCCATATATCCAACTTTCTAGCTGGACTCATCCATGATTATTCTACAGCCACAGATACTTCAGTACATCCCACATGAGATCTAATCACCTGGTGGAAGGCCTATCAGCTTATGTCATTCTCCTGGTTTCCTCCGAAAGTCCCTGGCATCAAAATTCTCTGTAACAAAAGTTGAGAAACCAGAACCCAGAACATGGAGCCATCTGTCATTACCTCTGACACCCACTCACTAAAGCCAGGTCCTTGCCCAATCAGCAATCCACTGTCAGTGTCTTCTATCCTCAGTCTCCTGCTTAGGCTGTTGCAACAATGTATGAACCTGCTTTTTTAGGTCCAGACTTTAAGGATTCCACACCTTATTTAGGCAGAATAACTCTTCTAGTGTTTTCTGATTCATCCGTTCTCTCCTGCCCAAGTGCTGCTATCACCTTAGACCCTTCCGCTTTCTAGCCAAGGAATACTTGTTGGTTTCCTTGGTACAGCCACTTCTCAACACCTTCACCATAGGCCATATAGTCCCACAAACCTGGGGCATTCCTTCTCACCCCACCCAAATTCCTCTTGCCCTCTGACAAAAGTCACATTCTTTATGAAGCCTTGCCTTGTCTCTGGTTCGTCTCAGCCCATGAGTTCTTATTCTTTGTCCAGCTTCCAGGTTCCATTTTCCTGTTGTAACATTTTGATGATCCTGCCTCGCACTACAGACCTTTTAAAAACAGTGAACATGGTTTATATTTATCACATTCACTTCTCAGAAAAACAAAAAACAAACTATAATGTTGTTTTCTAAATAAAATCAGATGGAATAATTGCCCAAGGTCAGTGCATTTGTGTGCTCCAGATACTTAGCTGTCAATATCTTCCTAAGATTGTGTATGTGTGTGATTGTGCAATTGTGTGTGTGAGTGTGAGTGTGTATATGTGCATGTGTGTATGTATATGTTTCTGTGTGTGTGCCTGTGTGTGTGAGTGTATGGGACAGAGAGATTGGGGGGGGGGTAGAAATGTGGAGACTCAGGAAGAATTCGAATGGTATGATTCAGCCCAAGTGTGAACACATGAGAACCTCACAGTTGAATAAAGCCCAGCCCATGGGCAGCAGCAGCATTATGGAGCTGTCCCAAGCTCAAGAGGATAAAGGATGCATGGATGCTCCATCCTCTTACTTAGAATCTTTGTTCACAAGGAGGAGGATGGATGGCTACATTGACTGAGTTCACCTAAGCAAACAGTAGTCTCATCCCAAAACCCCTTCACAGATAAACCCATAATGTTTAATCAGGATACTCCATGACCCAGGTGAGTTGGCAGAGAAAAAATAATAATAATAGTAACCATTATTTTCACATAGCTAGTGACTAACAGAACTGGTAAAACACACACACACACACACACAAACTGAGGATCATAGTTTGCATTTTATTTCACTTAATTATAAGCACCTGAATATTAGATAGAGGCATCTTTAATCTTCATATCCTACCTCGCCTATAGAGTACAATGAATGTAATAAGGGCCCAAGACATGTTATTTAGATTGATGGGTATAGAAGCTTGTTTCTCTTGTTATTCCTTCAGATGTCTGAGGGTCGTAGTCCAAAACTTCCCCAAAGCTGGGCTTATTTTATTTTTTAAGATAAGATCTTGCTATGGAGATCAGGCTGGCCTCAAACTCACAGAGATCCACCTGCCTCTGCCTCCTGAGTGCTGGATTAGAGGCAGCTACCACTATGCTTGCCCCATAAAGCTGGGTTTTTCAGCTTTAGGCAAAGTTCTCATAGTTCCTTCTCTGAAGGCTATCATTCCATTCCTCTATAAACCCTGTGGTCAGAAATGATACTTCAAATGCTTTTCCTTCTGGAAACAATATCCCAAATAGAGTGCATCCCACCGTGGGAGCTTTAAACACACTGATCGGGGCAACAAACTTACTCTGATGCAGGGAAGACAGATTACATTTTCTTTTATCTGTAGCCAAAGAATTCAGTTCTATGGAGAAGTTAAGTTCTCTGGGTTTGTCTGATGTTATCTATCCAAATTCTACTTGCTTCATTGCAAAATTGAACTTCCATCCAGTGCTTCAACTGTATTTATACCAGAGGATATTTTGTCAGTTTTGGTCTTAGTTCTGTTCATTCGAGGTCTTTGGGCATTCAAATTATGCCTGGGAATTCCTAACAGCAGCAAAAGGAGTTGAAATAAGACCCTAGTTTCAGATCCTTTCCTGTACCAACTAGTCCCTTTCCAGAGCCTATCTAGCTAAACATGGTAACAAGGTTACTCAAAAGTTTCAGACAAAACCAAAAAGATTAAAAACTGCAGTAATCTTCACAAGCTTCCTTGTAGGCAGCAATGGCAGGTAACATCAGGCCTAGTGAATATCTTTGATTTGACCAGTTTCTGACTGCAGCTGGGCAACAAACAGTTTTAAGATAAACTTGGTCATGGTAAATTTTTAAGAAATATTTTTGATCTGGGAGTAATTTATGAGTAGGACTGTAGCAAGCCAGAAGTGGTGTAGGCGCCCACAGAGGGACATGGGACTGAGGTATGCTTTCATAAGGCATTCCTGGAAGCAATGTTAAGAAAGATTTGAATAATGTGGAGGTATCACTTTATCTGTGCCACTCTATTGGAAAGTTTCAGGTTAGAGGTACCATCTGTGATTAGCTTTGAGTTGTAGGATGTACTGAGTCTCAACATGCAAGGCAGCTGTCACTTGAATAGAGGTGCCTCTGTCTCCCTATCACCTCCAACCTTCAACTCCTCCCAGGTCTGCCTGTCTTCCCAAATGCTCCTTCTCAAATTCAAGATCCAAAATATGTGGACACAGAAAAGAATGAAATAAGACCCATATACATCACCCTTACAAAAATCAACTACAATTTGCAGCTGGAGAGATGGCTCGGTGCCCCGAGCACTAGTTGCTCTTGCATAGGACTAGGCTTCAGGTCCCAGAAGCCACATGGTAGCTCACAGCCATTCGTATCTCTAGTTTCATGGCATCCAATGTCCTATTTTGGCTTCCACAAGGTGGTGCATGTACACACATGCAAACAAACATTCATACATGAAAAAATAAAACTTAATAAACCTTTTAAAAAATCAACTCCTACAGACCAAGACCTCTCAGCATGAAGCCTGAAACTGAAGCAAATAGAAGAAAATATAGGTAGTGTTCTACGCAATACAGACACTTCTGAGTAAGACCCCATTTGCTCAGGAATTTGTCTCAATAATTGACAAACAGGAGCTCAGACAACTAAAAAGTTCCTTGCAACAGAGGAAAGATCGGGCAAGGAAAAAAGAAGCTAACAAAGTGAGAAAGAATCTTTGCCAACTATACATTGTATACAATTGCTTTTTTGAGTACCTATAGAGGAAGAAAACAGATCTTTGTTGTACCTTGACCTGACCCACATATATTCCTGAATGCAGGGGTTGGGCTCTCTCAAGATGTTCTTCACAGTATCAGTCTAAGGGGATATGTACTTAGTCTTGGTTTCTTTGAAATGTCAGTTCTGTTCACCAGGCCAAGCACATGTTAAGAGCCCACTATCAATTGAGCATTTTAGGAACTTAAAATGATTTTTTTGAAGTGAAATATCTAAACATACAGGAAATATAGACAACATTTTGTAGAAAATTTTAAAATTTACTTTCAAAAGTGAGTAATAATTTGGGCATGGTATGTTTTCATTATTTTAAGTATCTGAATTATTAAGCATAATAAATACCAATTTTCTGTGACTTTTCACTGCCTCAGGCTAGATTTTTCTCTCTCAACAAGTCTTGAAAGTAAACAAGTGAATTTTCTTTTAGATGAAAACATGTGTAAGTGACAAGCATGTATTTTCAAAGGATGAACAGAGTAATGGTGAACTTACAAGCCTGTCTTTTCTTGGAGACATAAAAAGATATGAAGAATAGTCTTCTGAATTCTCCTAAGTCCTAGTAAGGAGTCTGCATGTGAGGGATGAAGAGATGGCTCAACCATTAACATCACTGGCTGCTCTTGCAGAGGACACGGGTTCAGTTCTTAGCAACTACATGGTGGTTCATAACTACTTGAAACTCCAGTTCCAGGAGATCTCATTTCCTCTGTGGGCACTACACACATGTAGACACACACAAACATAACATAAAAATGATCTTTAACAAAGTAAAGGCCAAAGATCTTCTCAGTGGTCAAGGTGTAACTTAAGATAGGACCATCTCTGTGATCACTTATGTATGAGAACCAACCAAGACAATAACCACTTTATACTTACCTGTGGAGACAGCCTTGAAAAGATAGCTAGAATTGATCTTCTGTGGAGAAAATGTCCAGCTTAGCCAAATGTATGTTCCAATGCTATTATTTGTTTAATACTTGACACCCTGTCAATAGAATTATTCTAAGAATGCCATCAAAGGCAGATTTGAATATTAAGAAGAAAAAATATGGAAAAATGAGCACATTCACATTTTTTTCAAGTGAGATTAGAAAATATTGACCACATGCATTGAGGTTCCCAAATATGAAAGTAAGGGTCATGTACATCTCTATGCATATAAATATATAACAGCCTGATTTACCTAACATTAAGTAAATGCATGTGGGCATCACGACAGTGATGAGTACTGGGCATAACACAGTGCCTACAGGAAGAGTCTTTCCCACAGAAAGTAAACGTCTAATCAGGGATTCACTTAATATGCAAAATCCTAAGTAAATTACATGCTCTGTCACAAATTAACTGCCCCAAAGAAGAAAAAAAAGTAGGACAGAGAAAAGGAATGTAGGAAGGATGGGGGTACTTTAGAGAGATATTTGAGTTTCCTGAAGAGGGTAAAGGAACTAATTGTGAAGGTCTCTGAAGAAGAATGTTCTAGAAGAAACAGGTGGAGAGACTGACATGTCCTCATGCAGACCCTGATGTGGCAGGCAGGCTGAAGTGTTTTATTATGGCTCTGAAGCTCACAGAGTCCACACAGGTTTCCCAAGATTAAGGTCAATGACTTCCAACAAGACTTCTTTCACTCTGCGGTTCCAATTTGTGACTCACTGGCTATAAATTCAGGGGTTCCCATGAATCCTGTGAACTTAATAATATGCTGCATATTCACAGAACTCAGGAAATTGCTATAATTTTATTCTAAAGTCTACAAAATCAGGGTTAGCCAAATGCCAAGACACAGGACAATTTAAAGTATATGAAAGGGTGTTCACATGCAAGACCTCATGTTTCCTCGGCAAATCAGGATATATCATTCTCCCTGTACACTTTAGTGTTTATCATCCAGGAAGATCAACGAGCTTTCAAGTGCAGAGTTTATATTGAGTTTCACTACATACCATGGTTGATTAGCTCAAAGCCATGTGGTTGAACTCAGCTTCTAGCTTTCCTTCATCCCTAGAGATTATCAGGCTGATAACCCTGTGTGGTGGTTTGAATATGTTTGGCCCATGGAAAGTGCTACTATTAGGAGTATAGCCTTATGGGGAAAGGTATAGGTTTGTTAGAGGAAGTGTGTCACTGTGGAGGCAGAACTCTGAGGTCTTACATATATGCTCAAGTTTGGCCAGTGTGATCCACACCCTCCTCCTGGCTGCCTGAAGAAGACAATGTCCTCGTGGCTATCTTTGGTTCAAGGTATAGAACTCTTGGCTCCTCCAGCACCATGTCTGCATGCACACTGCCTTGCTTCCCACCAAGATGATAATGGACTGAATCTCTGGAATTGTAAGCCAGCCCCAATTAAATGCTGTCCTTTATAAGAATTGCCAAGGTCATGCTGTTCCTTCACAGCAATAAAACCCCAAGACAGTATGTGACTCAAAGACCCAACCTTCCAATCCTGTGGTTAATCTGTGAGCAGCCCATCCTGAGTCACTTCAGTCCAAACTTGGGTGTGTTTCAGGGGGAAGAGAGATTGTTCACAGAAAAATTCAAATAGCATAGAAGCTTCTTTGAAATGTCAGAAATCATTTTTGTTTCTCCTGTTATATACCATGAGCTCTGTTAAGATCTGAGGGAAGCATCCCTGGAAAATTTTTCATGGAATGATGACAACTACCCATAGTATGGACGTGGCAAAAGCAATGAACTAAACTAAACTGTTGGATCTTGCTGAGTGTGATGGCATATACCTGACGTACTCAGGAGACAGAGGCAGGCAAATTCCCTTGCATTCCAACATCTGAGACCAGCATCTAAGGCAAGGTGGAATAACCACTTTTCTTTGACATGCTGGTCTCAAAAATTTGATTTCTGCATAAAGTGCTGGTGTATACCATTAGCTTTTAGCTCCCTGTGCAAACAGAGAGAGGTTTACAGTTGAACTATCTGAAAATGGGAGTACTGCAGTGCCCTCTGGGGTTCTTGTAGAGCCTTATACTCTCAGCTAAGAAGCTGTGTACGTCCCCATCCTTTAGCTAGGACAACTGTGAACTGGCTACATTTGCTCCACAGCATGGTTTATTGTTGGAGAATCTTACATCTGATTTAACTTCACCTGTGAGGCAGCCACATCCTAGAGGAGCTTGATGCCTATCACAGTCAACTAGCAGGTTAGTGTGAGAGCTGAGGCCCAAGGCTCTGACTTCCAGTCCAGCCTTGCTTTCACTATACAGTCAGCCAAAATGCATCATCACCAGAAGGAAATACGGTCTCAGAAAGTCCTAGAGATGGGTAGGGAGACTGTCATGGTATGATGGCCCTTGATAAGTTGCCCTCTCTGGGCTGATGTCCACTGGTAAAATGAAGAAAATCCAGAACCAATCTCCAAGTCTTGTCATGATGATTCTACCAGAGACATGGGGAAAAATCCATCCTGCAAGGCTGTAAAGTTATGGGCATATCTAAATGCTTGGTTTTACCTCATTTCTTAGAGATATCTTGGTTACACTGAAACAGATTCTAGGTCTTTACTTTGAGCTACTTAGGAAACATTTATCTGAACATGCTACAAAGTAGGGGTAACATTGAACTGATGCAGGGGGAAAAATGACTTCACAAACAACTCCCAGCAAGAGGCCATCCATGTTTGGCAACCCTGCTTAGCAAACCTAGACTGGAAAGTGAAGAAAGAGTTGCATGGCTACCCAAAGAGGAGGGCCCAGAAATTCTAGTTGAGTAGAATATGACTCATTGTGGTCTCCCTGATGCTAAGATTAAAATTGCAAATGCAGCTGTTCCACACCCTGCCCATGCACACAGCATCTGTATCTGGAGATTCAACCAACAATGGGGAGGGGGACTGAGTCTCTGACAAACACAATCAATTTCCTTGTCATGGTTTGTTGATCAATACGTCATAACTATTGGCTGTGCCTTTGCTCTATATTATAAGCAATCTGGAGATGGCTTGAAGTGTATGAAAGGGTATGTGCAGGCTTTGTCCTTTTTAAGGGATTCAAGCAGGTATGGCTTTTGATATGCATAGGGGTCTAGGTCCCAGTCCTCCGTGGATCCTGGGAGGTGTCTGTATTCCTCCCCTCTACCCAAGAGACAGTTATTTATAGACAAATCTTACTCCCAGCTGCAGCAAGGTAGCTTCCACTATTAACTGCAAGGTCAGTTAAAGCAGAAGGTTCTTAAGTTTCAAGCATGGGTAACCTGAGCAGGATGAAATGCACAGACAGCTTCAGGCATATGTGTATACCGAGTACACCCTAAAGTCTACATGTATTCTGTGTGGTGGATGTGGAGTACAGACATGGCAGCCACAGTCCGTACATATGGACTGATCTTCCAATAAATAAACCAAATGAGAGTAATCCAAAATAACAAAACATCCAAAAAATATTCTTAATTTAGTGTATGCCACTGAAAACACACTTTGAAAATTTAAGCAATTAAAAATGCATTAAAATGGAGTAAAGTCATTTTGTTAACCTAGGTTGTAACAAAAGGAAAAGAACTTACTGCTACACACAAAACAAGCAAACAAAACCAAACAGTCTGATTGGTCACTTTTAGATATTTGGTAAATTATTGTCCAGCAACTGCTCAGCTATGCTGAATGGTTCTAAAAATGGCAACTCAATTTGAGGTTACCACTACTTTTCTGTAAAGAAGAAGACAGTGAGATCTAGGCTTTATGGTCTCCATGGCTACTCAGCTATACATTTGCCTCCTAGACTTGTGCTATCTCTGATTATCAAGGAATCATTAATATTAACAGGGAGAATGTTCCTTGAAGAAGGAACATAAAATATGTATATTATTATACAGACATACCTTATGTCCACAGAAGTCATTGATGCTCATGGAGGCCCACATATGCTTGCCCTGTCCCAGAGGCAGGAACCATGTCATCCTGTTCCAATCAAGGCCATGCTGAACCTGGCAATAACTCTTGCCAGGCCTGAACTCTTAATCTTGCAGGTAGTTTAGTTTTCAAGGTTCATTTAGTTTTATTTTATGTGAATGAATGTTTAGCCTGCACATGTGTAAGTACATCATACATATATGCATGTGTGCAGGTGCATGTATGTGCAATGAAGGGCAGTTACCCTAGGTGCCTTCTATAATCACCGTGATCCCTGTCATTTTGTTTCCTGTTGCTAAGATAAAATACTCTGGCAAAAACAACTCAGAGGAGAAAGAGTTTGTTTTAGCCTACAATTCCAGTTTCAAGTCCATTATAACAGACTAGTCAAGACACCAAGAACATGAAGCAGCTAGCCACATTCATGGTCAAGGGTAGTTTGCTTACTCCACTCCTACACAGCTCAGGATCCTCTGTCTAGAGAATGAAATCACCCACAGTGAGAATGTCTTCCTGCTTCAATTGAAATAATCAAAATAATTTCCTGAGACATGACAACCTGATCCAGATAATTCCCCATTGAGATTCCTTTGATTGTGTCAAATTGACAGAACTAATCACCACACACTCTCCAACTTATTTTTTGATGGATTCTCTCACAGGACCTAGAGCTCAACAAATCCACTATTCTTGTTGATGCAGGCCCCAAAGGTTTTCCTGTCTCTGAATCTCCAGGGCTGACATTGCAGAGACATGGTGTCTTAGTTAGGGTTTTACTGCTGTGAACAGACACCATAACCAAGGCTACTCTTATAAGGACAACATTTAATTGGGGCTGGCTTACAGGTTCAAAGGTTCAGTCCATTATCAAGGTGGGAACATGGCAGCATGCAGGCAGGCATGGTACAGGCAGAGCTGAGAGTTCTACTTTTTCATCTAAAGGCTGCTAGAAGACTGGCTTCCAGGCAGCTAGGGTGAAAGGGCCTTAAAGCCAATACCCACAATGACACACCTACTCCAACAAGGTCACCCCTACTCCAGCAAGGCCACACCTTCTAATAGTGACACTCCCTGAGCCAAGCATATACAAACCATCACATATGGCTTCTATACCTGGTCTTTTTAACATGGGTGCTGAGGAGTAGATTCAAGTTCTCATGCTGGTAAAGCAAATATGTCACTAACTAACCCCCATCTTCCCAGCCTTCTCCCTCCTCCTCCTTTTTTTTTTTTTTTTTTTTTTTTTTTTTGCAAAGCTTTTACAATTTCCTTTTGGGTGGTCTGAGACATTCTAGAAAGAAAGGAAAGACTAAGGGAGGGACAAGAAAAGGAAGAGTTACAACATTTTTCTCCTACCTAAGTAAGACTCCAGACTTTGGATCTGCCATTTAGATGGATACGTGGAGGTCTTGAGATAAAGGGACTACACATACCAAGGGTCTTTAAGAATATGTTGGGTATTATTCTTAAAGACTATTCAAGGGTACTATTTGGAGAAGATATTGAGGCAGTTCAGTTGTGACACGTAAGTAGTGCATGTTCCCAGCTGCCATCCTCACTTCCTTAGGAGCCATCTCAGACTTCCTCCACAGCTCCCTCTCCTTTGCCAGAACAGGTCTTGTTGGACCATGCGTTTGTTCTGCCTTTGTCTCTCATTGTCTCAAGGACTTAGCATCAAAGTACCATGGATTTGTTGCAAGATCCCAGAAGAATCTCTTCTTCCTTCCTGGGCATTCTTCACAGAATTATTCACTTTACAGAACAGGAAGGAGACTTATGTCTAACACCTTGATTTCAGCAATCACAGCCGAAAGAAATACACAGCATGAACATTTTGTTACTCTTGCTACTTTTCCTGTTGTCCTTTATTGAACATTGACTATGGTGTGTCACATGATAACCAGCATGTGTTCCTGCGTTTGGGATAGCGCTAACTTTCTCAAGGCATATTAAAAAGGTAATATGACCTCCCATACTGCATGTGTTTCGCATGGCAGAACTAAAATGTGAACTTTGATCTGCAAGTCAGGTGCTGCATTGTCTTTGGCTTGAAGCTGTCTCTTACTGGGGACAATTATAGCTCCTGGTAAATGGAAAATTGGCCAAGATATACATTATCCAGCTTTTAATTAATATGGAAGCTTGGCCTCTGTAATTGTTATTGCTGGTGATTGTTCTTTCTGTTATTGATGGCAGAAGAGAACACAGACACTTTCTGGAAATTTATCTCCCGGTCCTTTTCCAAAATACAGTCTGGGGCTGTGCATCCTGCTCACTGATGCTGAGTCACGGATGAATCAGGGGACCGCCAGCATGTGTCCTTTATGTTTGTGCCACCAGCTGTGTCATTTGCCTTGTAGCATCTTTACCCCTCACTGATCTCTCATGAGCATTTCAACACCCACAGGACCCAAGGTCTCCTGCTTCCAGCTGTCCTTCCAGCCTAGGGCAGCCCACCAAAGCCCTGGCTTCTTCCTGGTGACTCAGACATCTTTTGCACAGTTTATGGTCAGTGGCACAGTCGTGAAACTGATTATTTCTGAGACCATTCCAGAGTTCAACTGGGTATCCGATTCCTTCTGAACCAGAGCAGAACGTGACCTCAGCAGGCCGCTTAAACACTCTCAAGTGTCCGGAGACCTTGAGTTCCATGTCGGGGTGGATTCTTGAAACAGTTTTGTCTGCCTCACCTCATGCTGAACATCGGGTCTTCTCTGCCCAGCAATTCCTCACTCTTTCACAGGCAACCAACCACAAAGAACCATTGCTCTAATCCCTTGAGATGGAAGCAACAAAGCTGTCTTTTTCTGTCTGTCTTCAATGAGATGGACTCCCATTTCTAGAGTCAAGGTTTTCCAGCCCAGTGTTGGTTGCTTCATGGTTCCCGGAAAGCAGCTGTAGTGTTTTGCTTGCTGGGGTCTAAATGGATTTCCTCTGTTATCCTTACTGCATCTGGAATTGTGGGGATTGATTCACATGTATTCTCATCACTGAGCTATTGAGCATTTTGGGTTCTTTGGGGCATTGTTGCTTATGCTCCCGCCATGCCAGCCTTATTGATGTCCCACGGATCACTGAGTTCCAGCGTTGGTTCTTCAGCTCTTGCTTTTGTTTTAGCATCTGCTTCCTCGTCTCTTCCACTCTGTAATAATCTTGAGCAAGTTGTTCTAATTTCTTCCATAACTTCTGGTTCTCTCTGTTGATGGTAGGGTTGATCTTATACTCACTCTCCTTTGCTGCTGACAACTCCCAGGCCTGGATCTTCTCCTGGGCTGATTTTGGCTTTGTCTGTTTCATCTGCACCCTCGGGAGAACTTTCTGTTCACTTAATGTCATTTGCCCAATCAGCGTCTGCAGTGAGTGCTCGGGGTCAATCTGGCTCATTTTGTTCTGGAACTGAAGGTCTGTCATTTGCTTCATGTATCCTGAGGCCACACAGCCCTTCCTTGGCTTCTCTTGATTCTTCTTAGATTGGTTATGGTTTTTGATTAGGCATCCTGGGAAGGGTTTTTCAGCCTGAACTAGTACCTTTGGCTCCTGAGGTTGCCTAGTGTCCTCCAGCTGCCCTGGGGCTACCTGAGTTTCTCTCATATTTTTACACAGCTTCTGAGTTGACCTCCCTTCTGCCATTAATGGTTGTGATGGAGAATACTTACCTATGCTAGTTGCATGTGGCATCAATGGAAAGGAATGTCTATGGTCCTTGGTCACTATGCTTCTTGAATAAGAGCACTCACTATGGCCCCTCTGAAGTGGATGAGTGGCTACTGCCAAAGTATTAAAGCTAGGGTTAAGATTTCTATTCTTTCCAACAACCCTTTGAAACATCTGATGGTTAGCCATCCGGTAGTAAACATGGGTTAGGTCATCCCAGCTAGTCTGGTGTTCACTCAGTCCTGCCAAGCTAGCTTGGGAGTTATAAGGCACTGTAGTCCTGGCTGGGGCAACTAGAAGCCTTTTAATTTCCTCTACCATCAAATAAGCACTTACAGCTGGATGTACAACTCGAACTCCGGGTCTTTGGGAGTTCATAGTTGGTTTCTGTGTTGTGGAAGTCCTGCCCTCAGGATCGTGCCTCCTCTCACCCTCCTGGGACCATGGTTTTGCCCTTCCCAGAACTTACCCTACATAGGTCAGGTCCCACTGTTTGGCTATCTATAGTTTCTCTTTGCATATGCCCAGTACTCCTAACTTCGTAGCTGGCTCGCTCTAGATTCTGGTTTTTATCCTCCATCATTGCTGGAAGTTTGGAACCAAATAGATTCTTTGGAGTCATAATAATACTCTGGAATGTTGGCCAGCCAACAGTCTATTCTTCAATCCCTAGCCATGCCGTCTTTACCATCTCTATGGTGTGGTAGGTGGGGCCATCTTCCACTTCCTGTGTAATGATTTTGGAAATGGTATCATCTGGGAAATGCACCTTTGCACAGAAAATATGCAGAGCAGGGTATAGATTGCTAGTAAACAGAAAGTCAGAGGGAAGGGACAGAAACATCCAGGGCAATGGTTTTCCAGATACTGTGCCCTACACAAAGCCTGAGACCCTAACTGGAATCTATTAGATGTGTCTTCTCACATGCTTGGTGATACTGACCACATTATATTGAATTACTTTTCTGATGAAATTGCAAGATTCTTGACAGGCAGGGCTTTCATTTAGAGCAGTGGTTCTCAATCTTCCTAATGTTGTGACCCTTTAATACAGTTCTTCATGTTGTGGTGACACCCAACCATAAAATTATTTTCATTGCTACTTCATAACTGTAATTTTGCTATTGTTATGACTTGCAAAGTAAATGTATATGTTTTCTGATGGTCTTGGGTGACCCCTGTTAAAAGGTCATTCAACTCCCAAAGGGTTTGCAACCCACCAGTTGATAGCCACTTATCTAGAGTGTGATAGGTTGCAAACAAAAAGTTTTCTCTGAAGTTTGGCAGAGAATTATGTTTTGTGCTTGACCATGTTATAAACACTGAGGTTACAACATAAGGGAAAAAAGTTATGGCTTTCACAGAATTGGTTCAGTGAAAGAGATATAACATGAGTGAAGACAGGTTCTTATGAGCCAATCTATTGGCGTTCTCCTCACTGTGACAGAACACCTGACATTAATGACCTGGGGGAGGGGACGGATTCCTTTTGGTTCCATCTTAGAGTCAATACAGGGGTCAGGAGTGTACTAGCTTGGGTTCCCGTGGCCAGAAAGTGTAAAGGGAATACTGCCTCTGGGCAACTCTTTCTCACCCATAGCACCCAAGTTCAAATCATCACCCAACTAACCCAAGAAAGACTACGGAGTCCAGGAGTCCAACGGCAAAGCCATGCTAACCCACTCCAGAGCTGCAAGTCCAGTAGCAAATTTTATGTCCTGGAACACAGCTTTGGCCTCTCTTTTATTTTGTTTCCTTCCATTTATTTGTTTTGTGTTTTTACTGTTTTGAACTTTATTGGTATGTATTCAGGCACACAGTGATGGGTTTCATAAAGATATTTTTACTCAAGTATATGCTGAACTTTAGCCATGTTTGCTCACTATATCATCACCTCTCTTCCCTTTTTTCCCCTCAGATTGTCACTCTTGTACTTTCATGGTGTGTGTGTGTGTGTGTGTGTGTGTGTGTGTGTGTGCGTGTGTGTGTTAAGAAGAAAACATTTGTCTAAGTCTAGTTTATTTCACTTAATGTTTCCAGCTCTATCCATCTTTCTGCAAGATGACATTAACCATTGTTTTACTCCTCTTTACAGCTGAATAAAACTCCTGTGTGTGTACTGTGTCTTTTTTGTCCATTCATCTTTTGATAGACATGGAGGCTATTTTCACAACTTAAATATTATAAGTATTGTGGTAATAAACATGCATGTGCAGGTGTCTCTGGTATCTACCAACATAGGTTCCTGTGGGTCTTTTCACCCGTGTGGTGTAGACAAGTCCCATGATTGTTCTCTGCTTAGTGTTTTTGAGGAGTTCATCAGATTGGTTTCCATAACTAATCCACCTTCTCTAATCCACATTCCCCTCAGCACCGGAAGGGTTCCTTCCCTAGCCCTCACCCTTTCCAGCATTTGTTATCAGCCTTTCTTATTAATTCATTGAGAATTCTATAGGTTGTAGTTTGGTCACATTTACCCCTTTCCCAACCCCTCCCAGGTCCATATCCCTTCCATACCAACTCAACATATTGTCTTCATTTTTTCAAAATACATCAAGTTCAATCTGTGCCATTTTTTTCTTGCTAGTTACTGGTTCAATAAGTCGGTCGTACCCTGGTCTTTTTTAGTTGGAAGACTAATTTTTATTACTATTTCAATTACATTGTTCATTGTAATCTATTGAAATTATTTATATTCTTTTAATTTAATTTTGTAGATAATATAAGTTTGGAAACATACCTATTTTATCTAGGCTTTAAACTCTCTTTTTCTATATGAGTTTTCAAAGTATGCCATAATGGCCCAAATCCCATGCCATCTGTTGTATTGTCTCCTTTTCATCTCTAAGTTTATTACTTTGGGTCATCTATCTTTCTTCTGCTTGGTTGGCTAAGGCTTTGTTGATCTTGTTCATCTTTTCAAAGAACCAAATGTTTCATTGATTCTGTATATTATTCTTTTCTGGTTTTGTAGCATTGTGCATTAACCCCAGGACCTCTTGCGCGCTAGACAAAGACTCTCTACACTTACTCCTCCTTCACTTAAAAAGAGAAACAGTAAAAAAATCATTGGTGAATTTCTGTGAAAGCTCAATAAGCTGATCCTTTAGCTCAGTACAGTATCCCAAGTACACAGTGGCATCAACTAGATGTTTGATAAGAAGACAAATGTGACAAGTTATTTACTTATGCTAAAGTAGTGAATTTATGAATGTGAGAAATGTGAAGTATAGCCTTGTGTCACTTAATATAAATTTTCACCATTATCACCTTCATCTTTATTCCCATCCCCTAATCATCCCAGTGTCCCCATCACATTCTTTTCCAGGCCTGACATCCCTGTTTTATTAGCTGTGTGGCATACTGTAGGATGTAGTTATTTAAATCTGTCATCAAGCTCTGTGCTGTACGTCAGAGCTCATATTTTTGTTGCCATGTTTCAAAATCTCAAAGCTGTGCCTAGCATATTAAGCAATCATTAAATCTTAGTCAAACAAAAGCAAACAGTTGTAACAGGATGAGTTTTAAGGTACCCTGTGATGAAAATCAGCTTGAGGTCACTTACTGTAGTACAGTTTGTCCCCTTGACATTCTATGACTTTGTTGAAGCGTCTAACAATTCCACGCTCAGTTACTCATTAGGGTTACCATGAGTACTGGAAACACACACACACACACACACACACACACACACACACACACATTCATGCTGGATATGCATTAGTATCCTGACTCCTTCCTTTTACATCCACTGCTGAAATTCCAGTGTATATAAATGAAGGGAAGTATGCAGTTGTGTTCTTTACCCTTTGAAAAGTGACTCTGTGTGTTGTTTCTGACAGTCCTCATGGCCACCTTGCCATGACAAAGGCTTTTAGTTCTATCAGACAGCTGAAGAACAGACTCAAAATCAAGATCTGACCTTCAGCTAGCACTTGCTTCTGTATCTACAAGATGGTCAATCAATCTCTAGTCACCACTTGCTGACTGTTCTGCTCTAAGCTTGGTCCCATGTGGTGATATGGTCCCTTTCTTCAAGGTGTCTATGGGTAGAGGGAGACGACAGGCAGCAGAGGCCTGAAGCAAGTTATTATTACACTGAAAAATATCCAGCAGTTATCCATTGTGTGCAAGGTTGTGAGATTACAGTACTTTTTTCATAAAGTGTGAGTTAGTCTTTCAGGCATTCTTTTCATACCTATTTTAAGGGAAAAGGTTTGAAATTAAAACATGATTCAGTACAAGTCATAATTTAAACAACAACACCCTAGTTGGGTATGTTTTGAGGATAGAGCAAGGTTTCTGGCTTTGGTTAACTTTTTGCTTGTGTAGGACTCTTCATCAAGGGTTTAGGGAGCATTCAAGAGGATGACTCTTGTATGCCTCTATCCATTTATACTTTAATTTTAAAAAGTATGTTTCTGGTACAGCTGTCTGCCTGTGTCTTTGACAGATTCACTCCTGCTTTCTGGTCTGCTCCATCCCTTTTAACAGGTATCAGTGACAACTGTGCAGCTTCTCAAATGTCTCCAGGTTCTTCTTTTATTCCCTGACTACAGAGGGCACTTAAGTGATCTTAATTTCACTGTTGGTTCATTTTACAGATATTTGTTGAGCATACTCTGGCCAGTTCCAATTGCTACACATATCATACAAAGCAGTCATAGCCATTGCCTGGTTGGCTAACCATCTGCTCTGGTGTGAGATGCAGACACTGAAATGTGGGCCTGTGTGCTGGGAGCGTTCCGGCCAAGTGCAAGAGTTCAGGCAAAGGGGAGAGCGAGAGCAGACCACCTCCTCCCCAGTTGCTGCCTTGGTTGCTGCAAGACACTGTACCTGCTGCCCTGAGCTGAGTCGGGCCAGGCTGAGCCCATGAGAGGCCGACTAGCCTGCAAGGAGTGCAGGAGTGCGGGAAGCTTCTGGTGGCATTTGGGAGAGCAGACATCTTCCCAAGAAGCAGTGTTACAGCTCTTATGATAGACGCTCTCAGACCACAGAGTAGTTCTCACACCTTTATTCCTTCTGGATGGGATCTCTCCTATACAGTTTGGGATGGTCTAATATACTGTTTGGGATGGGTCAGGGGTCTGACAACAAGAACTTCCCATTGACTTGGTCTAAGAGTTTAAGGGCACCTTATCTGCATGTGTGAGGGCTTGGTGTTGCTCCTATGGTGACAAACCTCACATGACAGACCTCTCTACAGGGGGCTGTGGAGGTTGTAATTGTTTGATAGAAGCCAAGGGTCTCCTGGGAGCTTTGGCAAACCATTTTCCGGTCCCTTGCGGGTTGCCCCACTGGGTCATCGGAGTTAAGCCCGTGCTTGACTGGATGCCAGATTGCCTGTCACAGACCACTGCCCCACACTGAAAGACAGCAATGATCTGTGCTGTGAAGAAGGAAGTACTGGGGGTTGGGAGACCATGCACTGTGGCTCTAAGACGTGAATGTAGGAAAGGGTTCTCACAGGAAGCTGATTCTAAGATGGAAAACCTACAGGAACAGGAGGTGTTATTCAGGCCACTGAGGTGGGACAGGATGACTCAGTGGGTGTGTGAGGGTAGGTGTGGCATAGTGTCAGGAAGGATGTGGGATAAGAGGAAGGTGATTTTAAGGAGAGAAACACATTCTTGAATACCAGACTGTGAAAGAACTGAGAGAACCCCGGAATGGATAAGAAAGAAAAAGAGTGGCACCAAGAGAAGAGGTGTGGGGGTGGGGTGGGTGGGGGTGACAAGCTTTGGTAAGAACTTGGAATATCCTGGGGCTAAGGGGAACATATGACATGGTCTCATGAGCATTTCTGAAAAGATGTCTTTGAAGAGAGAGCTAAGAGTTGGTTGGAGAATCCCAAGGGGTGTGGAAGGTGGTAGTTGAACAGTCATAGAGGTGCTGGCAACATGGACCAGCTGGAGAGCTGGCTGCAGCCACAGATGTTGGTGAATAGAATTAAACCTTTGCAAGCAGAGATTAGTGTCATGGTGCCTTAGTGAATGTGGCATGAGCAGGGTAGCAATGCCTGAGGCATGACAGGCAGTCTCCTTGCTTGCCTCTCATTGGATGATCTTGGTGCATGGTGACCGGAAGGACACAAGGAGAGCAGGGGGAGGAGGAGGAAGTGGGAGGAGTACAGTCAGCTTTTGTGTGGCTATGGGTACTGGGTGGAGAGCCCCCGGAACAGATGTCCCAATGTCCCTCCTTCGGACTCCTCCTGTCCCAGTTCTTTCTAAACTGGACTAGAATTGCCTTCAGGAAACTTTCAATGAACTGGTGTTACTTCCTCTGAACTGGACCTTGCCTCTTATGAACCTTTCTGCAAAGGTTGCGGCTTTCTCCATGGTCTCCAAGCATCATCCCTAACCTGGATTATAGAGACTATAGGCCCTTTCCCTCCCACTCCAAGCCTCCTCCCCCAGGAATTCTACCAGCTTGTCTTACTGGTTAATATATTTGTTCTTGTACTCAGGGCATAGTTGGAGCACACACTACTCTAGGTTGTGGGCATTTTCTTCTTTTAGGCATTTTGCCTGTCGTATACTGTCTTAGCTGGGCCTCTGTTGCTGTGATAAAGGGTTTATTTCATGGTACAGGTTACACTCCATCCCTGAGAGATGTCAGAGCAGGAACATGGAGGTAGAAACTAAAGCAGAGACCACCACGATGCTGCTTGCTGGCTTGCTCCCCACGGCTTGCTCAGCCTGCTTTCTTATAGATCCCGGGACCACCTCTATAGGGATGGCTCTTCCTACAGTTGGCTGGGCCTCCCACTTTAATCATCAATCAAGAAAATGATCAATAATCTTTTCTAAAGGACAATCTGGCAGGGGCATTATTTCAATTAAGGTTCCCTCTTCTTAGACAATTCTACCTTGTCCTAACTGGACAAAAATCAACACACATATTCTCACACACTTTATGTAGTTGGCTCTTGTCTATGCATAGTTATTTTGGATGACCAAAGCCTGTACATGTGACAGCAGGTTGGTGGAGTGCCAAACTCCACTGATGGGCTGATGGAATGTGGTGCCAGCTATATAGCTCTAAATATAGTTGCAGACTGTGGTAGATTGAGTACGCTTGGTCTAGGGAGTGGCACTATTAGGAGGAGTAGTCTTGTTGGTGGAAATATGTCACTGTGGGGGTGAGCTTTGAGAGACCTTCCTCCTAGCTGCCTGAAAGCCAGTCTTCTCCCATTTGCCTTTGGAACAAGATGTAGAACTCTCAGCTCCTCCAGAGCCATGCCTGCCTGCATGCTGCCATGTTTCCTGCCTTGATAATAACGGATTGAATCTCTGAACCCAATTAAATGTTGTACTTTATAAGAGTTGACTTGGTCATGGTGTCTCTTCACAGCAATGGACACCCTAACCAAGACACAGATATAATAAAATAGCCACCCAGACGAATACCTGCAGTCATTCATCCATTACAGGATAAGTGATGTGTCATGTACTTGGGATACAATAGCAAAGAGTGGTGGTTATACAGCTTGAAATGGGGCAAGGACATGTGGGATGTGATGGTTTATGAAGGCCAATCACATATGGGTAGAAAAATACTGATACTAATTAGTAAGTTTGTTCTGTACCTTCCAGGCTGTGTGCTAAGAACTTTCCTTGGGTGGAGCTATGAAGTCCCCACTGCACTCAGTAGATGGTACTGACTTTGCCCCATTACATGGAGCCAGAAAGTACAGTTTGAAGAAGAAGTTCTAGTGGAATCAGATGGAAGTCTAGCCTGTGTTGCTCAAAGGTCCAACCTCTTAATTCAAAACCACACCATAGGAATGGAGTGGTTTTCAAAATGACTTGGACTCCCTAGGGGTCAAACATGAGCCTCAGGGCATACAACTAGAAAGCCAGCCAATTCCATCTGCCAGAGCAACCAAATGGTGCCTGTCTATGTATTTGGCTCTGAAGGTGATTTGAAGGAAGAATTCCCTACTTAAGAAAGAATTGAATTGCTGTATCCAAAGATTTTAACTGTGTGGGCTGCTGAAGCTGTTAAAATTAGTGCCAGGCCTGCCACAAATGTTGTGATACTTCAGAAGTCTGCCCAAGACAAAGACAGGGTTACAACTCAGGAGAAATAATTTATTTTTGATATACATTATTTTAATATACAATTTTCATTTTTTTGTACATGTGTATGCTTGCATGAATTTATGTGCAGCACATGCATGCAGTAGCCATGGATGCCAGAAGAGGGCAACTGGAGTTACAGGTGGTTGTGAGCTACCATGACAGTACTGAGAACTGAACCCTGGTTCTTTCCAAGAGCAGGTAGTGCTCTTAACAGCTGAACTATCCCTCCAGTCCCCAGGAGACATGACCCACCCTTTGATAAATTAGAAGTAAACTAATTAGTAAAATGTGTGGTAGGTTGTCACCACTTTAGAAGGCGTTTGTGGATTTCTTCATAAAGCCTTACAACTAACTACTGTGAGAGAAGTAAGGCTGCTCATTGTTAACATTGTTCTGAGAGTGTCTGTCATACGTCTGTCAGTCAGTCACTCAGCATGGCAAAGTGTCCTATCTTGTTCAGTGCTCTATCTTCAGTGTCTACTACATCATGATGACTGTCTCAGTTAAGGGTTTGAATTACTATGAAGAGATGCCATGACCAAGGCAATTCATATAAAGGCAAACATTTAATTAGGGCTGACTTACAAATTTGGAGATTTAGTCCATAATCATCATGGCAGGAAGCAGGCAGACATAGTGCCAGAGATGTGGCTGAGACTTGATCCAAAGGCAGCCAGAAGGAGTCTGTCTTCTGCTGATAGCCAGGAGGGGACTCTTCTGTACTGGACAAAGCTTGATCATAGGAGCCCTTGAAGCCCACCTAAACAGTGATACACTTCCTCCAACAAGGCCACACCTATTTTAACAAGGCCACACCTCCTAATAGTGCCACTTCACATGGGCCAAGCATATTCAAACCACCACAGTTACCAAACAAATATGTGTTGATTAAATCACAAAATTGAACTCAGGAAGTAAAAGCATCGGAATCTTAGCTCTTTAACACCAGGAATGAATTACAACCCACTCTGCCTTTTTTTATGACAAAAGAATGAGTTTATTGAAAGTCATTAGAGCAAGGCCATTGGAAATTGATGGTTTTGTGTTTGATCTCACTTCATGTTTTGAATGTTATTCATATATATATATATATATATATATATATATATATATATATATCACAACTTTCAGGATTGAATCTGTTCAATATCTTAGATGGATTATCTGTCAGCTCTTGCCTATAATACCCATAGATTCCTTTTATTGCAAACCATGATGCATATATTTTTACTTCAACCATTTTGGTTTCCTGAGATAATATCTTGTTATGGATCCTTTTGTGGCCACAAAGTCTTGACCTGATTGACTCAGCCTCTTGAGTGCTAGGTTAAAAGCTATGAACCATCATGTGGGGCCCTTGATACAAATGATAAATTATAACTTGTTTTTTAAAGAATATATTTATTTCAAGTTTATTATTTAATGCATTTGCAAAAGAAGAAAAAAGGCTTGTGTTATACATTAGTTAATATGGAAATACACAGAACAGACTATTTTTTTCCCTCTCCACTTGAAAGGATCTACATTCTGGTTAGCTTCTAACAGGTTAAGCATATCACTTGACAGTAGCCATTAAGAGAAGAGAATATCGTTGGCTAGCATGGGTCGACTATGGTCTCTTCCCATTCTCACCACATTTGGCTCTTTCCTCTCGCTATGCCTGTCTCACCCTCTTAAAGTTTCCCTGAATTCTGAATCCAATGTGAGTGTTAGGCCAATAGTGCAGTCTTCAGCAGCTGGAGATTGCCTGCAATGATCTCTGGTAACACTTTCTCAGGGTAACTAGCAGTTTAAGGAATGCCAGGGTGCTACGTTCATGTAGGTGGGGGCCATGCAGCTGTGATTCAAATTAAGTCAACAACCAACTATAAGTGTTCATTTTCTTTTTGTCTTTGAGATTTTTTTTTCAATTAAAACAAAACAAAAAAAAATCATGACAAGAAAAACACTGGGTCTGCCCCAGGCTGAGTTGATTTCTGTTTTGCATTATTTCCCCTCAAAGCTGTGTTTTCCATCTTGTAAGTAAGTCCCTGTCAGGGTCATCTGAAAGCTTCTGCCTCAGGAGGTCTGTGTAGTACAGATCTGGGAAACAACTTGAATAGTATCCTGACTGCAGGAAATAAAGATTCGGAGCCCTAACAGCAACAGCAAAAATGATGAACAGCCTGAGCCCCACTTCCAACCCCTGTAATCTTTTTTTTAAATATATGCAATTCCAAAGGAGGAAGGATAGCTATCACCCCCTACCCTCACACAAAAGAGGCCTCTGTAGTAAAAGATAGGATAACAAGAGAAACACACATACATAGCTTCAGCTAGGGTCTGGGTGACTGGGGAGTTTTCAAAAAGAAATGCAGATCCGAAAAAAAAAAAATGGTTAGACTTTTCTGCTGGCTTCTTTGTTTGTTTATTTGGTTTTTTGAACATGAGCTGGAGTTATCGGGAAGAGGAATTCCAATGGAAAAAAACATTCCATTGGTGGCCTCTAGGCAAATCAATTGTGTACTTTCTTGATTAGTGATTGATGTGGGGGAAAACATCCCATGGGGAACAGCAGCGTGTGCCATCCTTGGGTAAGGAGTCCTTGGTTGTGTATGAAAGCAGGCTGGGAAAGTCATGGGCACACTCCAGGAAGGAGAGTTTCTTCAGTTCTGTCCTGACTTCCCTCAGTAACGGAGGGTAACCTGTGAACTGTATGACAAAACCCTTTCTTTGCTAAGCTTTTTTCTTCTCTCTGTCTTTGTCTCTGTCTCTCTCCTCTCTGAGCCCTCCCCCATGAATCACTAATTAAAAGAGGAGGCAGCCTGGGCATCGGTTTTTGATACCTCAAAGCCCCCTTCCAGTGGCACGCTTTCTCCAACAAGGCCAGACCTCTTATCTCTTCTAAGCATTCTCAAACACTTCACCAGCTAGGGACTAAGCATGCAAAAACAGGGGCCATTCGCCACAACAGCTTTACTTCAAACACACAGGGCAACATAAGCAGAGAATGTTCTGGATTCACACTCTCGCTTTTAGTTACCATGCCCAACACCATCTTAATGCCTAAAGACCACACGAGGTATTGACCAGAATCATGTGACCCTTCTTGGTTAGCCCATACCTAGAAGTAGCTCTCTCCAAGGGCAGGTCTGCTGTGTGTCACGTGTGTACCCTGCAGTGGTGGACTGACATCCCTAAAGAGACAGGACCACTTGAGGGCAGATACTTCCTCCTTCTGTGTAGAGTGTCCATTTCAGAAAAGGCAACTGGTATAAAATTGAGCAGTCTCTACAGACCTAAGATTTGGAGCCACTGATTATTTTTCAGTAAGAGTTTTTTAAAAGTCCCATGCGTTCTCACGTCCTATCAGCCAGTTATGACCCACATTTTCTCATGCAGGTTAGAGGGATGGATTGCACAAGCAATCGTGTTTGTGTGGCACCGACGCATCACCCTGTGGGTAACTCCCTTCCTTCCCACATCTCCACAGTTTCTGAGCCATCCCCTGGGTGTAGGCTGGTCGGCACATTAAGGTCTTTGTTTCCACTCTGCCTCAGTAGAGTCCTGCTACTGCAGTCCCAGGAGTGCCCATGGTGCTAGTTTCGTTAAATCTGAATCAGGCCTGAGGGGTTTGGAAGGCAGTTGGTTTTTCAGAAAAAGTCCCTTTTTATGGAATTCTTGGTTTTAAGAGAAGAAAATGTGTGACACCCTTCCCTATTTCCAGCACAGAAAGAATTATTTTTTCTTTCTTTTCTATTAGGCAAAATTGAGTTTCTGACTCAACACAAGACTGAGTGTAAGAATCATCTCCCCGTTTTTCTCAAATTCGTTTGCCTTTACAGTTCTTTCATCTTCTACAATGAGGCCAGTCAGAGAATGACTCTTAGAAATGCAGCCGTGTCCTCCCAATCTCTGGGAGTAATGACTGATGTGCTGGCTCTTAGTGCCTTGCTGCTGGCATCAACTGAGGATGGATTTTTTTTGGAAGTAGGTTATAGCTAGGAGACCTGCAGGGTGTCAGCCCGGTGTTGTTTCTGTGGTTAATGACTCTCTGTCAGAGGGACTGCAGAAGGTGTGCTTGGGTTTATAATTCTAGCAGCCCGTGCTGGGCCTGATGCTCAGGAAATAGCACCCAGAGGAGACAAAGGAGAAGCACGTGGGTGCAGGCGCCTGTACTGGGAAGAGGAAACACAATGGCAGCTGCCGCAGGGGCTGTGGGGAGGGAGCAAAGGGAGTGGTGCTGGATGCTAGAAGCTTCTGACTGGGGTGCAGTAGGGGTAAGCAAGCTTGTTTCTTGTGGAAATAGCGGTCACCCACCCGGGAGAGATACTGTTTCTTTTAAGGTGTAATAAACTCTGAAATGATTTTTTTGACCCCGCCTAGAAATGTAAAAGGCCTTTTCTTACCCCAGGTGCTTACCTACCCTCTAAATCTGCCTAAATTTCCTTCCTTCCTCACATTTGGCATTTAAAACCCTCATGGATAAATCTCTGTGAAGCCATTGGTGTCCTTTGCCTTGGTATTAAAAATAAAGCAAAAGCAGTGCAAGGCCAGAACTTATCAAGGGTTTGCCATATACAGAATCACGTCATTCCGTCGGTCCTCAGCAATCCCTCCCTGAGCACCCCCAGGGAGGACCATCCTGCTTCAGAAATGCAGAGACTTGACAGGCTAAGTGAGCAAAACGTATGTAGTCAGGAGCTGGTATTCCCCAAAGCTGCCTCCCTTCAGGACCACACCTTTAAAATGAGAAGGGGGGGGGGAGGGAAGTATACAAAAGAGGGAGAGAGGGGAGGAGGGAGAGACAGAGACAGACAGAGATAGAGAGAGATAGAGAATAGCAATGAATACATATTGTGTCTTTATTACCTCGCTCTCTCTGTACCTGACTTTGTATTTGAATGAGAACATTAGTCGATCAGTCTATCTTCCTCTTTCTTTTCTTTTTTTCTTTTCTTCTTGTGATACCCAGTACCGCATGTCCAACAATAAATGAAAAATTATATCAGTAGCGAACACATCATTCCTACATTTCTGATGAAATCTGTGTCGGCCTACGTCAAAGGTAACATTGTCAGTATAACCACACTGTACCAACACTGGCTCACTCCTCTTTGGTAGCTGCCCAAGCTTCCGTCCCAGCAGGTGTAGCATTGCAAGTATATTTATTTTGTGTAAAGTGACTCCCAAAGCAGTTATGTTAACAATTTAAGTATGGCATGTTTTATAATTATTATATTTTATTATTAGTTTTTATTAAGTCCTAGTAAACCTAACTGGTAAATTAGACTTCATTGTACATAGGTATGGATAGGAAAAGAAACATGGCCTATGTGGATATGTACAGGAATTTTGCACTATCTGTGGTCCTGGGTATCCTCTGCAGTTCTGAGATGTATCTTCCATGAAGGGGCTGCTACTTTAGCCATGGAATACAGCCCGGAAGCCCCTCCTGTGAGCCCAGTCATAGGCCAAGAACGACCTTGGTCAGCCTCTGGAAGCTCTCTTCTCATCTTTCTGCTTTACTTCCTCTGCACCATAAGATAGCTGCTACCCATGATATTGGGGGTGCTGTGCCTAACGCAATATGAGCCTACTTACGCAATCAATGCTCAAAGCAGCTCAGGAGTCCCTGATTTGAGACAGAGACAGAGAAACTTCTGAAAATACCTTTTCTGTTTCCTGCTACATTTTAAGAGACATGTATTGTTTTATCGCCAAGAAAAAAAAGCTTTAAGGATTTTGCTCAAGACACTCTGTGCATCTGTACACTGTCTCTTTGGCACCAAATTATGATAAAATTAAAACACAATGGGAGTTGATTACCTAACATTTGTCCCTACAAATGTCAGTGCCATAAGAAGGGGACAAGCAAGCACAGAAAGCATCTATGGTCTAAAGCAGTTCAGAATTAGTACGATCTACTTCTTTTGTTCATTGTTCTTAATCCAACATTTTCCACCCTTGATTTGATTAGCAAGATGGTTTGTGAGGAGGGAGCTGGAGAGATGGCTCAGTGGTTAAGAACACTCGCTGCTGTTCCAGAGATCCCAAGGTTGATTCCCAACAATCACTGGCAGCTCCCAGTTACCTGTAACTCAGTTCCAGTGGATCCAATGCCACCTTCTGACCTCCAGGGTCATGTGGTACATAAACATACACACAGACAAAACACCTATGTACATAAAATATAAAAAGTAAAATGGCCTTTAAATTTGGAGGAGAAATATTTGTTTTCTGTTGAGAAATGACAGACAGCATTGGCTGAAATCTGGTTGCATTTCCGATGCCTATTCATATGTTTTAAATTTTTTAAATTAATACCTACCACCCATTTTTTCTTTCTTCCATGACTTAACTGTTCTTTATTACCCAACTCTGATTTATTAAACCTTCTCAGGTGAAAGGAAAAACAAAGGTTGTCCAAGCCATTACTCCTTCCCAAGTAAGATAATAGCATCACAATAATTTTAAGATAAAACATATCGCCTAGACTAAAATCTCATAGCAGTGGTAGAATCTAAAGGAAAAAAAAGGTTATAAAAGTCTTACTTTTAAGCATAATGGTAATTTACAAAATCTTGCTATCTGCTTGTTCTGATGTCCCCTACTTACATGCAGGTATGCTTTATTCTCTTGTTTTATGGATGATCTTTTAATAAATATAGTATTTTTTTCACCACAGTAATGACACTGAAGATGTTGGGAAGGGTCCTAGGCTGACTTACAGCTTAACTGTTTAACTCATACTGAGCCTGGATGCCTGAGCTGTGCCCTTCGAACTCTGGCTGATAAGAGGAGATGTGTTGTTGACTGAGACATTGGGACTTTAATGATAGAGAGTGGTTCTCTTCAAACTGTCCCAGCCTCTGATGTCACCAGCACCTTCCTGTGCTGCTTTAGGCCTTAAGGATTCCTCTCAACCATTATTAATCCAGTGCCAATCTGCCTTGCTTACAGCCATGATTATGTCCCTCTCTGGATAAGGAATCTTCTTTATTTCTCAGAGACAACTGATCAAGGACAGGATGGCAGCATCCTCCCCCCGACCCCCGTCAGTTTTCCAATGAAGCAGTGTCATTCTCATCTGTGGGGCATGTTAGAAGCAAGGGAAGGCTGTGCCCCTGAGTATGCAGGGCTCTGTGACAGTACTGAAGCAGATATATGGATCAGTGACTCTGACCCTAGACATGGGTCAGGGGCTTCTGCCACCAGATCTGCAGGGCTGCTCAGAGAGAGAGGCTGGGGACGGGACTCCTGACACTTTTAGCCCCAGGAATAGTTACAGCTGTGGCTCTAAAGGAATATGCATGTCCAAAAGTTGCTGTCCACACACTTTTGTGGAAGAGAGGACCAGGGAAGGTCTAAAGCCCTATTTGAAAGGTGCTGTTGATCATCATTTAGCACTGTGACAAAATACCTTGTAATTAAAATGAGAGCCAAATAACAAACACAATTCTCACATTCCTGGTTTCATTTCAGTGTGCACGGGGCGGTGGGGAGGGGGTGTCCTACTTAGTGATTCCTCCGTGACACCCATGCCACTTCCATATCATTTCACAAAATATTAACCATTTAATGTCTAATCAACAAAAGATGTTTTAAGCTGCCTTCACTGTGAGATCAACAATGTGAGGCCTCTTACCACATCTAAGATCTTCCTTTAATCCCATCAGGCCAGGCACATGTGGTAAATTTAACAGAACACCACTGGCTATGTCACTCATGATGGGAGGCAGGGTGCTGAATGCAGGAGCCCACATAGCAAACTTGCCCGGGGAATACTCTAGTCTCAAAACAATTGTTTTCTCTATTATTTGGCATTTAATATGTTTCCTCTTAGTCTTTAAAAAAGTCTTTACTTCATTTCCTCCTATTTCATCCATACACTTCATGAATGTCTAAGTTAATCATAAAGAGCCATTTTGGTGCCATATGGCTAATGTCAGTCAAGTAGTCTTTAATATTTTCTAAGTAAGAGGATATTGTATTGAATGAAATCAGATTGATTTCAACCTAAAATGCTGAAGGTTACACACAGACCAAGTACAAAACACACACACACCCCTACACACAAAATACACATACACACACCACATATCACACAATATACAAACACACACAACACATACACACCCTAAAAGACACATACTACAAATACATACATACATACAACACACATACACATGCAATACAACTCAGTACAGATCTTATACATACAGACATCTAACATGTATCCAACACACATTCTTTATACATACATACACGCATACAATATATATATACAGTTACATATACGAACAAACAACACACATTCTGCACATGTGCATGCGCACACACACACACACACACACACACACACACACACAGGCTTCAAAATGGAAACTTTCTACGCCTCCCAAAGCAGTTTTGGTATAAGACCTAAGGAGAAAAAATGAAATGTACTTTACAACAAACTACTAAACACCACAGAACACATAATTTCTATTCAAAATATAAGTCCACTACTGATCTATTTTTCCCAAAATCAAACAGCTCACAAATTCATAGGCAGAGTCCACCATATCAATTCTGTGAAAGTTAATGAATTATGTCTGATAGAGTATTTGATCTTAGGACATATTCATGTGGCTGGTTTTTTTCCAGTAGTCTGGACATCAAACGGGGATTTAAAATATTTCTGAATATGTTCCTGGTAGGTATAAATCCATATGAAAGCCCTGAGTTTCATTTGTTTCTCAGGAGCTTAAAGCTGTATGCATACAGGCCACAGGGGACCAGAGCACTTCATCACTAAGGATACTCCAAACTAAATATACATCAAACGGGCGTTTCAAGTGGCTCAAAATTCCACAGGATGTTTTTAGTAACAGCAAAGCTTCGCGAAGCAGTGGTTTTAGTAGGGAAACCTTCTAAGCCTCAAAAAAGGGGGCTTCTGTTGATGATTAGCCTTCGTTGCTCTGGCAAGAGAAAGGGCTGGGTTGGCAAAGGGTTAAATGCTGGCTGGGCGGAGACTTGTGGCTGTAGCTGTTCAGTTTCCATTCCTCCTGCCTCTCAGAACAATAGAGCCAGACAAAGAAGCAGGAGTTGATGCCCAGATAGTGTGTTCTGGGGAATAGAGTGTGACCACCAAAGTGAAGGAGGTGAGGTGACACATTTTGTAATTAAAAAAAAAAATTCTTTTCTTTCTGAAACTTTCATACATGAACACAATGAAATACAGTCTTGCCTATCCTGATTTTCCCACTCAATTTCCTCCCACATTTCCCCCATAATTCCCTGCTCCAGTGTCAGGTCCTTTAGCCTAGCTAGTGCTGCACACGTGTGGATGGTGTGTGGCCATCCACAGAAGCATGGTGAAGCTACCAGTGTCCACTCACTCAGTAAAGAATGATTCTCCCTACCCCTAGCCACTGTCCCCTGCCGAGGGCATCTCAGTATAGGGAGGGGCCTGGAGATCATCAGCACCATCGATACCTGGCTTTGACTGTGAAATCATGATAGACCCACCACACCCAGAAGACAGTGCTCTTAATTTTGTAAACAATAAAGAATATGCCCTCCTTTCAATGCCCATGATTTAAAAAAAAAAAAAAAAAAAAAAAAGCCTTTATTTTGCTGAATATAACTTTCTGGAGCCTAATTGTCCTTGTCAAAGAAAATGTTCCCTGTATCTAACATAGTTACCTGGGTTTATATTCCAATGATGAATACATAGGTTTTTATTTCCATGTTCTATGACACAGTGGGTCCCAACAGGGGGATTTGTGGGTTTGCATGCCCAGGGCAACAGTAGAGACAGTTTTGTCGGAGGCTGTGGGCACTGACATTGAGGGGAGAGGTAAACCTGCATGTGGCTAAGCCACAGAACCTGAGAAATAGTTTCCACGTTTACTTCAGTAAAGCCGAATCTTCTTTAAGCTACAGGAGGTGTCTTTGGCCTCTGAGCCCATCTCCATGGCTGGGATATTTCTGTCCTGTGTATTCGGCGATGCCTCCTTTATTTAATGTGGCTTCACTACATTTTAATTCTGGAGACATATTTTCCCAAAGGTATTGCATGATAATTAATAAAGAAGAAAACCAGAAATGCATTTGACTCTACTCATTACTGAATAGGTGTGATTTTAGAGAAAGCTGAAATCATTTTTTTAAATATTTTACTTGTATTTCTAATCAACACCTACCGTACACTCCTAAGAAATATAATTATGCAATTTTCTAGCTGTCTGTTCTTTGAGAATTTGATAATGAAGTTTGCTAGTGTGCCCATTTCCCCAAGCTGTCAATGCATCTAAGGTAAATTTAATTTGCAAACAGTTTATAATACAGACCAACAAGCACATCTTCATTTATATATTCCATTTTTTTCAAAATGTATTATTCCTTTAAATAGTCATTTTTCCTTCCTTCCTTTGTCACAGTGGGCAGGGTAGAGGGATGCTAAGCTGTGAGGACCCACTGTAGTGAGTGGAGTGCAGTGTTGAGGTTACGAAGTGCTGAGGGAGCCCAGAGAGAAAGCTCAGAAGTTAAGAACACCAACTGCTTTTCCGTAGGACCTGGGCCCAATTCCCAGCATCCTCATGTCTCACTCTTTTTCCAGGGAACCTCATGCCCTTCTCTGGCCTCTGGGGGCACCAGGCACACGATGATGCACAGACATTTGCAGGTGAAACACCCACACACATAATATAAAAATTTAAAGAACAATGTGCTCAGGTTCATCTGACCCACTCTCGATGATTTGCATATTCATCACGGCATCGCATGTTAAGTAGGCATATGCTAAGCAGTGCTGAGAAATTCAGTTAGCGTTCCTTCTGCACAGGTGAATTAAACTTTCATCAGCCCCTCCCGCTTGTTCAGGGAGTTTTCCAGCGCCTAGAGTCAGCATCAGTTCCACAGTCTCCCCTGGAGAGTACTGTGTGCCCTGCTTTGTTTCCTCTTTCCTGCTTCCCCTTTTCTCAACTGTCCAGTTCACACACACTTACACTAAAACATCTCTTAGGATCCTGGGTCTTAGGAGCAATGGGAAAAAAAAAGTCAGATAATACCAGTACCTTCCATTTCATCATCATTTTGAAATTCAGAGTTAAAATTCTCACTGTTGTCTTAGGAAAGGGAAGGCACAAACTAGCATCCAGAGATACAGTTCCTGTCTGTCCTTGCCCAGGGTGTCCCACTCCCCCTTGTAGCCAGAACATCATTTTCAGCCTATAATTTAAGGAATTAAAATAGAATAACCTAAGCTGGAGAACATGAAGTCGGGCCTGGGAGATGGCTTAATGGATAGGAACATTTGTTGAAAAATCATGTGGACCTGCGTTTGAATCTCTAATACCCAAGTAAAAGCCAGGCAGGGATACATGTGCTGTGACTGCAGCACTGAGGAACATAAGCAAGTGGGCCCCAGAAGTTCACTGGACAGGGAGCCTAGTCAAAATAACAGCTCCAGGTCTGATGAAAGACCTTGTCTCAATGGAATGAAGTAGACATGATATTCTCCTCTGGCCTCTGACAGTAGGTATATATATATATATATATATATATATATATATATATATATGATCTCTCTCTCTCTCTTCCTCTCTCTCTCTCTCTATCTGTGTGTGTGCACATGCACATGTGTGTCTTACACACACAAAATTACTAAAAAAAATTTTCTCAAAATTAAGCAATCAAAGGATAGTCTTTGGCATACAAACAAAATATCAGTAAATGCCAGACCAGCCTTGGGCCTTGTTGTTGAGAACATGAGCAACCTAGGCTGGAGGGATGCCTCAGGAGTTAATAGAGCATGCTGCTCTTACAGCGGACCCATTTAAGTTTCTACCACCCACATCAGTTAACTCCAGCTTCAGGGTTCTCCAGTACCTCCATGGACACCTGCATTCAACAGGCATATAACCATATACATACACATAATTAAAAATAACACAAACAAAGGTTTAAAAAAGAAAATATGAGTGACCATAGCCAAATTTATTTGAATTTTTAAAATTAACACATAGTGTGCCTCTTCATTGGGTACAGTATCATAATTATACAGTGTGTTTTAGTCAAATCTGAGTGATTAGAATTCCAAGCCCTTGTCTTTCCTTACCTTGGAGCCTTCAAATTCCTCTCTTCTAGTTCAATTCTAATTATTTGTGAACACAATCTCTGTAGTATATGGAATGTCTCCTGCTCGTGTTCGCTCTTACTCCAAAGAGCAAGGTTTCCAGATGTTTCTTTATACAGTTACCCAGAAGATGTAAGTAAATTTCTTCCCAGGAATATGTAACAATGAGAAACATACCTCATTTGTCTCCCACAGGCTTTCTTGAAGACTTGGCTGTGACCAGTTTAGTGGGCCTTGACAAAAATTCATATTGCAGCCCAATTTTCTAGGATAAGAGATTTATAGGTATTTCATAGTTCCATGAGCTCATCTAGTAGGTGTAATTGGGACGTACTTAGACTTTCATAGACTTTAAGTGTGAGTTCAAAGTAGACCTTTGTTAACAGTGATGAAGGAAACCCATGAAAAATCTAAAGCAAGGCCTAATCAATAGCACATGCCCACACTCACACACATCCTGTGTTCTAGTCTAGGTATTTATTGGTTTCACATAGATTTGAAGACCTCTTCCATACTGATATTTCCTGTGACTGTTATGAATGTGTGACCCCTTGATTCCAAGTGAAAGTTTCTTGTTATAAACACAAAAATTAAGAGGGAAATGATAGTATATAAGAAACACTGGTCTGATCCTTTAAGAACATGCCAGTTACCCACAATGCATCTAGTTATACCTTCCAGGATTCGATGTGTAACTTCCTATGGTGTTTACCTAGTAAAGCTCACGACTATAATCTATTTTTGTTTTTGTAAGTGGATGGCTTAGGTTTTTGGAGACTCCAACATTTCCTTAGCATAAACCATCAATAAAATCCTCGCAGCTGATGACAGAAGTTGATTGATGTGCATTGTCAGAGCTCCTATTTCTTATTCCACCCATGGTTGAATCAATGACCTTTGATAAGGAAAGAGTTATGGACTTCGACTGCTTGTCATAACTAGAGCAGTTGGTCCAATTCTGCATATTGGTAGATACATCCTTCAGTCTTCACTCTGCTAGTGAAATGCCATCTTCAGCTAGTGCATCCTATCTGGAGCCACATCATCCTCGCTTACTAGAATTACTGGATCAAGGCACTTTTCATTTCTCATCACATGATGGCCATCTCCTGGCTGCTTTCCTGCCTGATCTTGCACCTCAGTCTATCCATCAAACTGCTGCCAACTTTTTCTCTAATATGTAGTTCTGTTGGCATTATTCTCATCCTTTAAAACATTTTGGTAGATTTCTTTATCTATTCTACAGTTTCAAAGACCCTATGTCCTCTGGCTCTTACCTGTCTCCATCTTCACCTGATAGGGTAATGCTCTATAGTGAGCTGCCTTCTCCCCTTCCCTCTCTTGACTATGCTGTTCTACATCCTGGCATGCTTTTCATTTCCTTAGTTTATCAGGATATAGTCTGTGCTGCTCAGCTTTCCACTGTTATGCCTGAGAAAAGTCAATTCAAGGATGAAAGGCTTATTTGGCTCACATTTCAGTCCGTGGTCATTTGACTTTGTCATTTCTGACTTGTAGTGATGAAGAAGATCATTGTGGGCATGTAATGGAGCAGAGCTCATCTAAAAGTAGCCAGAAAAGAGAAGGGGGGAAGAGACAGACCAGGGGAACATACACTTAAAAGCACACTTCAATGGCGCACCTCTTAGTGAGCAACTTCTATTTACACCTTCTTCCTCAAGTTTCTGTCACTCCCCATAAGCCATCAAGACCTGCATCTGTCAGTAATTAACCAGTTTGTGATGTCATTAGTGCCTCCATCATTCAATCACCTCCCTGAGGCTCCACAATGGGCACCAAGCCTTCACTACCCAGCATTTGTCAGGCATTTCAGGTCTATATAGAGACGTAGGGTTTGAGTTTGGCCTGCTACTGTACTTGCTCCATTGGCCTCCCCTGACTCACCTACACCCAGATGAGTGAGGTGTTTCTGGCTTCAGCTTCCAGAGGGACCTCCTTATACCTCTTGTCTTCTCTCCCAGCACACCAACCACAGTGCTGAAGTGATCCAAGGATGCATTCATTCTTCCCATACATCTAAAGGTTCACCTAGTGTAAGGACCGTATCCTCTCCATCTTCATGTCAAGCCTCATCAGATTTCTCAATAAGAACTTCCATTTCTCTCTTTTACTTTCAGTGGAAACAGGTCATCGATCGGCAGTTGGCTTTGTTCTACTTAGCGAGTTGTAACCGCAGGTTTTAAAGGGTTTGCCTGCTCTGTTACTACCGTGTAGAGTCTAATCAAAATTTCCGAAATCTGTGTGTTCTGGGTGCACATTTTATCTACTTTGTTTTGAAATAAATATTTTAAATATGTTTTGCCTTGGTCGGCATCGGTATGCTTGTGAACTTGACCTTTTATCTGAAGTCAAGGTAAATCATTCACCTTGAAGTCTTCTAAGGAAGTTTGGGGAGACACAGAGAAAATTTTGTTGGTGAGAATTTTATGTTTATATCAATTTTAAAAAAGAATTCATTGGTTGCAACAGTGTGGTACTTGTGGACTTTTTAAAACTTGGTATTTGTGAAAGTAGACACAATCCTTTCATTTTTCCCATTAAAATAGATGTATTTTACTTTTGCTAAGTAATGATAATTATGAAAGTGAGTCTATCTTCAAGTTTATTTACTATGGGTAAAACCTGTGGGTTTTTGTTTGTTTGCTGGCTTGCTTGCTTGCTTGCTTTGGGTTTTAAATTCGGTATATATACGGAACTATAAAGATCACTGGACCTTGCTTATTGCTTTCACATGAATTGATCCTTTGCTCCTCTCTAAAATCTTGCCATAAAATAACTCATGGTCTCCCACAGACCACACAGACTAAGCAGCTCATTATTATTTAAAGAAGACAAGTGATTCAGACAAAGAGAGTTAAGAATGTAGGTTCCATGAAAGGTCCATCATACTTTGAAATAGATACAACTTAGAAAATATGATTCCTGGGATTAAACAGATAACTCAGAGGGTAAGAGCACTGGCTGCTCCCTGAGAGGACCCAGGTTCAATTCCCAGCACTCACATGAGGGCTCGTAACCAGCTATAACTCTAGTCCTAAGGGATCTGATGACTTCTTTTTGCTTCTGTGGGCACCAGGCATGCGTATGATACAGACATACATGCAAGTAAAACCCTCAAGCAATACAATACAGTGAAAATTATTTTTATTAAAAAAGAAAACACAGTTTCTTAAACGGAATTGATGAAACACTAAGTGTTGTCCAGGAGAGCTGTGTAAACTCCTAACCATGATTGTTCTCTTACTGTTTGTTTTTATAAATGGGTGTTAAGGATGATTCTGAATGATCAAAAACATATTTAAAAATCAATCTGAGGAACTTTCATCTAAGGTTTTATTTCTTTCCTTTAAGAAAAATAGATATTTAAGACCACTTTTTTAAAAAAGAAGTCAAAATGTCTTTATTTGCAGATTACATGATAGTGTGTGTGTGTGTGTGTGTGTGTGTGTGTGTGTGAAACTAAACATTTTACTCTTAATCTCTTACAGCTGATGAACAATTTCAGCAAGATAGCTGGCTACAAAGTTAATTCATAAAAATCAGTAGCCCACATACAAATGACAAATGGACTGAGAAAGAAATCAGGGAAACAACATGCTTCACAATAGCCTCACTTAATATAGATGACTAAAGTTCTCCAAGATATTTAAGTCCCCTTAAGTATGGATTGCAAATGCGCTCCCATTTGGAGTCACTCCTTCTACTAACCTTCATTACAGCCAAGCGTTTGAAAATGATGGTCATTGTCTATAAGAGTTTTGAGGCAAACCTTGATGAAATCTATGTCCTTGCTCATCTTCTTGGTCCTGTCTACTCCTGGAGTTCACACAGCCATGGCAGGCTGGGGAAGAAGGGAGTGTGAGGGAGGGAGGGAAGAAGGGAGAAAAGGAAGGAGGGAAGGAGGGAAGGAGGGAAAAGATTTGGGATGTGTATGCTCAGGGCTTTGCGTAGCCTTCTTTCTGCCATCCTTCTCTGAGTCCCGGAACACTGAATACTTTTGTAGCCCCGTGCCTACTCCTTGATGTAGCTCAAGAAGAGGAATGCGATATAGCATTGTGTGCTTAAAACATTCTAGCATTTCTTCCACACCCAGGCTGGAGTAACTCTCTCCTTTCTGTTGCAAAGTCCCTTCCCAGGGGTGCACGCCCAGTTCCACTTGAGCTCTGGTAGCAAAATATACTAGGTTTTAGTCTATCTCAGGCTGCAGGAAGCTCTGTTATCCCAGGTTAGTCATCGCCTTGACTTCTTCATCTTTAAAATGGAGTCACATTGGTATCTACTGAGAACACGAAATAAAATTCCGCATGTAAAAAAAACTGGCACAGGGCCTGACACAGACGTATTATAGGAATGGTAGATATCGATGATTTTGCTGGAATAGTTATCTGTCTGACTTTCTTTTTAAAGCTAGAGAGCAAGTAGTGTTGTGTCTTGTTTGTGTGTAGTGTCTGGGAAATAATAGCTACTCAGGAAATGTTTGCCAAGTGGATCAAATAGTATTGGAATAGATTATGAGTAAACATCAGGGAAACTTCACATCATTATGAGAGAGCTGCTCTACACCCCCCCACCCCCCCCCCACACACACACTCTTCCTCCTTTTCCTTCACCTGTGGAAGCCCTGTGCCTCCTTAAGTCCAGAAACTACTTCCATTTCTCATTTCTTCATCATACTTGTGGAGTATCTAAGAGTTTCCATTACTGTGAAGAGCCATTATGACCAAGGCAACTCTTGTAAAGGACAACATTTAATTGAGGCTGGCTTACAGGTTCTGAGGTTCAGTCCATTATCATTATGGCGGGAAGCTTGTCAGTGTCTAGGCAGGCAGGGAGCTAGAGGATCTGAGAGTTCTACATCTTGATTGGAAGGCAGACAGGAGCAGACTGGCTTCTAGACAGCTAGGATGAGGATCTCAAAGCCCACCCACACAGTGATACACTTCCAACAGGGCCACACCTCCTAATAGTGCCACTCCCTGGGCCAAACATATTCAAACCACCACATGAAGCAAATAGTCCTGTGCTCCTCCTTCCACAGTCAGGTGTAGCTCCCTGTGTGAGGGGCATATCTGCCATTACACTGCTGGAAATAGACTGGTTGTTAATATGCTACCAAACAGGGAGATCTGTTTTATTCCATGTTTTAACATATTTATTTTCTATTTCTTTACCTCTTTTCCGGGAAACCCAGACCCAGTGATTCTTCTTTCCAACCTAGAAAATGTCCTTGAATTATCCAAGGCTATTTATTAGCTTGCTCACACCTGGAGCTAACCAGGTGGAGTGACTGAGGCTGTTCTGCAGGAGGGGCTGCAGCCAGTTGCCTGCATGGAGCAGGGCAGTAAGACAGGATTGAAGCAGGCACTGCCCGTGGTTGCATGCAAGTTAGCTGCACAATGACTGTGGAAAATTCCATGAATGGATGAAAATCTTGTGAACTCTCTAAGGATAATACATCCTGGATCCCTTGCAGGGTCCTGCAGAATAGTCTAGAACATTGGTTTAATTGTCTGATCACTGCCTTTTGAATTTAAACTTGTATCTGACTCACATTGCCCAGAGTCTAAAACACAGAAGCAACTCAGAATATGAGAGTTTAATGGATGGAAAAACTTGAACAGTGTTTGCCCAATTGTGTGTATGAAGGATAGATCCACTAAATTAAATTAATTGTAAAGACGTTTGTTCATTAGTGACTCATTTCAGATCTGCAGCAAGAAAATGGTGGGTTACCTTGACTTTGACGCATACTCTGGGAGTTGGGGATGTAGTGACTAATTTAGAAACAATTCAGGAATACCTATAGCTTGCCTTACATTTTAATGGAAGATCTCAAAGAATAAAAATGTAGAAAACACTACCAGTGAATAATTGGTGCGAGCAATTAGGAGAGAAGAGAACTGTTCTTAGAAACAGTAGTTACATAACACAGCCTGCCACATGTTCTTTGGGAACATGAGGGCAGACCGAGTAGAAGGCAAGAATCTTGCATCTCCCACACACCTGACACCAGCCACCATACAGTCCTTGACTCCTTCAAGACCTTGGGTTGAATCCCACAGTGTAGCTGTTATAGACCATAGAGTAAGATCTTAAAATCTCAAGGATCAATAACAGCAAACATGTAAAAGGAGAGACTGAAAAATATCCCTCCACCAGTCTTGTCCTACGCCCAGCAAGAGAGTGGATGAATGGCAGCAGAGAATAGCCAAGGTGGAGACTGTCTCCAGGATGAATCCTCTGTAGAGCTCTTTCTCAATAGAGCTGTTTCTTGACTGAGACTGAAGACTCCTGGTCAGCACAGATACAGAACAAAATGCACACAGACCTTAATTTCTCAGGCATCACACTTTATTACAGATGTTTCGTGCTCTGCATAGTTCACAGAAAGTGAAGACTTGGGAGGTTGTTTAGTGCAGTGAGAGGGCAGCACGTCCATTACTGAGATTACCTCATAGCCTCTTCCTCAGATGAGAAATAACCTGCTGGAGGTGTCGAGAGTCATTTTGATTCAAACAAACAAACAAAAACAAAAAAGAAGCAAATCTCTTATTTTAAAGGACAAATTTATACTACAGTCATTTTTAATAAAAGTAGCTATAATTGGAGATTTTTTTAAAAAGGTAAACCCTCTGACTTATCCTCACAAGAAGACACCTTGAAAAAGTAAAAGTCTTCAATATAATAGTCCAGCCTGTCTCTGTGTCAGCATTTCTGTTCTTTCTATAGATGTAAAGAAAAACCTTTAAGACAACTCTACAGCAGCAACCTCTGGAGTAACACACATTACTGGCTGCTTCTAGGACCATTTGTAATGCCACTCACATACCGAGAACAAGCCCTGAAAATGCTAGGTGGCCTTTGTTCAAATGCCATGCGAGATGGTATCCTTACAGCAATTAGTTCCCAGGACCTGCAAAAGGAAAGGTTAGTCAAAACAATTAAAATCTTTATGAGAAAACACTACAAAATGTTAAAATTGAGAGCCAAGGAATAAATGTTAAGGAATCCATCCTATAAAGGAGTAAATTTCCCAATGTACGAACAGAAACTAGTGAAAGAAAACAATACTAGAAAGTGGTTATGGGAAATTAAGAGACAGATTACAGGAGAGGAAATGCAGATGGCTTATTAAATATATGGGGAAGTTTTAAACTCACTTCGTAGGAAACAAATGGCAACAGACACAACAGTCAGCTCCCATCTCTACTTGAAAGGTAAGAGGAAGTGTTTTGAAATCATGGGGATCCTCATCCTGGCGCAAAGCTGGTGAGATTAACAGTTCCAGACCCATCAGTCCCTAACACATTAATGGCATGCAAACCTCATATCATTTATTCAGCAATCTTATCTACTAGAAACTGTGTGTGCAAGTCTACTGAAATATACTATGGAGTTTACTGTGTTTTCTTTATAATCTCAAAACACATAGAGAAAGCATGTAAAAACCACTAACTGAAGTTTGGCTAAGCAGATCATGAAATTAATATTTAAGAAACCATATCGTCACCGATACACATTAAGTCAATTGAAATGAGCCAATGTGGTATGTGGTCCAAACTGTACTGCCAAGTGGGGAACATGGATGAATACTTTGCACACTGTCACTTATGACAAGCTACCGAAGAAACTGCAAACGCTTGGCTCTCTGCGCTTCCTGAGCTGTGAGTTGGAGGAAGTTAGGGAAATGCAGGTTTTACTCTTTTCTTCTAAGATATTTTAGTTGAGACTTATAAAAAGTCATTTTAAAATTTAACACTATTTTCACATTTTTCAAAACAACTATTTTATAGTATAGAGTATTGGAAACGAATGACGTATAAACCAAAAGTCATATTTCTCGGTGGGGTGGGAGAAGAGGAGAAGCCTATGCCCAACACCATTCAACCATGCTGTGCGCATGTGCACCCTGTCTGTTCTGCTTTATAGCTTGCTTTTGTCATTATCAAAGATCACATGGCATTAAATATCACTTCATAAGCTATAGCCGTCTACTACCGGTGCATTTTCATTTTATTTCCCACTATAAATTGAAAGGTTTGGGAGAGAGCAGAAATCAAAGTAGTTAGAGAGGTTTATTTAAAAAAAATAAATAAATGAAGGAGCTGCACCTAAGATTTGGACCTCAGGAAAGACACTGGAGATGCTAGGGAACACGCACGGCCTGGGTCCCCATCTTTATCTTGGCTATTGATAATTTTGTCCCTTCTTTTTTTGTGTATCTGAACTTCTGTAATATCATGGCTGCTCTTTACAAATGTAACAAATCCACCATGGAGCTCTCTTCCTATGCTTCCAAGCAGGAGGTTCTCCTAAAGTGTTTTCATTCTGTGTGGATGAATATTTCCTAAGATGGGTCCTGTAGAACTCACTGGACTCCTGCTGAGCTAAGATATCTTCAAGTATCCCACTTCTCTCCTGACCTAAATTATACTTCAGATACATGATGTGCCAGGTATGAGACAAGATTGCTTCTTATTTCTTAATAAGAGGGAGACAAAAATATTTCAATTCTCTTTAGTTAATATATTTTTTGGAAAGAAAAGTCAACATTTCCATTTGAAACTGTGAACATGGCTTGACATGTTCTCTGTTTTGGAAATAGAAGACCAAATTTGCTTGTAAGAATACAGACTGACCTTGGGATTTACATACAATTACAATTAACCCAAGATGTTAAATCTGTTCCCAAAACAGGTTATCTACTGAACTCATTTTATGAATCATTTTGCCAGAGACAACGGCCTTGCAGACTGCAGTAATGACTCATTTATTTGGTGGCTGAAGGCCAAACGTAAATTGAATATCATTTGATTTCAAGCAGTCTGGCCACAAGTCAACTCTAATGTCTCCCCTGTAGCCAGACTCTTTCACTGAAAGACCACAATCCCTCCCAAATCCTATGTACAGCCATTTAGATGGCTGCCGTCACATGGTTACAGTATTTATTAGCCTTGAAAAGCTGTAACCCGGGGCCTGCCGAAGTACTGCACAGGGAGTTCATTTCAAGCCACATTTGACCCTTGTGTAAAGGTGATCTTCAAGTGGATTTAAAGCAGATAAATCACATTTTCAGCCTAAAGCCTGCTTTCTCCTAATCAAAAAGAGGCTTTAGATGTTTCTAACCTTTTCTTCTTTTCCTCACTTCAGAATCGAAGATTAATCACACGTACCCAGAGATGTAACCAGAGATGTAATTTCATGTCTGCCGTTTGGAATAGGGGAAAGAGATCAATGGCTTATGAGAAGGCTTCTTTAAAATTAAACAGTACACCCAACCAGCTTTTTAGTCAGCCAGTGGTGATATGTCTCCTTAGATGAAAAGTTAAGAGAGCTGAGCACGAGGAACAGGAAAATATACGGTACATAGTGGGCAATGTCTGTATGGGAAATGCTTAGTTTTCTGAGTGACGCACATAGAATTATTCCCAAGAATTAGCCTGCTCTTAATGTGTCTCCCTTCCAGATACAATGTAAGAAAAGAAAATTATTTATGAATCTGTTTTATTTCAGAACTTTGCCATGTATGCATTTAAATTCCACAAATATGCTGACATAGTTTCCTCTGAACATGTTATTACAGGCATAGCTTTGTACTTTCAAAAATAACCTTGTCTCAGGACTCTGAATGCTGGGATGGGAGACTGGCAAGTTTAAGGCCAGCCTAGACTTGATAATAAGATCCTGTTTCAATAACAAACAAACAAACAAATATCTCAAGCCCCATGACATACATGAGATCATAGCTCTCTCTCTCTCTCTCTCTCTCTCTCTCTCTCTCTCTCTCTTCCCCCCGTGTGTATGTGTGAGTGTGTGTATGTGTGTGTGTGTGTGTGTGTGTGTATGTACATGCCTTGTATGTAGAAGACAGATGATATTTTGTGGACATTGGCTCTCTCTTTCCACCATGTAAGTCCTCATATCAAACTGGGGTCATGAGTCTTAGTGGAAGGTGCCTACTGAGCGATCCTGCTAGCCCATTCTTTTACTGTCTGTAAAGTGATAGAATGCACCTCACCCCAAGGCAGAATTCTAGCATTCCTCTTCTCTCAACATCCTCTTTGTACAGTCAGCCTCCTTGAAAGGCACTGAGACTCAAGGGCAGAGCAGAGCGGCAGGTTTGTGGCCTGCTAGAACATCAGCCAGAAACCCAGCAAACCAGAAGGTCAGCATCAAAGATAGGATGAATTGTAAACTGATTGTAAACTGGCTTAAGGAGCTTACTGTGTGCTCAAAGTCCCATCTGAGGGATTTCAGTGAACAAGTCCAGCCAAACAGTGAGGCAGTCACTTCAAATGCCTATTTCGACTTGTTTCAGCCATTTTCAGAAGCTTGGTTAACTCTGCTCACTCAACAAGTTTCCTGTGTAGCACTTGAATCCCTGAAATGTCCCCATGCAGAAACTAGTCAGTATCTCATGCCAATGATTGCTCTCTGTCTGTCTCTGCCTCTATGTCTCTGATTCTCTGTGTGTGTGTGTGCGCGCGCGCGCGTGTGCGTGCGTGCACACGTGTGTGCCATCTCTCCAGACCCTCATTTCTGCTTTGGGTAGCTGAGATTTTTCAATGCTTTTTTTTATCCAACTTAATCTTTAGGAGAAATAACTTAGCTTGCCACTCCCTCTGGGGTAGAAGTATCTGCATAGCTATCTACAGACTCTATAGACACTGCCCTGCCATGTGGGCACTGTCTGCTTCCTGTACTGAGTAACAGGAAAAAGGGAGAATCTCTTTCATCCCTGTTCCCTGAGGTCTTCCATGCTGCTTTCTGCATACAGTAGCCACAGCCATGATATCTCCTGATTCACAGCACCCTTTTTATGTGCAGCATTCATTCCTTGGATGGATCGCCCTGGACCCACTCTCAGAATAAGGGTTTGTTTGTGTTTAAAAATAAGGTTCTTTCACTAATAATCTTTTCTAGGTTTTATTGTGGAGGTTGGAGTATGTAATTCTTCAGCACTCTTAAGTTATTAATTCTATAGGTTGCTCCTGCTTAGAACAATACCTAACCCATTGCAGGACCTTAGCTTGATTCCCAGCATCCACATTAGATAGCTCACATCTACCTCTAACTCCAGCACTGGGGGATCTCACACCCTCTCTGTCTTTCATGGGCACCCACACACATGTGACATACATCCACATGGACACATACACAGAAGTAAAATTACTGAAACATAAATCTTTAAAAATATATATAATTTAAAGAGATGCCCAATGAGATCCTTTTTTATTTTTAGTCTTCTGCCAAATATATACATTTACATCACCCGTTCCTTTGCATGGGTTAACTGGCCTGTTAGTTAAATGAAACTTTGCTAAGTGGATTTGCATCAATTTCCACATCACATGACCCTTTTTAATAGATATAACAGCCTTGTCATCGCTTGCCAATGCTGACGCTTTCTTCTTCCCTGTAATCCAAATGTTTATTCCTGGCTTTGTAGTTGGGGTTTTCATCTTGGCGTCTCAACTGTAGTTTTTATGTTGGTGTAGGCTCAAAGATGGTTTTAGCTGAAGAATTTTCTTCCCAAGCCTTGGTTTTACCTTAAGGCAAGAAAGCAATGATTGTAAACCCCTATGCTCCCCCTTGGAAGTCCTTTCTCCCAGGAAGGCCAGGCTGACTTCTCTTCAAATGTAGAACCCTTCATGGTGGCTATCTTTGTTGTTAATCAAGTTTGGTCTCCACTCCCCAGGACATCGAGATAAGGGTAAAGTTCTTTCTAGAAACTTCTTTAGCTACAAGCTCCTCTTATCACCAAGAACCTGTTCCTTCTGTTAAAATTGACTTGTGAAATCTGAACAAGACCTTGCATGGCACCTTACCTAACTGAACCTGTAGAATTATTTTTGAATGTGAACCTCCTAAAAAAGACATTTCCCCTAAACCTCCATGATAATCTGAAATATCCGTAGAATTGCATAAAAGATAAATTTACACATCCACGATATCAGAACAACACCTGGGAAAGGGGCTTGGAAGTTGAGTGGTCAAAATAACCCAGAAAAGAGTATGTCATCAGAAGAGTGAGGCTGTGAAAACCCACTCTTTAAATACAACATGGTCTTTTCTAGAGTTGTGAATTTTTATTTATTACCATTGATGGTCCAGCTTCTCAAATGATTCCTAGAGTACCAGACTCATGCTCAGTTTGGCTAGCATCTTGGTTTTTCACAAGCACTCTCAAACCACTCACACTGGTATTTGGGGGTCTACAGTTCTAAGGGCCTCTCTGTGTAGGTATAGATGATTTCTTCCCAAGCTTTAATGTGAATGTGAAGGTCCAGAAATAGTGGGTTTTAAAAAACATATTATCACTGTCTGGGATTGGACCTAAGATGTAGCAAGATCCTACGAGGATCCTGGAGCTGTGAATCCATGGACCACAGCAGCAGCAGCAGCAAGAAAGCAGACAGCATCCCAAATGCCTTGGCTAAGGGACATCACAGAATGTGCAGTATGTAAATAAAAGAATAGGCCCTATCACTAGCCACATCTGACACTTCATAAACACACTGAGGGCACGAGGTAATTCAGCAATGGTTCCTTACCCTTTCTGAATGGCACAGTACTTGATGATTATACGGATTGTCCAATTAAGTCTCTATGTTTCCCAGAAAGCTCTTTCAGATCTCCAGATCACTGACCCACTTGGGCCTGAGTTCAAGGCCACCACACTCAGAATGTATATTTATCTGAGTGGGTGGTACAAAGCAAGGCGTAAGAGAGCTTCACACAAGGAGAGCGGTATTAAATTTGATTTCAATTCACTCTTTTTTATGGTCTTTTTGCTGATAGTTTCTTCTTTTACTCAAGTAGGGGGTTCTTCACCTTCCAGCTCTCAGCTCTTCAGTAATGTGTATCTATATGCTTCTTACCACTTTCAGACCCTTCCCACTTCAGAGCTAGTGAGAACCAGGTGGTCATGAGCTGCCAATGAGTAAGAAAGGCTTTTGTTCAGAGAGGTGACTGACCTAGGTTAGGATAGGGCCTGAAGTAGGACAGATAACAGTTTTTAAAGACCGATTCATCTTGTTACTTCATTTCTTCTTGACTTTTCTCCTTTTGTCTATAAAGCTGTATTATATAATTGTGTCTCATACTGGGCCTTGGGGTTTTCCTCCACGCTCCTTGTACCCCTAGTACTAGAGAAAAAAGACTTCCTGTTTCATGGCTACACATCACTGGGCTCATTTGTGGTTTTAATTGTAGTATTTCAAGCCTCACTTCCAGCGGTTCTATGGCAAGAGGTTCAGAAAGAGGCACGGTTGTGCATTTTACTCTGCTTTTCCTTTTCCTGCAAGAGGGCTACGGGCAATGGTAGACGCTGGGTCTTTCTTGCATGTGGGCACAGGAAGCCATTGTGCTGCATATGCCTCTCACTCAGCAGGACATGCCAGGATAGTGAGAGTAAGCATGTAACTTAAGATGTTCCAGAGTGCCCCTGTGTGCCCACAGTCCTTGCTCATCCTCTGGGGACTCCATCCTCCCCTCCATAGCCCATGCTCACCTCTTAGATTATTCCATTACTTACAGCCATGGTCAGGCCTCCATCTTTCCTACTCAGACGCAGACCTTTGGAGTCTCACATCTAGATTATTCCTTTAGAATGTGTGGAGTGGCTCCTATCCCTGCCCTTATTTGAGCCTCTTCTTCTATAACTTTGCCTTCTACTTAGATTAAAATGGCCCCTGACCTGACCTTCCCTATTATAGCCTCATGGGCTCCCACCTTTCCCTCCTCCCTCCTACCTGCTCATGGCTGGCTTCTTCTTGTCTCCAAAGTTTCAATTCCTGTCTATCCACACACCTTCTCTGACCACCAGTGTAGAGGCCCACCCATTTGCTATCCTTTTAATTCTTAGCAAATCCCTTAAAAACCAGCACGTATTGCTTCCTTTGTCAGTTTATAGGTCATTTCTCCCACTTGGTTCCAAGCAAGCAGGTGCTTTGTCAACTCATCAGCAACCACATTCCAGCACTTAAAACAGCAGAAAATATTTGTAGAATAAATTTAAGTTTAGTAGAGGCTACATAGGAGCTGTTCGCAGTAGAGAGGGAATCTTCTTTGCAAGGGGACACCTAGAAACACTTTTAAAACACATTTTAAAAAACTAAAATCACACACCCAACAGAAATGGAAGTGCACTGAGGTAGGCAGGTTTCCCGGAGGTTATTTGAATATCATTCTACAGGCGAATGAGGTCACTGAAGGGTCAACCTTTTTCCTGACAAATATTCTTTAAATGACTCCTACCAATGTGACTTCATGCATATGATGGTAGATAAAATAAAAGCCACTGGAATTTGTAATCAGATACCAATTTGTAAATGTTACCTTATTTGGAAAAGGAGTTGTTGCTTCTAAAAATGAATTAAAGATCTTGACAGGGAGAGAGAAAAATTCAGATCTGCACGCGGTATGTAAACATGGCCAAAAGATCCTAAGATAGGAGTGACAATGTGAGATTCCCCAGGCCTAGGTACCCAGTGCTCTAGCCATGGCTGTGCGACAGCCATGTGTGTGGTAGAAATAGAAGAGGGCCAACTAAGTGAGAAAGCTATTTATTCTGAGCTCACTGTAGCAGAGAGTGAGCCTCCACCATCTGCTTTTTGGCAGAAGCTCACAGTCAGGCAGGGGCACAGGAAGCTCTGTAGTGGGAGAAAGAAAAGGTTCAGGTATGCTGAGACACAGTGTCTGTGTTGGGAAGCTTCAGGCAGGCTGTCTAGAAGTGGGGCTTCCTCTGGGAGTGGTCAGGGGGCACAGTTGCCTTTCAACAGTTCGTACTAAATTGGAGGTAGTAACAAAATGAAGAAGTCAATTACTCCTTAAACCCTGGCCACTTTGGGCTGGTTGATTTTGAAGCAGCTGGCTGGCTCCCTGGGCTGCAATTATAAAGACAGTGGTCTGTCATTTTATCATTCTGAGTTCTAGTGTGCTGCCTTCCTGACTGGTCAGCATGGGAAGGATTGGATTCCTGGGCAGGTAGCTGCAAGTTTTTATATAATCCAGCTATCGTTCCATGTCTATTCGATCTCAACATGGTTAGACTTCTGAATACACTAAGACGGCATCACACTTGGGCCAAAGGATGCGGAAGCCACTTTGGGGGTTGGGTTATCCGATTCTGGGGGAGGGGGAGTTCAATTTCAGTAACTGCATCTGCAGTGCCTATGAAAACTGATGATGACGACACCTGATTGAGGTTCCGTGGGTCGGTGACTAGGTGGCAGATTCTTTGTGAATAGCAGACAATGGTCACAGATTTTTTTTTTCAAGTTTTCTTTTTGGATCGTGTTCACTGTTGGTGGACATTGGGCTCCCATGGGGAATACAGAGTTAGCAGGTGCATGACCATTGCACACACAGAAAGATGAGGTTCTGACTTCATTTGCAGCCAATGGGTGCCCTGATGTCAAGTTGAATGATTAAGTTTATGAACAACCACATCACTGTGGATAAGGAGGAAACTGCCCCTGCGTGGAATCAGCGACAAAGGCTCAGAACCTCTGCTTGGGAGTTCATTCTTAAAAGGATGATGGCAGATACATCTTCCTGAGAGTGTGGCTGATCCTGGGTTGTACTTCTGGCCCTTCTGCAAAACTCAGGCTTGCACTATGCAGGGTAGAGATTAAGTTTCTCTATCCTGTGCCTCTGTGACCTCCCTCACCTCCAAATTCTCAATGAGAAACCATTAGGGCAATGCAGCCATCCAGTAGTAACAGAACACTGAAAGAATTTACCTTAGAATGAACTTGTCTTGCTACAAATGCAGGAAGAATACAAAAGGCATTGTTGAGGGGTCCAGGCAAGCTATGGTCGATGCTTTCTTTCATTAATCCCTTCAAGAAGAACTAACAACTTAGGGATGCACCAGGAAATGCTACCTAATGGAGACAAGTAGTAATGGGTCCCAACCAGAGGGGACAGATCCTCTACCATGGGCTATTTGGCAGTATGTGGAGATAGTTGTAGTCAACACAGCTAGGAAGAGGGTATCAAGTGGTTAGAGGCCAAGAATGAACTGGCAGGTCTCCACTGTGATTGTCTCCTGGGAGGAAGAAAAGATAACATCCATTCCAGAAAATGAAGCTGTGGCAGGAAGAGTTACACTTTTCTCGGTGTTTTGAGGCCTTCCTCTCTTCTCTCCTTTCCCGTGGGTCTGAAATTGTGATGAGCCAGCCACAGGGACTGTGCAGATGAGAATACTTGAAGAGAGAGAGAAAATTAGTAAAAACATGAATTACCAAGCAGTCTCCTGGAGCCAGATTGTCTCCTTCAGTCAGGACAGCACAGCTCTGGACCATTACACAAGAGAAATTCACTTCTCTTGGTTGACTGTACGGGCACAGAGAGGTATTTGGAAAAAAGGCTTCACTGCTGCTACCAAACACTAGATCTGAGTAGCGACTCACAAAGTTAATACAGAAAATGCCAGTGCCATCCAGCCTCTCACAGATGTTACATAATGTGTCACCAGGGCGTCTGAAAGTCTCGAGGGGTGCCAGCACGTGGGCACCAACTGAAGTGCTTAGCTGCTGTTCTGAAAACTGTGCAGCACCATTAGATGCTTCAGCCACACGTGTCTATATTTTTAGAAGACACTTTTAGAATCTCAGTTGCTGGGTCTCTTACTCTCCTGTGAAACCACCAAACTGATGACTTTGCCGCCACGTCAGTTTGCTCCAGACACTATTTTTTAAATAATAAGATTATTATTTTCTATTCTTTGTGTTAGAATCTCTCAATCCTGAGCCATTCATCTTAAACATGCTACATATGGAGCTTGGGGAGCATTTGATCCATCACAGGCAGCAGTGACTGAGTCTCACTGAAGCGTCAGTGTGGACTCAGAAGCCAGACAGGCAGAACCATGTGCAGAGACTCAGTCCATCCTTGAGCATGCCACTGGGAAGACACACATAGCCAGCCCCTTCTTGCAAGGAGCATTCATTTGCCTTCAAAGCCACTGTGAAGCATGAAAATCATTATATTACCATAAGAAGTAAACTCTAGTCGTCAGTGATCCTGGTAATGCTCTGTTTGATTCACCCACACAGGCAAGCTGCAGACTAACTGAGGGTGGTCAGGCTTCAATATCCATGAGGCAGAAGTTGGTGAATCCCATAGGCATGAGAAGAACTTGGGAGAGCTGGACAGCCATTTTCAGCTGTCTACAGAGAGAGAATGTTCCTGAAACCCAGGGTCAACTGAGTAGTCACTGTTGACCTTGACATTCACAGAGGCTTCCTCCAACTAAGAGAACATGAACATCTCAGGGCAACTTTCTGAAGAGTTATCAGGTAGCATTGCCAGCTCACTTTCTCTCTCTCCTCGTCAAAAGTTTATGCCACTTTTTAAAATAAAAATTGCTAGAACCAAATGTGCTTCCTGATTCTTTTGCATATAGGAACAGAGATGGATATTATTCCAGATGGAGGCTCTGTACCTTTGCCAAATGAAGAAGGATCTTGCTTTTGTCATCAGGATAGGGCACAAAGCATCCACGGCCTATAATGGATTCTGGGAAATCGAATCATCTCAACAGCTCAGAATGACGAGATGTAGATGAGATACACGGAGAGGCCTCTGCCCAGGAATGATTTTATTTTGACTGGTTTTAAAATGAGATAATTGTAATTAAAATCTTTACTTAAAGAATGCTTGCTCCCCAGCATTCAGCCCATCATCAGGGTTGTCTAGACAGGCAGGGATGGTCAATTGTTCATCTTGGTCAAGATTCTGTAGCAGGTGCATGTGACTTCTTGATGTTGATTCTGTGCACTCACAGGTGAACTGTTGGCACTGCTGTGGAATGCTGGAACCAATTCTATCCCTCAGCACCTTCTGTAGCACTTCAGCCTACCTACCAGCTGTTACTGAGTACAGGGAGAATCTGCCTAGGTAGAGACTCTCTTGCCACCAGGAACACTGCCAAAGACTATGTTCTACCCTACCCCCCATACCTCACCATCTGTGTTGTCTCTCTAAATCTGTAGATTTCTTGAGTGGCCTGACTGAAGTGAGAGAACCTTTAACTTCTATCTACTCAAATCCTCAGGACATCCACGAACTGAACATCAGCATGGAGCATGTAGACCACCTGGTGAATAGTGACTTTCACCACAAAGAATGAGGCAGAAACACTCCCAAAGCACAGGAGGCATCATGCCTCACCTGTGGACATATGGCCACCACAGTCCACTCATTCAGTGTGAATTTCTATACCTATTAGTCAGCTTTGTGTTTATGTACAGAAGTGTCAGAGATAATTAGCTTAGAAAAGGTTGTTTGGGCTTCTGCTTCTTTGGATTCCAAAAAAAAAAAAAAAATGGTCAAGGCCCTTGCATTAGGCCCCTGATAAGACTGACATATCACAGAAGAAGCATGTGGCCCAACAAACTGCTGATGTCTCAAGGCAAAATCAGATAGGAGTAGTGTCCCACAGTCCCCTTTAATGATCTGTCCCCAGCAATCTAAGGAGTTTCTCTAGGTCCCACCTCTCAATGGTACCACTATCTCCCAGTAACATCATACTCAGAACCATACTGGCCTTTGGGAGCACCCATTCACAGCTCTACAGTTGGCCTTCCACATCAAATGTTCCACCAAGAAAACCATGGGTTGTATTTGTTTTTAAAGTTTCATCTGTGGCTAGGAGTGCAGCACAGTTGGCAGGATGTAACCTGACTTTTGGCAACTTCATTGGGTTCTTTTTTTCTACCACCCTTCTCCACTCCAGTCCCTCCCAAACTCCCAACACTAGGTAGATAAGAAAGAAGGTTGGAGAGGAAAAGGGGCATAGATCTCTGGCATAGATCTCTTTAGACTTCTCCCTGTTGGTTAGGGGTGTCGAGTTCCTTGGGGCAATGTTGACCTTCATTGTTAGGATATCCAGTTTCTTCAAATCTTTTTGCTCATGACCACTTGACAAATGGCAGCAACAGGGGGAGCAGCCACAGCCTCTCTGGGTACTGGCATTTTTATACTATCTCAAGAGTCCTCAGAATTCCAAATGTAAACTATCTTCAGCTGACAGAATCACACCCCTGCCAGAGCATGAGACAAATCATAGTTAGCTGCTGTGGACAATCTGAAGCAGCCCCATATCACACACCAGGGATTAAAAACAAAAATATATTCACATAACATAACTGGGTCTTTTAAGAAACCAATATTCTCTCTACAGCAGGACACTTGTCTAGAGTGTCTGCATCCATTGGTTAAGTCCCCAGTACCAGAAACTTAAAATCCATCTGCACTGTATTAACCTTCCATGGCTGTGACTAATGCTTCAGTGGAACAATTGAAAAGAGGAATAATTTATTTTGCTTCATTGTTTTCAGTCCTGATTACTTGACATCATTGCTCTGAGGCTTGAGGTAAAGCAGAGCCTCCCATGTGGGAAACATGAGGCAGAGGAAAAGCTTCACTTTATGGCATCCAGAAAGCAAAGTGAGAGAAAAATACAAAACAAGATAAGCCCAGTAAAGTCATGTCCACAGTAGCCTCTTTCTTCTGATCAGGCCCTATGCCCTGATAATCTATTCAGTTTTAATGGATACACTCATTGATGAAGTCAGTGCCCTCAAGACCCAATGCCCTCTGAAAAGCACCACCAACAGGAGACAAGCCCTTCAACATATGAACCATTGAATACACTGCAGATCCAATCCATATTGTGAACCAAACATGTACTGTATTAGCTACTTTTCTGTTGCTGTGACAAAATATCACGGCCAAGACAGCTTATAAAAGAAAGAGATTTTGTGGCTTATGATTCAGGAGAGAAGGGAATCCATCATGGCATGGAGGTGTGGCAGCAAACACCAGGCATGAAGACAGGAGTGGGAAACTGACAACTCACATCTCCACCCACAAGTAGGAAGCAGAGAGAGCAAAGTGAAAGTAAGGCAAGGTTATATACTCTCAAAGCCCGCTCCCAGTGATATACTTCTAGCAGTACCATACCTCCCAGACCTCAATCAGCACCACCAACGGAAAGCCAACTCTTAAAATACCTGACCCTATGGGAGACATTTTCATTCAAATGTACAGGTCCGTTTCTTCATTGTTATTTAAATGATGTCATATAGCCACAGTTTGCCCTGTAGTTTATTAACCTAGAGGTGATTTAAACTGTATGTGCGCTACAAATAGGCGTTATTAAATATAATACCATTGTATAAGAGACTTGAGTGTCCATGGACTTTGGTATATATAGTGCAGGGCTGAAAGCAAACCCCACCCATACATACCAAAGGACAACTGTGCATTCGGTAGACTGTGATTGATCTTTGATAGGAAGTCTGGCCATTTCTTATGTGGTTTACAATCATCTTTCAATATGTGTTTGAGGAGCACCTGAATTGTCCAGCATCTTTACAAAGGACATGAAACCTCTTACAAAACTGATCAATAATGTCCAAGGATGTGATCCAATCATAATAAAAGATGTGATTGCTGAAGGGTGGGTGCCCCTATATGTGAGGTAACAATTTGTTGTAAATTGTTCTGATGTTGTTTGTATTTTGATGTTAATTTCTCTTCACCAAGAGGGGCTGCCTCTGACAAGGAGTGAATCATGTATTTAGGTGATTTAATGTGAACCTTCTCCCCATTTTAACTTGTAAAATAAAGACTAAAGCCAATGACTGGGCAGTGGTAGGGAAAGGGGACCTGAAAAGTTTTAGAGAGAGGGTGAGAGAAAGGAGGGGGGAGATGAGGAGAAGAAGGAGAGAGAGGAAGACAGAAGAAGAGGAGGTGAAAGGAAAATGGAACAGTAGCACGTGGCCTAGAGAAACCGCAAGTTGCAAGGGACTTCTTATGGGGAATATAGTGGTGTAGTGGTAGATCTGCCCAATCTAGGCATGCAGCTTGTATTCATATTAATTGAGTTGTGTTTTCTTTGCACGGGCTTATTTGGGTTGGAGACTTACCGCAACAAATTGGTGCCCACCGTATCAATTAGAACTCAATTAACCTGAGATAAAACTTCACTGCCCACCCCCACCCTCTGCAGGAGATGGTGACAATGTCCTTTATGTGAACAAAAAGACATTATATTTACTGACCATTTAGGTCAGATTGTTTGCCATGTTTCAAATTGTGGTTTTAAACTGACAAGGATTCTGACCTTCTCTCTAAGGAAATTCATTTGTTTTTCCCTCCTTACTTTTTTTTTTTTTTTTTTTTTTTACCATTCTACAATGTAATTCCAATTTTAAAAATAAATTTAAAGATTTAGATGGAAACCTGTTGGAGGACCCTGCTCCTCATTCCCAGCCACCTCCCCCACCCTACAACATTCTTTAACTGGGTTTATTTTGATGATGGAGAGAGAAGAAAAAAAAAATCCGTTCATATAATTTTGTGCTGTGTCTCTTACTCAACCCAAGCCTTCAGAATTAGACTGATCCCCAGCATGACTCAGGGAGCCTCCCTCTTGCCTGGGGGACAGGTGGCATGCTTGTGGCCATCTCTCAGACTCCACAGTCTTCACATTGCTACTTCTACACAGCTCTACATCTCAGAGTAAGCCATTCTTTGGACATTTTGGTAGAAAGTTGGGTTTAGTATCTTGAGTTTTTAACTAGTTTCTTGCCATTGTTCCTATGATCCACACTTACTTACTCAGTCACCTTCCCCTGCCCCCGGTCACTGATACAAATTTCCCAGGATTTTATCACAAGTAGAGAAGGAGAGATAAAACCCAATGTCACATATGGAAACGGGGATAAAGTCACCAGTGTAGAGGCTTGGCTCTGATGGGAGTCACATGCTTATTGGAGACTTTTGTAAAGGTAGCCAGTGAATTGGTTAGGTGAATACTTGGAATTTACACAAGTTCTTACAGGACAAATACCAAACCAGGTCTTATTTGCTGAGCAGCTACCCATGTTCTTTAGTAATTCATAGGCTAGTTAGCTCTCAACAGAGTAACAGAATGAAGCAGAGTAATACATGGATAGATTTGACTGATTAGTAATTTGGTACGGACTAAATTAAAAAACTTACCAACATGCCTACATTTGCTCTACTCAGACCAAGCTGTCTGAGTAAACTATCTAGTATATTTCTATATACTATAAACTGTCTGAATAAACTATCTTGTAGCTGGAAGAATCCCAACTTACTGTGTCAAGATTGGTGCTATTATGCTGGTAGCTGGAGTCCCAGCAAGAAATTCTGGTCCCTGTAACAAACAGCACAAGAAAAACCCTGAAACCAACATTTGAATTCATAGCTAAAGCTCAAAGATGGATATTATTAACAATGTGTGCCATCTGGTAACTTTCTGTTTTGAACACTCACTCCTGCTAACTGAACTTCCAAAATAATTATTTTAAATTTATGCAGTCTCTAGAAGACTATGACCTTAATGAAGAGTCCGGTCATCCTGCCCTCATTACAGCCTTGATTTTGATTTAAAATTGAAAGAATCAGAAGAGAGAGAGAGAGAGAGAGAGAGGCTGTGCTGCCAGTTGGTGTCACAAACTCCAGTTCTGTGTTGTTCATCACCCTGCCTGCTGCCCCCAGTGCCTGGCACATAGTGGGCACTTGATAAAAATGTAACTGGAAGCATGCCCATAGACCAGCCATACTGTGGTGATTCAGTTTAGTTGCTAATATGCTGCCAGAAGACAGGGAGGATGTCCAAAATCTAGGACAAACTCCAGAATACATTTTCAGTTGTGAGGACAGCTAATTTGAGGCTTTCTTCTCTGGTTCCAAGAGAATTGCTTTGTGAATTGAATCCTCCTGGGACACACACTAAGCCATTGCAGTCCCATAGCATGTGAATGAACCCACTGGTTCTGGTTGTATTTCAGTGTTATACTGCTGGATTTTCTTGATAGTGCCTTTGAATTCGTGTTGATAAGCCTATAGGAGCAGGTTTGTTTTTTGTTTTTGTTTTGCTTGTTTGTTTTTAATCTCCTTTCTTGTTTCTAGTCTTGTAGCATTGCTGTTTCTTTTGCACATCTGTTTCTCCTTTACTAGGCAATGACAGCCCCCTTATTCAAAGCAGATAAGGAAAAAAACATATTTTGAACTTAGAAAATTGGAAATTGCATGGATTGGGAAATGTATTTATTATGAACATGAAGCCAGGCATCAGTGTTAGATCTGGAATTATGAATTCTTAATTTAAAAAGGTATAATGAAAAAATTAACAGATTAGAGATGTGTGTGTGTGTGTGTGTGTGTGTGTGTGTGTGCGCATACCTGTGCTTCTGATGATTAAACCCAGGACCTTGAGAATACTAGGTATCCCCCAGACCCTTTCTTTAATTTTTATTACTACACTGGGAAAAAAAAATTCAAAAGGTTAACATATTTCAACAACTGCCAACAAAGAGAAATGTGTTACTAACATCATTTATGCATGATAGACTAAAGAATAAATGTTTAATGTAGAGCATGTATTCTTACAAGCTAATAAAAGAAAGGTTTTCTCAACCTCAAGCAAGCAAAGCCCATTAATAGGTCATTGGAAAAGAAGAAATACACATAATGACTATGTGTATGTTTAAAAAAACAAAACTGCAACATTGCTGGCAACAAACCCACTTCAGATCATCAGCAATGATATCTTAATTTTGCTTAGAAAATTTCCTAAAATAAATTAGAACAATAATGCTAAACCACAAGAGATCAGGAAAATGATCATTTGCTAATGAAAGCATGATTTGAGTCAGACACCAGATAGAGGACAAGGACTTTTAAGAACTTATGGGAGCTGGAAGGCTGGCTCTGCAGTTAAGGGCTGAGTTCCCAGTAGACCACACTGCAGATCACAACCATTGTCAGCTCCAGATCCAGGAGATCCAGTGCCCTCTTCTGGCCTCCATGGGCACTGCATGCATATAGTTGGCATACAGGCTAGCAGGTACACATACAAAAGCACATAAAGGTAATTTTTAAAGAGATAATTTAAGGGGAAAATTACTTATCTTCCAACTCACTCATTCAGCAAATATTTTGAGCACTTACAATGTATTCTTCTAGTTACTAAAAATTGAATTTCAAGTTTCAAGGACTAAATGCATATGAAGGAAATAATCAGGTGACTAAATGCTCATTTATGGGGATGCTACTGAGTTATTACCATAACAAAATGTTGAAAGCAGATTAATTTAAAGTTTAAATGCTTAAGTGAACTAGAATATTCCATGTGGTAAAATGCTTGACAGTTACCAAATGTCAGTGTGAAAAGGCCCATGAATTAGTTTGCTTTTCTGGTGCTGTGACAGAGACCATAATCAAACGCAACCTGGGGATTAAAGGTTTATTTGGAATATTCACCCTCCAATACTGTCCGTCAGTGAGGGAAGCCAAGGGAGGAACTCAAGTAGGGCAGAAGCCTGGAGGCAGGAACTGAAGCTGAGAGCATGGAAGAGTGCTGTTCATTGATTTGCTCCTTGGGGTGTGCTCAGCTTGCTTTTTTATACCACCCAAGATCACCTTGTCCAGAGGTTGCACTGGCCATAGTGGGCTGGACTATCCCATGTCAATCATCAGTCAAGGAGAAGTCCCACAGATGTGCTTCCAGGCCAATTCGATGCAGGCATTTCTCAAATGATTCTAGCTTGTTTTAAGTTGAGAAAAAAATTAACCAGCACCCCCCCCAAGAGCTACTGATGTGAAAGAGGGTTAGGTATAGACCAGTAGGTAAATCAACTCCCTTGTTACTTAAAAATACAAATGATTAGAAAAATATTCTAGAACTTTAAAAAATAAGGCATCATTGATCATGGTTTATCAAGTGCCTTTGGTATACTTCATATTTTCAATCTAATTGATTATCATTTCAAAACACATGTTTTAATTATTAACTATGAATTCTTGGAAGCAAGATATTGTACATTTGCATGTCATAATTAATCCAGACCTTTCACAAAGACAAAAATAGGAAATTTTTATTATTTACAGTACTCAGCACTGAATTTAATGAACATGAAAACTGAGAATTTAAATATGAAAGATTATTTTTCATGTTCACAGAAAGGCAATTTTATAGATGCAAAGCAAGCTTTCTGGCAGCTTCACGGTGATATGTTGAAGGTCACCATGTCCTTGTAAGCAGGACCAGAACACCTGATTTCTAGTGTTACCCCCTCTAGTTCCCACATATCATACAGGTGCACAGTTATCTCAGTAAGGACCCAGGACAATACACTGGGGCCTATCAAAGTGGTGGGATCTTTCCTCACATTTCTTTCTTTGTAAATTTGAACTTTCTAATATTTTATTTGCAAAAAGGAACTCATGGGTAAAATCACAAAACCACAGATCATTGAAGGGGCCCGTGGAGAGAAAGCCAATGAAAGCACCCCTATATCAGCCTATCCCAAATTATTCACAATATTATTGTAAAATAAATTTGGAGACTTGGAGTGTCCCCCGACTTGGCTGTTCCCCCAACCCTCATGTGTCTTCTCATTCTTTCCCCAGAATGTCGAGTGGTGAAATCAACTTCTTACACTAAAATAGCATCAGCGTCCCGCAGGGGTACAACCAAGAGCCCAGGACCTTCCCGGCGAAGCAAGTCCCCAGCCTCCACCAGCTCAGGTAAAGCCAAGAAACCTCCCAGGCAACTGCCGAGGTTGAGTGGAACTAGAGCGTGAGAATCTTAAGCAGGCGTTGATTCTGGTTTATAATTTTAGAATGTGCTCAAGCGGATGAACAGATTTGCCCAAGTCTAGCATGTTGGCTGTAAGAGAAAAAAAAAAAATCAAACTTAAAAAAACACACTTGCAGAGTTGCTCCAAATGGAAGTGCTTCACCAGCTGCTACACCTTCCTCCTGGACCATCTCTTTTTGGGTCTAGAAATTTCCATTGGAGAACGGATTCTACTTGGGACTGGCTTATGGAAGGTTTCCAGTTTGTCTTTGCTGAACTTGTTTCTCATGCTTGTGACATTGACCTGGGTTACCTCACTTGGCTGTGGGGCTAAAAGCAATGAGATGTTGGGACCTGGGGAGGTCTGCCATTGCAATGGCCTGGGCTGGGTCCGTTTCTGAATGGACTCAGATGTTGCTGTTGGATGTGGGATAAAGAATATCTCATCCTCATTAGCATCTCCTTTGATCGCTTCAATTAATTAACTTGTGTATGCATTTATGTTATTTTTGTATTCATACATGCTGTTTTTCAGTTATCATAACTTTTTATTGTTGTTTATAGCACTATTCACCTATATATGAATCTAATTCGTTTTCACTTCCCACTTTCTCTGGTCTTAAGATAAACTCAAGTCAGTCATGAGGTGTTGGCTTTTGGTCTCAAGTATAAAATATGTTTCGTTACAATTAAAGGATGTAAACGTTGGGATAGAAATTATCAATGGTAAGCACAACATGGCTGTCACCTGATTTCATGATGAGGAGCTCTGCAAATAGCTCAGAAGATCTTTGGACCTAAGAGAGGCTTTTTCTGGCCTCACATTGGCCCAGAAGGAGTTACATAAAGGACCTGGTTTGGCTGCCTCAAAGGCAACATTAATGGGCTGGTTCTCTGAGACTCACACCCCTTGTGAGACTCTTTCTCTTTCTGCTTCTCCATAGTCAGTCTCAGAGGCTTGACACTTACTCTAATGATGAAAGAAGATGCTGTCCTTTTCCCACATCATAGCCAGTCAGAACTGTGGGCTGGAAAGAACATGGCTGGCACTTGAGATGAGCTCATAGTTCATTATTGCTGAGTTTACGTATAAGCAGAGAAAGAACTCCTTGCTCAGCACCATTCATCTAGATAGGATAGAACCTGAAATAAGATTTTGCTGAGGCACAGGACTCGAAGTTTATAGCTCATGAGAGTTGCTTGGGAAGAGAGAGTTTGACATGATGACCCCCATCCTCTTGGGTGCTAAGGAATCTCTGCTTGAGCAGTCTTTCAGGGGAGTTCAATCAAAGAGTCGCTTGTCACAATTTAAGCAACAGTGAGGAAGTGGTTCTCAGCCTCATTACCACCACCTGAGAACATGCCAGGTGTATAAAGTCTTGAGAACCATTTCAGATCCACTGACTCAGAAACTCTGGAATGGAGCCATGCATAATGAAGTTTCTAGAACAATCCAGATAATTCTGGTATATACATAAGTTTAAGTACCCCTGGATTCTGGTAACAGAAAGGATATAAGCAGAGAGAACTCATTTGACTCTGGATAACTGGGGAGGAAAGACATGGCTTGCTGGTCTTTCTCTCTTGGCCTCACAGAGGTGGATTCCTGTCTTCATCTTTCTTGTCTACAAGTTGCCAGAACCATCCTTAGTCCTAGCTACCATACAGACCTCTACGTGACTCAATGTGTGGACAGTCTCTTGAATGTTGTAAAACCTAATTATAGGCATGGAAATGACAGTGTAATGCAGAACCTGCTATATTTCAAACTCCTCTGGAAGAATTTAGCTTGTCCACTCTTTGGTGACAAGCATAAGGGTCTAAGTTTGAATACCTAATACCCATATAATAAAGCAGGCATACCAACATATGCCTGTGATTCCAACATAGGGGACAAATATAAGCAGAATTCCCAAGCCTGGTGGCAAACCACCATTGTTGAAACAGACTAAGCTTTAGGTTCAGTGAGAGTAGGACACCAAACAGTCTTTTGGTCTCTGCAGGTAGGCATGCATGCATGCACACATGCATGCTCATATACATGTAGGACACACACAACATGTAGGCATCCATGCATGCACACATGCATGCTCATATACATCTACACCATACACACAGCATGGATGTATGCATGCTTACACACACACACACACACACACACACACACACACACACAAAACATGTAGACATGCACACCTGCATAAATATACGTAAAAGTAATTTGGGCTATTCCACTTTATGCCCCCAGTGGATTATGTTTCCAGCCACTCACTTAGGGAATCTTTGGATCTGCAAATGAAACATACACACACACACACACACACACACACACACACACACACATATATACATACACACACTAGCTTCAATGACTGGGCACTTCTAATGCTCTGCCTGCTACCCTAGGCCCAATCAGAGAAGTGGCCAGTGGCCACTTACCTGAAATCTCACATGGCTGGTAGACTTTATCTCCTACAGCTCCTACATCCAGTTGCATCCCACTGCTTCATGGAAATTTCTGCTTTTCCTCTCTCCCCCACACCCCATGTCCTAGTCCACACAACTCTAAGGGTCCTCCTCTGTCTCTCTTTGCCCAGCCATTGGCTGCTAGCATCTTTATTGATCAATCAAAAACCAACTGGGGACAAGGACCTTTAGTGTTTGGGCACACAGATTCCCAATTGAATCAAAGCATTAGAACCAATCTCCAACACATATATTCTCATACACACACACACACACACACACACACACACACACACATACACAAAGTCTATAATATGAACTGAATAGATTTAAATAAAGATCAAGAGATTCATATTGCTCCATAATATGGAAGGTATGAGGAAACCAGAGCAGCCTAACTTGAAACTGCACTGTTGCCATCTTCCTAAAACTTAGAGATTTCAAAATGTAGACCTTGCCTTGGATCTCTTACAAGAACATTGCCACTGGGGCAGGAGATTTGTTTTAGAGCTTCTATTCCATAGAAGATACATAGACAAATTTTTGTCAAGTTATATCTTCTACTTTGAATCTCGGTCTTCATAGATTGTCATGGCAAACATACATAGCACCCCAGATGTCTTACAACCCTCAAGTAAACAATGAGGGAATGCACTACCCCCACCTTCAGAAGCTTACATTCTTAAGGACAGTTCTCTCTGTGTGTATAGACTCTCCATTGCCAGTTCAACCAACCATGGTCAAAAAAACTCAGGGAAAAAATGCATTTGTACAGAATATGTAGCTTATTTGGGGGTTGTTATTACCTAAGTAATGAGATATAACCACTGTTTGTTTTATATTTCTGCTTTTACCATCATTGTAGGTAATACAGAGATTACTACATAAGCATCTATGCATAGGTCATATGCAGATACTATGCTAGTTTGTACAAGACTTGAATATCTGTAAATTGCAGTATTCATAGGAGGAAACAACTAACCCCACAAGACTATGGAGAGACAACTGCATTGCCTGTGCTATATAGAAACACTCATGGCAACAAGCATTCAATTATAAACAGAGACTTTATGTGGAGGTCAGTGCCAAGATCTAGAGATATGAAGGAGAATATTCAAAAGAGAAAAGCCTTAGCCCATCAGTTTCTCCTATGACTGAAACACTGTCCTGTATAACTCAGGCATAAAACTTACTTATATGTGACTCCAGAAATCTTGGTCTTTTCATTTATGCTGTTTAAATTTTACAATTTTTTTACAGATATATAAAATATTTTATGCAACATATGCAGATAAGAGCAGAATCAAAGCTGGAGAAATGTAGAGAATTTTAATGAGCTCACTAGACTAATTTGGCAAGTTCTATTGAATTCTATCAGATACCTTCAAAGGCAAACTGCTAGCTATTAATCTTAGCTCCATCCTTTCTTTCAGTGCAAAGACTCAGCTGTCTGTACTGTATGAAGGAACATTTCTGCTTTGGGGCTCCAACAGAATTACTGAAAATAAAATTCACCAAGAGCCTAGTGGTTCAATCTCTTGTGTTTCCAAATTTTTCAAGTATCTAAAACCTATTCCCACAACTATTCTCTTCTCACCTATTCAGCACTTGCTCCAAATGGGGTTCATAGCTCTGAACCATTATGACTTAATGTTTGCTTGGGGATAGCATCTTGTACCAACTGCCTTGTATAGTTCCTCATTGTTAATGCCAGGTTAATTAGACACTTCCCGAGCATCTGCCTCATCCCAGCGTGCCTTAGGCCCCAAGAAGACAACAACAAATAAACCACAGTCCTTGCTGAGAAACTCATTTATATTCTAGTTGGGAGAGGGCTACAAGTATGCTGTACTAAGTGTCATGGTGGCCCAGAGGATGGAGAGAGCAAGCAAGCATCATTAATGCAGTCAGAGTAGCTTCCAGGAGACTAGGATTTATAAATTGGGCCTGGAAGAGTCTTGCTAGAATACTAGCAAGGGCCAGGAGGATACTTTCTCCAATTTAAATGTAGGCATAAAGCATGAAAGTATAAGGAATAATTATCAGACCAAAAAGGAACTGAGCTTAGTGGCATATGCCTATAATTCCAACACTCAAAAGGCTGGAGGAGTATAAGTTTGCAATGATCCTGGGCTACACAGTGAGAGTCTCTGGAATGGAATTCTGGGAAGGTCTGGAAAACATGACATAGCTGAGTTACATGTCAGATTGCACAGGGCCATGAAGGCATGTTCCCCTTGGTAGGGTTAAGAAGTGAAAGAGGACTTTAGAAGGGTTGTTAAAGGCTGTTGCAGAGTCTCAGCCACAGAGCACCATCCTAGACAGAACAACTCTATGTGAGGGGGAGGGAGGTTCTGGAGGCTCCTATAGTCCCCCTGGAAAGAAAATAGCAAGAGAAAACTGAAACCTTGTTGGAAATGGAGGAAAACTTCCAAGGGTTGTAAACCAATGAATTTAACTAGATGTGAGGATGAAAGCAACAGAGATAGATTCTGTTGTCCAGGGCAGGGGTGGGAGCAGTTTCTACTTTAGGCATGAGAAATGTATGGTACTGTAGAAATGCCAGGAAACATAAGTGACTGTTTTAGTAAGGAGATTTGAGCTGACAGCATAGACCCTGGCATAAAGCAATTTTTTAAAACAATAGAAATGTATGACTCCTCTGCCCCATCCAGAGATTTGCAAAGATGAAAATAGAACCCTGAGAGATGTCTGCCTTTCTGGGAGCAGATTAGAGGAATCTAGAAAACTGTGAGTGAGGAGTGATAACCCCAAAGGCAAGAAGATGGCGGGGGAGGGGAGACAGAGATGCTCCATCCTGGAAGCCACAACACAAGGAGTTCATAGGGCCACCAAAGTGGGGATGCAACTAGGAAACTCAAGCAGGCAAGACCACATAGCTGTGGGGTCTTGCCAGGGAATGTTTCCCATGATTTCATGATTAGATTGCCCCAGCCTGGCTCTCAGGCTGAGATAGGAGGAGAATATGCTGGCTTAAGTGGTGGGTAGAGGCTCAAAGGGGCTTCTTGCCCTTAGCTGTGCTGACCCACAATGCTTGTGATAAGCCCCTCCCTATAACCACAGCCTTGGACCAACTCAAACTAGAAACTCAAAACTTTTGTCATTTAACCTATTTGGTTCATGGTTCCTACTGGATGGTTGCTGACTGCATGAATGAACTGGGAAATATGTCTTTCTATCCTTCACTGTTGTTCTTGGTGGCCACTCCTCTCCATTGCTCCCAGTACATGATCTCTTCAGAGACATCAAAGCCCTATCTCAAAGAACTGTTCCCTTCCCCTATTATGCTATCATCTTGTGCTCTTTTGTGTGTTTTGTTTGTTTGTGTTGGTTTGTTTTTGCTGAGTTATATGCTTTCTCATTCTTCTACCTGCATCATTCTGAAAATGTGGCAAGCCATGGACATGGGCTCAGAAAGAGAGACTGGGCCATTAGCAGTCTCCTCTGTGTCTAGGAAATCAGAGGCAGTCTAAGGCAGGATCAAGAGCCTCGCCTGGACAGCCACCCCAGGGACTACAGATATGCGTGCATTTTCCTCCACTTTCTTTGCTGGTCCTGGATATTTCAATTCCAAAGATAAACAAGTCTTGCATGTTTGATGATGACAGGGAAATGGCAAGTGGATTTCATTCCAAAAAGTGACCATGCAGCACTTAATTAAATTTAAAAATTAATTAAATTAAAAAATACAAAAAAGGTAGAGAACAAATCAGAACGTTCCGTCATAGCAAACAGCTTGCAACTTATACCTGCAGTCCAAAGGGTAAAGGAAACAATGACCACTGAAGATACCACTTGGACATTTATTTTTACTTTTAAAAAATTCTATTGTAGCCGGGCAGTGGTGGCGCATGCCTTTAATCCCAGCACTCAGGAGGCAGAGGCAGGCGGATTTCTGAGTTCGAGGCCAGCCTGGTTTACAGAGTGAGTTCCAGGACAGCCAGGGCTATAAGAAGAAACCCTGTCTCAAAAAACCCAAATATATATATATATATATATATATATATATATATATATATATATAT
>JADRCH010000160.1:5582606-5608162 GCA_019843965.1 Rhynchomys soricoides
ATATATATATATATATATATATATATATATATATATATATATATATTTATATATATTGTGTAAGCTAGGCATGGGTGCTCATGCCTAGCCCTCACCCTCTTAGCCCTCAACAGGCTGAAAATACAAAGATCTCATTCCAGTCCAGCCTAAGATACTTAGTAAGACCTTGCCTCCAAAAACCAAAGTACTAGTGATAATTTAATTTTTTTCATTATAATTCATGAAATTGTAAGAAATATATTCTTATTCCTAAATATTTTTTCTTTTGTTTTATATTCTGGTAAGATGTTGATAAAACCTTCTAATTGAGTTTTTGTTTGAAGGTAAGACAAAATTTACAAATGTAAGTACTTTGTTAAATCTTTCTTTTTTTCCCACAAAAGTCCTGAGGGCCAAATGGAGCTCTGGGCACTTTGCCTTTTGTACCATAAACATCTTCAAATGTGCAGAAAGCCTGGAGAAACCATGGCAGTCTTTTGCTCCTGAGTTAGCTGAGTTATTCTAGCAAGCAAGGGGTGGGGACTCCAGCTGAGGAGGTAGTAAGAATGAAGTAGGTTTGGTGTGTAGCTTCGTTTGACATCTCTTACATCATAGAGGACCCACAGTGGCTCTCCTTCCTTCCTCTCTTTGTGTCTACCCTTTACAGTAGAATTTAGGTCTGTGTTTCCAGAAAAGGAAAAGACAGATCAAAAGTCTATGTGCATTCTGATTCTGCTACAAAGAACTGACTGGGGTAAGGTGGGGAACATCTAACCACTGATGTTACTTCAAGAGACCTTTGTATTTTAAAATTGTCACAGGCAAGTCTGTCCAGCCCTCTGTTTCCTGCTTCTCCCAGAGAGACACAGATACCCTTAGTGGTTTCCTGAAGGCATTTCTCAGCCTTTTTTTTTTCTGCTTAGGAGAGCCCCTACTTCAGCAGAAGTTTTGGGTTTTTTCCCTCCCCAATGCTCATTTTAATGCCTTGTGATATGCAAACTCTAGCATGTAGTGATTCTAGCCGATTACCCGTATGCCCTTCTGACTCTCTGGGATCTTTTTACATGACCTAAGGTCCCTTGATTTGAATGTATATACTGGCCTGAATCAAATACTATCCCCCTGTATCCATTTCATGACTACAAAAGTTAATAGGCTTCTACCACCATACCTGACTTCCCAAAAGTTTTATTTGTTTATTTATTTTGGTCTTTAACAGTTTCATGTGTATATATGATGAACTTTAGTCATTTTCATCCCATTACTCTCTGTTGTGCCCCCTCCCTCTCTGCTAAGACCCTTTCTCTCCCAAATAAGTCCCACCCTACTTTCACATCTTCCTATCTATGTGTGACCCGTTACATTGATTAGAGGTGCTTGTAGGATTGTAGGTCGGAAGCTGTTTACTGGAGCATGGAAAATGTATCCATGGCTATGTGACTAAAGAAAGTGACACCCGTTTCCCTAGCAACCATTAGCTGTCAGTAGACCCTCAGGAAGGCTAGGACCTCTTGCATGATGAAATGTTGATGGGTATAATCTTGTGCAACAGATTTTGTCTGGATAACAACAGTTTCAGTGAGTTCATGGGTGCAACAGCCATGTCATGTCCAAATGATGTCCTCCTTGGCTTTCCTTCCCATTCTCTATGTATCTCCTCTTCCAGAATGTTCCTGAGGCTTGGCATTTTAACCAGTTATGAGTCTCTGCACTAACTGCTACCAGCTAAAATAAGTTTCTCTGAGTAAGACCGATAGTATTGCCAATTTATGGATATAAATGTGTCTACTTAGAATACAGTTTGATCACATATCCATTTAGCAAAATTATAGTAGTGGGTCCCCTGGTGGCCTACAGTTCCCTGGTGGCCTACAGTTTCCTGGTGGCCTACAGTTTCCTGGTGGCCTACAGTTCCCTGGTGGCCTACAGTTTCTTGGCCAACAGTTTTTGACCAGGTTAATGGTATCAGGCACGAGTTCCTTCCTGAGGTAAGGCCTCTAATCCCATTAAAATAGTAGTTGCTTATCAACCATATGTTCATGCCACTATTACACAGTAGGCACATCTTGCCAGGACTGATCTTACTGTAGTTCAAAGCTAGGTGATGACTTTTCTCCCCCAGCACCCTGCGTAGCACCTTCCAGCATCATGAAAGCCAGTGTCATAGTTATTTTCCTGTTGCTGTGAAAAGACACTACGGCCAGTGCAACTTACAGAGAAAGCACTTAATTGGGGGCTTGCTCATAGTTTTAGAGGGTTAGTTCATGATCATCATGGCAAGAAGCATGGTGGTAGACAGGCAGGCATGGCACTGGAGCAGTGGTTGAAAGCGTATATGTTATTAGAAAAATAGGGCCTGGGGTAGGCTTCTGAAACCTCAGAGCCTAAACCCCAGTAATAAACCTCTTCTAACAAAGCCACACCTCCTAATCCTTCCTAAATAGTGCACCTACCTGGAACCAAAAGTTCAACTATGGAACCCTGTGGGAGCCACTCACATTCAAACCACCAAGCCTGCTACCAGGAAGGAAGCTTCCAGATCTCCTCCAGCTTGATTTACCTACATTTAGTGTCCATAGTTTGTGGCATCAGCAACAGGGTTTACCATCAAGTTCTGGTGGACAACCAGGTCAATGGCAATAAGCTGAATTCCTTGGGGCGTCAGTGGCACTTCCTTGACCAACAGCTCCTGGGGAAGACTCTATATCAGCCTGAGTATTTTTGTAGGTTCTAGAAAGAGCATTATCCCCTGCCATGACCTTTTTATCTTGGCTTTTTAAAAATTATATCTTAATTTACTTATAAAATAGGTCTCCATGTGATTTTTTTTCACACTTTCTTAGCAATGTTAATCCCTCCCTGCAAGCTCTCTCAAATCCTTCCTCACCTTAAACTTTCTCCCTCTAGGATCCACTCCCCACCCTCCCTTCAGGATCTACTCCTTTCTTCCTTTAAACGTGGTATCTGGTCATGTCAGGGATATAGTGAAGTATTTACTCATTGAAAATGAGAAGCACTTTATCTCTCAGTTAGTCTTGCTTTGAGATCTGTCTAATATCATTTCCAACTACACAGGTGAAAATATTTACAGGCTACCTGGCATCTGAGAGCAGTAGGAATCCAACTGGAAAGGAAAGAAACCCTTTAAGTCTCTCTCTCTCTCTCTCTCTCTCTCTCTCTCTCTCTCTCTATATATATATATATATATATATATATATATATATATTCTTCATTAGTGCACACAGAACCTAAGGTCATTTAGAAGCAATGAATTAGTCAACTGCTCCCAAAATCTGGGATGTTTTAGGAACTTTCATACTCAATAATAAGCTTCCTGGGGAAAGAGATTTTAGCATGTACCATGTGTGCTGATTGGTGATATGAAACCCTGAATTTGTGGTCCCATTGAATAAGAAAAGGTAGAATCTTCTGTTTGAAATGTCAAAGGAAGTGGTGGACTGAATTCGGATCCTCAGACTTGGTGGCAAATGTCTGCACCTGCTGAACTGTCTAGCTGACCCTGCTTTACCATTAATGTAAGGGATAGCCTCATGCCCAGCATTGTTCCCCTGGAATCCATTCTTGACCATGTGAGCTCTTGAGAGTTTTCTAAAATGCAGTCTGGACCCTTGGCTCCCCTTGAAATCATTCAATAGTTTCCCATTGTCCTTTGAGTACAAACCAAACGCTCTGCCTTGGATTTCAACACCCTGTATGGTCTGCAGTGCCTGCTGAGTCCTTCACCTGCATCCATAATGTAGTTCCCGCTCCCACTCCAACTCAGCTTCTCTCGGTCCCTTACCACGTCTATCTCTGACACAAGGGGTCCTATGAACTTGGCACACATTTTCCTGCTGTATCTTCCTCATCTTATTTGGTTAGCCCAGTTCCACCTGCCTTCTCCATGGGCTGCAAGCTAACCTTGACCCTATTAGTTAGGAATCCAGTAACCCAGTAACTTTTCTCAGGGCACTTCATTGTAGTGATTGGTTCTCTGATTTCCCTATAGCCTAAAAGTCTGTTGCATGGTGAACAAGAGTGTGCATGTATGCATGTAGGTTGTGGATTATGTAGTTTAGATCTCAGACTTTATTTCTCAAATTGCTCAATGTCTATGACTCAATTCCCTCATCTGTAAAATAGAGGGGGAAATAATACTGCCTAATGAGATGATGCTTTTTAAAGGTCCAACTGCATTGACTGGTGCACAGAACAAAATACACACTTGCTGAGCAGAAGCTTCTGTGTTTGCTCAGAGAGTGCCCTCTGGTATTCGTTCCCCCACCCACCCAAGCCTGAGTTCCATCCCCAGTTATCTGTAGAGTCAAAGTGAGCACTTTGGTGTTAATTTAATAAAAGGTGCCCTTCCAGACAACCACTAGGTGCAACAACTCTTCCCCTGGTAGGCATGGTTTCTGCATCTACTACAGTGCTGAAATCTTCTGTTTCCTAGTTTAGCCCTTCCCTTAGAGACCACTCACTGGCTGGGAAGTCCAGTCCAGTAAGCCATGAATATGAGACCCATCGAATAAAGACAGCCCAGTAGCATGCAAGCAAATTAAAACACTCGCAGCTTGCTGTTGTACCTTGCAAAACCACCAGTAAACACCCCCCCCAAAGGATTTTAAGAATAGTTATCAGCATATTTTCCTACTATCAATTAGTATTTGGCATTTTAATATCTTTGGAGTGGAGACAAAAGGTGCCAGGGCACTTTCCCCTCCCCTGACTCCTTAAGTCTTTATGAGAAATCAACAAACACAAAGAATTTTGTGTGTCCCTATCACCTGAAACTTGCCAGGCTTTGGAAGAGTTATTGTCATTTGATTCTTGTGTGAGTCACTGAGTTGCCTGCCCCCAGAGGCGCTTCATTATGATTCAGTGCAAAGGACTGAGCCGGCTAGGGCTTCCGGAGTGAGGAGTGAGTGTGTGTCTGGTGGGGGTTGCGGTGGCAACGCGTTGGCATGAGGCTTAATTGACACCTTTGATGTAGCCTAAGACAGAACCCGCACCTCCCACTGCCGCTGGGAAGACGTCAGCCTTACGCAAGAAAAGGCATCTGCTGATGAATCCTGAATCTCATTCAGCACGCTACCGAGCAGCCTTAGCTGTCCCTAGCTAATCCAACTGCTTCCCAGTCTGCGGGTGCTGGGCTTGGTGCTGAGAAGAGGCTCTGGTTCTTGGCTATTGTCAGGTCAAACACTAAGACTGTGTCCATGTTAGAACTCATAGAAGGTAAGTGGAATGCACTGCCATCTCTCCCCCAGGGCACCTTCCAGAATGTGTGCGTCTCCTGTCTGATCCTTCTCTCCTTGTGCATCTGCAAGGTTGCCAAGTTAGAGTGGCAGCCTTTGATATCTTTATACAGTCATGTCTTGGGGGGTTGGAGGGTATGTGTTCTCAGAGGTGGCGCTAGCTAGAGAAAAGGATAGCCCTGCTCCGTGGTTTCCTCTCAGCTTGCTGACAATGTTTTCCACAACTTGAGTGTTGGGTAGAATTCCAGAGTTTGGGACCTGTTGGCAGCTTTTTTATCAGTTCAGTAGCAACAAAGACAAACTGTGTGGGGTTTCTCAGCATCTGCGGGCAATTATTTTGTCCTGTTTGAGGCAGACACATCAGGATCAGGCTGAGAGGGATAGACAGGACGTAGATGAATGTAGAAATGTCTAAAAGTGAGTTATTAAATTATAGAAACACAATGGTCCATTTTTTTCAAGTCTCTGGGAATGCCACCTCTGAGTGATTTGGACATTTTCTCCCACTGGGTAACTAAACTAAAGACACACACACACACACACACACACACACACACACATACACACACACACACCTCAAAGCCTTGAGCATACTCATGAAAATCTCTCTTGGCTTAAATAAAACCATCAAAAGAAACTTGTGCAAAGTACATTTAAAAAAAATTATATAACCTGCTGTTGTGTTAAACACACGATTGACAGAACTGTGAGTATCTGAAGATGGCTATTCCCTAAGGCTTTTTCTTCCTGAGTCACATAATGGGTCTAATTTTTAGCTGATGTCCCTTCTCTGACTGTCTATTTCCTTGAGAAGATGAATTGCTATGAAAATTCTTTAATGTGCTATTTTTCTCTGTGTGTGATTCTTTTTATTTCTAGTTAATGGAACCCCTGGTAGTCAGCTCTCTACTCCACGCTCGGGCAAGTCACCAAGTCCATCACCCACTAGCCCAGGAAGCCTGCGGAAGCAGAGGGTAAGGACGCAAGCAAGCCATCTATTTAAAATCTGTCTAGGTTTTGTTGCAGAGTGGCATGGGTGTCTGCAAAAAGCACTGCTTTTCTGGGGGAATGACCAAGCCAGGGCAAGGGTAGCCAGTTGTGGTCCACTCACATTGCTATGGTTCAGTTAGAGCCCAGGTCTTTCAACTTCCAAAAATATGCCCGGTCTTAATTCTGAATAGAATATGCAACTTCTGCTTCAGTTTTAAATACCCTCTTGTTTGTTCATAACACATGTACTTTATTATGTGTGCAAGTGTCCTTGGTCATGATTGGTTTTATTAGATACAGCCATAAATCACCAGTCTCTTAAGGAAAAGTCAATGAAGGGTAGCATACTGGTGGAAACTGCTCCATTGTAAGCAGGGTGGTCCATAGCAGCTGGAGAGCCCATGCAACAGGCCAGGGGAACATAGGATACCAGTTTTGTCAATGGACCCACACTGGGCACATTCTCTTACATTTATTTTGAGCCTCTTGTATAATAGCAGAGAAATTCACTGAGCTTGGAGACAGATGTGTAAAAGTTACTGGAAATAGTGTCAGCTTCTCCAAAGCTAAGCAAGGGGGTGACTGTTAGCTCTTCATCTGGAATGAAAAAACTTCTTAAATCCCCTCACTGCCTATACTGCTCATTCATTCCAGTTATACCAAGGCCAGAAGGGGAGAACTGGGGATGGGGAAAAAGGAAAAGACATGCTGGAAAAAGTAGATGGCCCCTCGTGGTCCTGATTTCAGAGAAGGGAGGATTATGTTTACTTAGGTGACTTATATGATGGTGCCTACTGAATAATTTAATAAACAGGGACTTCTCAGAGGCTATTCCAGTTAAATATCAGAATGTCTATGCTTAATTTCTTTTATTATGCATTTAAATGACACTTCTAAAAATTGATGAATTTAAGCTCATCAAATATGGAGTCCCTCTTGGTCAAGCTTCCTCTCATAAAATGGATCCTCAGGCTGCCAAAACCATCAATCATTTTTAAGTGGGGGCCAAAAGGAAATCAGTCAGTCTGCAGTCACTTTGAACCACTTGCCCCAAATATCTTTCTCTGCTGATTCGCCTAGCATTGAATTGAGCTTGTTTAGTCTACTAAAGCCTGTGATTTTGTATCTGCTTCTCTATTCAATGGTGGGATCATTTTTATTAGAGAAGTCTGTCATTGGTCTTCAGTGATTTTAGGAATCATTAAAGAACTGCAGAATTGGCCACATTCATTCACTATCTTAAAGGATTATCCTTAGTTGACGGATAGGTGTGGCCATCCTGTATTCACAAATACTAGCCAGCAAGGCTCCCCTCTGGAGAACAGACAGAGATCCAGCACAGAGAATGTCTCCAGAACATCCTTTCTCTTGAAATGTATATGTGCTTCTGAGCTAGTGCAGAAGCAAAAATACCTTTTGATCCACTGAACTCAGTCTCAGACTTTATTGTAATATCTCAGGTTTAGTTGTTGAGACCAAATTTAGAATGACTGAGAATACATGCCAGGTTCTTTCCCTAGGAGTTTCTGGTGGGGACCCTTCCATCTAGGGAGTATACAGTTTTTCTCACTTGTCCTTTATTAGCAGAATGAGGCTAGGATTTGCATCCCTTTCTTCTTGGCTTCAATGGAATTTTTTGTTCAACTGAGGCAGAAAAATTTCATCCAGCTTTGTAGGCATTCATTAAATAATGAACACATTAAGCCCTTCGGAAATGATTAACAGGTATGGCTCACCGACAGGTTGTTCATCCTGCTATTTAAGCCACCAGTATAGCACTCTCACTGAGGGAGCCAAATTTTTTCTCATTTACTTTTAGAGGGCCAAAGAGTTTAGCACCATCTGAAATCATTTATTAAACACATGTTGTAAGCAGGATACTGAATGCGTTCAAAGACGGCTTAGTTTCTAAGCTTTTGAATTTGGCTACATGTATTCAAAGATGGTCCTGATGAATTTGTGAGCACTCTCCATCTATGTACCATGAAGGTATTTCCAGCTGCTCTACTGAGAGAAGCTTTCATCCTTCTGTGTAGACAACTGCATCAAATAACCCCATTCCTGTTAAAATAGGACCAGAACATCCCTAAAAATTGTTCCTGTTTCAAATTTGGTTAATATTCTTTTCAAGCGGTTGGCTATACTTCTGTGCAGGAAATATTGAAATAAGGGAAAATGGCATATGCTAAAGGAAGACACTTCAAAGAATGAATTAATTCCTTTTATTGCAAATTAGAAAACAGTAGCTACTTCTATTTTTTCTTTCTGTGTTGCCTAGTAACATACCCAGAAAATGAGTTGGCAAACACACACACACAGACACACACACACACACACACACACACAGTCCCCTTAAAATATAGGAGAAGCTAATTTTTAAAAGGAGTATATATAACTAATTTCTTCACAGACAAAAAAAATTTTTTTACTTATGTTAGCTATGATTTAATAAGCTGTTTTTCTTCCCTTAAGATCAAGTTTCCAAATTACTTCTTTTGACATTTTAGAATAGTCATATGAGAGACAAGTCTGCAGTCAGACTTCTTTCTTCATAAACATACTGGAGACAGTGAACCAAGTAGCTTCTCTACTTATACAAAGGACAATTATTTAAGTGGCTTCTACAAGCCTCTTCCTGACCTCAGAAGTCCATTTTTGAGGCCTGCTTCCTATCCATAAACTTTTTTTTTTGAGTCCCTTTTCTTAAAACATCAAGGAACAAAAATGTGCTGTATTGAGTAGGCTGAATGAAGCTCCCCATTACACTCCCACGCCACTGACTTTTGTAGATTAACTGAGCCCTCAGATGACGTAGGAGTGGGCGGCACAAAACTGAAAATAAGCCAACTGTAGACACTGGGTGGAACTGAGCAGGTTGCTTGGCTACCAGCACTGAGATATAGTAGCAGAGTGGCAGGAAGAAGGGAAGAGATGGGTGAGGGGTTGGGAACTAGACAGAGATTTGGGATAGGTTGTGGGCATGTGTAACTGAGAATTCTTCCAGTCACCCAAGCATAAAACTGTGAAAGGGCAGTGTGTGCTGGGTTTACTCTGTGTGCAGCTGCACACTGGAGTTACTGTCCCGAATATCCTGAATGCCAGCTGCTGCATCTGACCAATTATTTTGTGAGGTAAGCACATTCTTCTACCCAGAATGGGAAGAAAATGTCCATGGAAGAATTGCCTAGGCACTGAATAGCAGAGGTGGTCTTGGCAGGCAGTAGGGGCCATAACTCAACTGGACTCGAAGGAGCCCGTGATAGCTCAAGAAACATTTTCTTGCCGATAAAATGAAATCATCGCTTTGCCTGTGTTACCTTTTCTTTTACGCAAAGTTGGTGACTTGAGTAGTTGTAATGATGTTAGGAGCCAAGGACCCATCCCTTTCCAAGTTGCTCCGCAGAGAGGAGCAGGGAACCCAAGAAAGGAAAGTAAACGAATCTGTCCTGCCCTTCATCTTACAGGACCTGTACCGCCCCCTCTCATCGGATGATTTGGACTCAGTAGGAGACTCAGTGTAAAAGACACAATGGAGCGATGTGTATGGTTTGTGATGGGATCAAGGTTTCCCATTTCCTAAGCAAGCATCTAACAGCAAAATACACAAATGAGTTTTGCATAAGTAATTAAGTTATACAAAAGCAAGGGTGCAGACATTTTCTACTCGCGATATTCTTCGTTGAAAGAACATTTTTTAAAATTATCTCCTCCATTTGCTATAACTGAGGAGAGTTAGAATACAAAATTTGCTCTTCACTGGGGATTTTATGACTAAGGTCTGGTTCCAGATAAATTTCATACAATATTAAGTATAAGAACCACTTCAATGAACCAGCATTACAGAGTCGCCATTTCTATAAATGACTCTTCTTTTAAACCACTAACGAGATATATAAATACAATGTTTCCGTACTTAGTATAAGGAAAATTTAATGAAGTAACAGACACAGTTTTTCTAAAAGGTAAAAATCTTTTCCCTTTTTAGTTTTAAAAGTTAAAAATAATCAGACAGCTGGTTAGTTATTTCATTGCAAAATAATACAAACACTCTTTGGGATTTTTTTGAGTGACTATGTCTGAAAGGGAGTGGAGGAACTCCAGTAGGGGACATCTCACAAAGACTAACATTAAGCAGTAAGGACATTCTCTGGGGTTTTGTTGTTGCTGTTGTCCCGTGGGGTTTTTTCCAGATTATCGTTTATAAAAATAGTTCCAGTTACATGGGAACATGAATACCTTGGCATTATTATTAATTGTACAATGTTTCCCCACAACAGCAACTGTATATAGATATTTTTCAAGTGTGTAAAGTTTCTGACCTAAAAAAAATATATATATAGGACTTGTACTGCTTTTCAAAAAAATAAACTCAGTTTGAGAATTGGAATTCCTCTAAACAGAGTTTGTACATCGGGCCTCCAGATAGCCAAAGCTCCATTCTGATCATCCTGCATCTTGTTTGAGATACCTTCATATGCAAAACTCCTTTTGTGTCAAACCAAGTGTGTCTATGATTATAACCCACTGTTAAAACATTAACCTACTAATTCTTCTCCTCTAGTCCTCTGTTTTCAAAAGTGTAAGTCAGCTTTGCTTAAATGTAAAACAATTATCTTTAAGCCTAGATGTTAGACATCAATGTGTCTTTAGACCATACCTGTGACCGTTTCTTTTTACTAGCTCAAGAACTAACAATTTAAGATTGACAGAGCATGGATTTTATAATTCCCAAGCTTGATATATCTCAGTAGGGTGACAGATTTAAAATGTATGCTGCCATTTGAAGCCTTTTACTTGAGATTTCTTTCAAATTTCTCTTGAAAACATTTTGAAAATGCCTGATTCAAGATGGAGAGGAGTCGCCTTGTCATACGGTTTCAAATGTTATTGATTTATTTCTCTCAGTAGACTGTTCAACTAGCAAAATTTCCCATCTGGTTTATAGTTACCTATGCTAGCATCTCACTTGACAAGTGAATAAAATATTCCAACCGAAAAAGAAAAATAAGACGTCCAGGCATCCTACCAGCATTTGAAAAGTTAGCCGAGTGATAATTAGTGCCTCATTATCCTGCCTGTTAGAGAGGAGAGGGCACTTCTTTGGCGTGTTATTTGAGAACTGCAGACTGATCCCTCCATCTTGAAAGGACAGAAAATGATCATACCTGTTCCAGACTTCGGATTTTAGAACTGTTTCCAATAGACATGAACAGAGACTCCTGCTGAGATCAAAGGGCTGCCCTGTCTTTAGCAGAAACAGTAAACATCTGTGAGGATGCCATGCTGTCTGTTGCAGTGTTATGTCTTTGTAAAAATGCATTACTTAATACAGTTCAGCCAGTAAAAGATTAGTATGTATTTGACTAACCTGTCAAAAATGCAACGAAAGCAGTGGGTCAGATGGTCCAGAACAAAACATAAATTCCAGTGATTTCAACTCCTTGTGCAGTCAATCTTATGGACAACTACTGCTTGGAGAAACCCAATAAATGCTATCTGCTCTGGGTAAGTAGCAGATATTGCCAATGGCTATAAAGATTGTGGCTTTGTTTAGACACAGCATAAAGAAAGTAGACTTTTGGACTAATTGCCAGTAGGTATTGTGGCCAACTTTCCATTCAAGTAGTTCCAGAGAGATGCCATTCCATGGCATTTCATCTTTGAACATATGACTCTTATTAAAGGATTGTTCAAGGGCCATATATCTCATTTACTTTTGAAACTAAAGTCCCTCTGAGATTGAAATGACACACTCTGAGATCTCTTTCTGTTATCCAAAAGCAGAGTTTTTAAACATGCAAGCAGCACACCAGGTCATTGGTAAAGACCTATTGGGTAATCAACAGCCACTTAAGACGTGGCTGCTTTTCTAAACCTTCTAACATCATTTAGTCACTGAACTTTAAAAATGACCTTCTGAGAAGGAGAAAACTCCAGCCGACAAAAGCCACACACTTTTCTCTTGCTGATAAACTCCTAAACGTAGACTATGCTGTGTCGACCTTCTCAGGCTTTTGCATTTGTGGTTACATTTTTTTTAGACATACCTAGAAAGAAAGACGTTACAAAGAGTCCCCTGCTTTCAGCATTTTATAAGCTAAAAACCTAGTGATACACAAAACATGGTGTTCTGCATGAACTCAGAAGCCATGTGAAAAAGTCATTGTCTTGACTCATCATTTTAGCAGAAGGTCTATACTCTTGAAGGTTTGTAAGCTAGAAGTTTGAGCTCCACCCATCTGTACGCATGCCTGCAATGCACATATGAGGTCACCTTAACATTTCAAGATCCAATCCCACTGTCTGCAAACCCCAGAGCAGCTCTGGCACCTGCCTGTGCTCACTGTGCTAAGCAGCAAGGGTGCTTGCCCTCCAGGGCAGCTCTGACATCTGTCTGCTCCCTATGCTAAGCAGCAAGGGTGCTCACCTCTTCTTCTTTGCAGCCATACCTGACTGTACTTTTGTTTCCATTTAAAAACACTGAATTCCAAAAGCCTCATTTTAAAAAAAGTAATTGTGACTGAAAATACATAAGAATAATCCTAAAAGACAAATCCATGTATTTTTACCTATTGAACTACTAGTTTGTTTTTTTTATATGGTGGCCATATATCTATACAGGTGTGTAGGTGTTTATGTGCATTTTCAGGACTCAGTGTATACATGGGTGTGCGTACATAAATATCTGTGTATGTATATAGAACATGAAGAATAAAGGATGATATTTGTGATATGGTCTTATAAGTTACTGGCTCCTGTAGAATTAAATAGAAAGTTTCATGTGATAACGTTGTGACATACGTATTAGTTGGCACACATATAAGCTCAAAATCAGTTTGCTAAATTAGCATGATGAAGCAATACCAAATATTCAAATGTACTGATTTATCCAAGACTAATTGAAATCCAGACAAACAAAAAATTGAAGTCCAAGCAAATCCAATTTTACATTGATTGATAAATGTAAATATTCATTGATGTTTATATTGTAAATTCTTGATGCTCAGTCAGTAACCTGATCAAATGCAATGACATTTCCCTGTTGTGTGTGCATTTATCAATCAATATTCACTAAACAAACTGATTTCTAGACTTGTGGGTAGTTGAGTGTTATGCTGAAATAAAAGTAGAAAAAAAATCAAAGTAAATTTGATTTGAAGTTTTGTTATGAAGCCAGACAACATGTAAGGCCATGCTGTGTGTTCTTTTTATGCTTGTAAACTGTTAAAATGTTTTGAAGACAATTTGCTGTGTGTGTATGTGTGTCTACATGAGTGTATACACACTTGAAAATGCTTATTGACTGAAATTTACTGTCTGTGTACATTTGTGCAATCATGCCTATCTGCATTGGCCTTGCCAGCGCCTCTAATTGTGCATGTTAGTGTCAACTGTGCTTGATTGAACAAACCCACAGAGAAATAGTGTGGGAATCAGAGATACATCAAATTCATGATAACAATTGCCTGATACAGCATATTAAACTGTCAGCTGAAAAAATGTAATTTTATGCCTGTATTATGTATAGGTAAAACTGGAGAATCTGAGGCCCTCACTATAATTTTAAGGGTGCATGACATATGGTGTCTTTAAAAATGTATCTTATTGTAATAAAGGTGATGGATAAATTCGGAGATGGTGTAAGTGAAGCATGAAACACTAGGTGTTTGTATTATATATGGCCACATGATATTTTTGAAGCCTGGGTAGTAAATATTCAAAGGTTAATAGGCAAAGTATATGGAAGTTAATTTTACTATGATGTGTTTTTGAGGTGTTTTTACACATTGCCAGACAAGGAACTTAGTTCCTTTTCCCCCCCTGTGGACTCTTTGAAACATTATGGATGTTAAAAAGTTGGCTTTTCTTTATAAAGGTTGCATACCATTTGCAGTTGGAGTTGCTTGAATGTATAGTCTCTCCTTTGGAAAACACATTTGGTATTAAAATGGTTTAGATAGCAATCTATGGGAATACATCATTCGAGGCAATCTGCAGATGTCTGTGGAGATGAGAACTAATGAAATGTGCTATTGAACTACCCAGTTTGAAAGCTTCCATGCCTTTCTGCTGTAGTTTCCTTGGAAAATGCTGTACCTTGTGTTTCACATGCCACCCTGTTACTCTTTCTTGAACTTACCCTTGTGACACTTAGCAGCTTAGCCAAACCATGTAATAAACAGGAAGAACTGCTTACGTTGTTCAGTGAGTTTCTTTGGTTAGATGCTGGAATCGAAATAACCAAGGGACAAAGTTGCCTTTATCGCCTTGGACACAGCCCTCAGGTGCTGAAGGTATCAGCAGGTGATACTAGACAGGCTACAGAATAGCAGACATTGAGTATAAAATACTGACAGGAGAAACACAGTAAGATTATCTGAGATTATCTGATGGGAAGCTCTGTTTCAAATGGCTTCATTGGGTTGGCAATATACCTCCCTCTCAGGGTTGCCTTCAGGGTGAATTTGCTAGACAAATTCGCAACTTGCTGGGGAAAAAGTTAAAATGCATAAAATAAATCATACTAACTCTCTCCTGGGATTAATGGCCTTTTTTCCTAAGTTTGTAGAATTTTCAATGAGAAGATATATATGGGTATATGTGGATATGTACACAGGTTACTTGTTTTTTAAAATGCTGGATAAAATATATTCAACAAATTACAACTAAATAAGGATAATACTTCTTGTATCTCAACTTTATCTTAGGAAAAATAACCTATTTCATTCATAGTACAGTATAGAAAATAGAAAATTCTGCTATTCAAGTTAAAAGAAATACTTTGCATTAAATTTATAAAAGATCATCATTATAGTTTTAAATCTAACATTTTTATTAGATTTCTGTTGACCTTAATATTAATTGGCTGTAGTTTTCTCTGTTTCTTGTTTCTATGATAAATTCAATCAGTAACCATAGTTATAATGGCACACCTAGAGGGAATTTCCCAAATTTGTGATCCCAAAGTGCATTCATTCTTTCTTCTGGCAACAGAGATTAAATTTAAATGAAGTGGGTGCCTGGGAGAATAGCAAGTTCTCCTCCTTAAATACTAAAACCTCGACTTACGGAGAAACTTTCTGACAGAATGACTCTAATCCATGGGGTACAGAGATGACTCCCTTAACCTCTTCCAAGCTATGAGTTTATGAGGAGTAGCCCATGGGCAGAAGCTTTGGCTTTATAGTTTAGTGGGCTCTGTACAAATGGCTCACAGGGCAGGTGTAGAGATCTTGGCCTAAGTGCTCTGGTTTGAAGCAGAGGCAAAGGAGATGACTTGGTGTATTGGAGATTGAATTGTAAACACATTCTTGCAGTTTTAAAACCTTAGCTCCCATGGTCTTTCTAGCAAATACATAATCTAAGATCTTTATGTTCATGTGTTCTTCAAATCAACAAACCAATTTCCTGAGTAATAATTCCCCAGCCTTTTGAACAACTTGACTGAACCTTTCTGAATTTTTAAATATTCAAATATTTATTCTTAGTTAGTCATCTGATTGTGTATTTCATAGTTTATTTAGGCTGAACCCCCACTATCAAGAATGAAGACAGAGCCTGTCTTATTTGCAAAAGGGGTCCTCTGTTAGTCTTTGCCAATTGATGCCTCAGCCTTCTGTCTTTAACCACTTAGGGAGCAAATAAATGCACGGCTTTTCTACATCTCATGGACTCATATTAGTCTCCAATGTCCCACCCGGACAGTAATGTTTTTAACATTGCTATATTGAGTTGTCTTTAAATTCTCTGTAGACCTAATGTCAAGATTCTCCAGACAGTGGTTAGTCTGTGAAGCATATATTTCGTATATTTCCTTTACAAAGTTAATTCAGAAATCCAACAAGGGTGAGCACCCTTGGTTTCTTGGTTCTATTTAACCAAAGAATCGTAACTGTCCGTCAAGGCAGATTGTGGAGATAGCACCATTACCCAGCCAAGGTTTGGTTATGTGACAGATTTGTCTACACTGCTTTAGTCAATTGTATTGATTGGATATTTTCCAAATCTCGGTGCAGTGTGGACTCCAGCTGAGTGACAACATTCATACACATGGCATGAGTAACTCATAACATTTAAAAACGGACTGTTGCTTTGACTGCATGGTCGTTGGCTACCTCTTGGTAAAATGTGGTTAGAGTTGTTAGCTCAGCTTTCTCACTCACTTCAAGAAGTATGCACCGTCTGTCTCCATCTGTTATGTGATCCCAGGCTAAATCACTGTGCATGTAGTGTGTTCTTACTTTGCAGGGCAGTGCTTTTAGGAAGGTGTTCTGTAAAAGCCTCCAGGTGTCAGCAACCTGCCCAAATGGTTCCCATTAAATCTGCTGGGAGGTGACGACGTCTCAAATGTCACAGCATCTCTCCAAGCAGCTAATTGTGTTAAATTCTAGAATAACCATGTGTTTGGCTCTTATAGGCCCAGAGGCCTTCGAGTTAGCAAACTAACTGAAATCGCTATAAAATCTCACCAGTGTGGACCTTCTACCAGGATTTGTCTCCTTACAATAAAAGTAGGCAAAGCAACTTCATTTAGAAGCAGTCAGTCTCATGAATGCCTGTCAGTCAGTATGAAGGACTAGCTGATCTCATTAGGTCTGTTCTAAAATACTTATTACTGTTTTCAAGCCACACATGCAAATCAGGATCGAAATCTTCCAGGGGAGACTAAGTGTGTAAGTACACCTAGGCAGGTTATAACTAGCACAGGGAGCCATGCTGATTACTGTAATACAACTAACTTAAACTTACCCACCCACCCCCGACTAGCTTACAAATAAATAAGGCTCAGACTATGGTTATTTTATTTGGTTTTTACAATTACTGGGGGTAACCCCTAACCTACTCTACTAACTACTGGCCTGGCTACCTCCCCAGTGTGCACCCCATATATGCTCATGGTCCATCTTTCCTCATGGTGGCTTCTTCCTCTCCTCTCCTTCGTCTTTCTCTTCCTTGTGTCTTCTCTTCTCCCCACCCCCTCTTTTTCTTTGTCTCTCTGCCTCTCTGTATCTATCTCTCTGTCTGTGTCTCTCTGTGTCCCTGTCTCTGTCTCTCTGTCTCTCTCTCTGTCTCTCTCTGTCTCTCTCTGTCTCTGTCTGTCTGTCTCTCTCTCTGTCTCTCTCTCTCTCCCCCCTCCACACCTCCATAAGGTAACTCAAAATCCACCTACCTCTAATCCCTCCAGTAATTGACTGTAGCCAATTTTATTTAACCAATAGTATTGAATCAAGGAACAAGGTTTGCACAACCAAAGCTTGTAGACATGAGAAGACCTAGACCTTAGGTAAAGAATTTACAATACCCAGCAGCAGACCAAACCTCAACAGATTACTGGAGTGGGGGAAGGGAGAGAAAAGGAGAGGGCAGTGGGTGGGACTACAAAACCAGAATCCAAGCTAGGAGAAAAATGAATATAAGATAAATAAATACCATCAAGGATGGCATTTAACACAAAGTGTCAGTGTTTGGTCCATAAAAATCAACCTATCAAACAAGAAAATGGGTTAACTTGTTAGGTTGGTAAAATGTTAAAACTTGGCACCATGGAGAAGCCACTGTGATCTTGAAGTGAATCAGTTCTTTATTGGGGACAAAAAAGGTTCAGTGCTGATCAGAACGCACTCAGCCAGTTGCTGTAGTTTTGAGTTCCAGGTTTAAAGAGAAGGATTCTGCCTTATCTCCAGAAGAGGGGAGAATCCCAGATCTTTGTCACACGATGAACAAGAGAATATGGGGATGTACAAATTGAGAAAGTAGACCCAGGAGTCCCGTTTGTTTCCACAAACCTGCAGTTCTGTCTTGTTGAAATGGATTCCACTGGTTACCTACAGAGATGGACAGTAAGAACAGTGAATAGAAAATGTCCAGAAACATGGTTTCAACAAAAGGAAAAGCCCTTTACTACTTTACCTTGTTAACAATTAAGCTGCTGCCTGAGGAAGTGATGTGCTTGGTACTGGCTGCATCTGGAAATGGGTCACCTGATCACCTCTCTGTAGTAGGGAGTCTTAACTCTGGGTGGAAATGGGATGGAAGAGATAGTAGCAGATAGGGTCCAGTTCTGCTCCTGAAGTTCTTTGAGTCCATGAGGAACCATTGCCTTTGGAAGGTGTGCAATGTTCTGCATCTTATTTCTTTGAAAAAAAAGAAGAGATAATGCCCTTAGAAGGCCAATAGGTTTATTTTACTGTACTTGAGCATAATAAAGAAAACTATAACTTTCAATTTTCAGAGTACCCTATTTATACATAAATAAGCTTTTCTTTTAAAATCCTGAGTCATCTACTAGTCTTAAGCAACAGGGAATATGAAATGGCATGGGTTATATTTTCAAAACACACAAACTTAAGAGTTGAAAAAGCTAAAGCGATTATAGATATCAGCACACTTGGGTTGACCCCACTCTTTAAGATGCAAAATAAACTGAGTTTAGAAACCCTGGGGGACTTTATTTACAAGGTAAAACAACACAGCTGGCACAGTGGCAGATGTTCATGGCAGCAAACATTTGCCACTAAGTTGAAAATGCAAATTAGTCAATAAGATAGTTTACTGAACAGCAAACAGTAAGTTTATGGAATGCTACATTTTAAGAGATGTCACCATGCACTCGGGTCAAGGTTCAGTGCAGAGCACCTGATGTTCTTATTAACAGAAGCAGATCTTTTTCTTTCTTTCTTTCTTTCTTTCTTTCTTTCTCTCTTTTTTTTACTAAGTATATAATCTGTGAGCATCTTTGCAAACACACTATTGTCTATTAACTTGGGTGCTTGATGAAAGAGTGTCTTTGGATTGTAAACTATGGAATATAACATAAGGTAGCACCTGCCACCTACAACCCATGATGTATCTACATTATGAAATACCATTTCCAATGTCAAGAGAAACAAACAAACAAACAAACAAACAACAACAAACCCCACAAAACCCAGGGCTAGAAAGCCCAGAAGAGATGTTCTCCAGCTAACCCATCTTATTTAGTGCTTTTCTGTCTGGATTGCCACTGCATTTTGAATGATCAAGAATCATGCTGTTCTGGAAAGCACATACCTCTTCCAGTGCGACATGTTAATGCTTATTTTTCCCCAGTCTGCAATGTAATAAACTTGCTGTGGCTTGGCCTTCTGTACAGGTATGATAAGTATACCATTTTCACAAACAGGAATTCTTGAGAGTCAGGCAAGTGTGACTTTGAAGCTGATATGTTTACAATGCCTTCAATACGGTGGGTTGTGGTTCTGTACTGTAGTGCTTTTGAAAAGAAAAACAAAAGAGAACCCTATGGTTGGAAATTAGGATCTTTGCTCTGGGATGTGACACACATATGTCCCTAGTCAGACGGAGGATAGATGGGAGCAAATGAGGTCAGGTCACCAAGCACATTAAGGAAAGATTTTTGTGATATGTGCAAGTAAAGAGTACATTATGCAGACTGTATGACATTAAGAGGTATTCAATAATAATATCAGTAATATCAAATAATAATAATAGTAATATCAAAATGTCTAGGATGTCCTATAAAGAAGAAGGTATCGTTTTTAGTAGATTTCCATTCCAATCTTGTCAACTGTCAACATTAATGAACTCATCAATGGGATATATCCATCTTTGTCCCTTCGTCACTCAGGAAATGTTCTGTGGTGCTTGCCTCAGATGGCCCTGGAGTGCTTACATGGTATATCCCCAACCACATAAATCTGTTTTATGAAGACAAAGGTACTTGGGTTTTCTGTGCAGGAGGCTGTTGGGTAGGAGCCACATACAACTTCTCTGCCTTTTTTGTGCTCGGTTATAGCTGGATGGAGTGGGGTGGAGGTTGAATGGGAGACGGGTAAGCAGAGGAAATGTAGGTCAAGTTTGCTTCTCATCACCACTTCGTGATCAATGCAACTACAGCCGCTCTCCCTTCTCTCTGCTCCACAGACAGCCAGCACCATGAGCCAATGCCGCCCCCTCACCGCCTCCTGCTCCCATCAGGCCAACCAAGTGGATAAACCCAGGGAACAGAAGGAAGATCTTTTAGGATGAGCTGTATTCACTATTTAGAAATAGCATAACTGTGTGCAAATTGTTTTCTCAAGAAGTAGGGGTGGAGACGGAAGCATCCACTGTTAAATATTGTTCCCAGACAGTTCTAATATTAAATATTTTCCCTTCCACTGTAGTCAAAACCCTGTTTGCTCTCATGGGTCTTCAGTCAGATCCACCTGAATTACAGGAGACTCTTATGACCTAGGCTTTAATTTTGCCTCTCTCTCAGACATATTAAGAAACATGCCAAGTTGGCCTCATGTTTAATGTATATCTTTATCTCAAAGTGAGAGTAGCAAACCCACTCTTCTACTTTTCTCTTAAAGTTTTGTTAAAGCTGAGTTATTTGCTCTTTTTTTTTTTTGTAGAATATTCATAACTAACTTAAGAGTCATTTTTGTTCCTGTAAAATAGAAAAATAGTTGATAAAGCCAGAATGGCACCGTATTTGAGACTCTCAGCATAGACTAGGAGACAGAGTGAGATGCCTAAAATCTGGCAAACTGGAGCTCAAGGATACTGATTTTGAGAAAAGAAGTCACGGGTGTCCAGTTTCCCAATGATTAGCCTCTCCTAGTCACTCATCTTATTGGCTACTCGTGAGGGTGGGAATTGTGGCACTCATTAGATATTCTTAAGACCTCCTTTTCCAAGTTTAGAGATCAATTTCTCCCTGGGATGGGGCAACACTAGCTCCTGAGATTCCGGGCTGGGTATGGTGTGTGGAGGCTCCATCATTCTCACCCAGGTTTGTTTATTCTGTTTCTGTTCCCTTCCAGATCTCTCAACATGGTGGCTCCTCTACTTCACTTTCGTCCACAAAAGTCTGCAGCTCAATGGATGAAAATGAAGGCCCTGGGGAAGGTGATGAGCTTGGGAGAAGGCACAGCTTGCAGAGGGGATGGAGGAGGGGTTAGCTGAATTTACTTTGCAAACTATAACATCTAAAACACAATAAGTAGACAAACCTCAGCAGCTCACGTGAGTGATTCCTACAGGCGTTAGCACCCACTGTCTGAGAATGGGAAGGAAGAGTTGGCCCAACTGAATCCTTTCACATCCTCTGTGGGTGTGTGATGCCTAAGAACACCAGCAGTTGACTGCCTTTGTGCCCCCCTGCTCAACTCCCTTTCCATAAACGAAAAGACAACTGTGTCTTGTATGTAAGCACCCATAGGTGGGCTCCAACCTAAGGGAGTTTCAATCGATCAAACTACATAACTTCCTTTCATTGCTGGTAACTCCAAAGTAGTAATACTTGTCCCTTAAACTATCTAGCATTAGAGTTTCCCCATGACATAAGAAAAGGACCTGGATTGCTGAGTTGACTCTTTGCTAACTTGCTGAATGGTTTGGGATACGCCTCTTTTGTTCTCTATATCTTAGTTCCTTTTTAATAGAAATGCAGAATATTAGATGTTAATTAATACTTAATTACTATTAAATGTTAATTAATAATTAAATACTATTTCCACCCCTTGGGATGGAATAGGCTCAAATCAATTAAGGGAAACCATTTGGAAAAGTATATGATTTGGAAAACAGAGGATTAAACCACTGTTAAGAATGAGCTCCTCTTGCTTCAAATGGTATGACTTGATATTTTCCCAAAGATACATCCTGTGAGGGATACTCTTAAATTAAGCAAGACGTGTAACTCATGTGATTTGTCTGCATTTGTCCAAGTTTGTAGTTCAGCCATCCAGAAGTCTCTTTCACTCCAGTGTGCCACATTCACCCAGTGAAGTATGATGGTCCTTGCCTAAACCTGAGTCCAGAGGGAACAGCTCCTTCATCAATAGTTAGTAGAAAAATCCCAGATACTGTGCCTTGGACGGGTGTCTCTGTGAATGTTTCCACTGGAAGGAAAGACAGATGACCTTTCTCTATTCCCTATCTGTAAGATCACAAATATCTGAAAAGCCACAGACAACTACTTTATTACCCATGTACAGAGTCTAAGACCCTGTTATCTGGGAGATGGTTTGAAAATTCAGATAAACCACAACCATGTCCTCCCCTCCTCATGGAGAAGTTGAAAATCCCTAGGTTGAGTCTTTCAAACATAGGCAAAATCCTGACTCTTTCCTGGATGGGCAAAGGGAGGGGGCTTTGACTACATCCTCATCCCTCACTTTATTCTGGGCACTGTCAAGATAGCTTCCCATGATCCAGGAGGGTAATGCCATCCACAGTGTGGAGGCTGTGATGATGCTCACACTGTAGAGCATAGTTGAGACACTTGCCTGCGTTTTGACTATGCTTTCTACAAAAGCCACCCCAGTTGTTCAGTCTGAGCACTGTGAAGACAGCCCAAGAAACTGTAGATGAATTTCTATTCATTTCTCCCTAGTACCACACATGAAATATGAACTATAAAACTTACCAGAACCACAACCCCCACAAACCCAAATTTATTTTGAGAGGAAAAACTCAGTTTATGAGGACATGGTAAGGGAAGCACACAGTTAGGAAACTTACTAGGAATCTATCCCACTTTGCACACAGGTTGCCTGGGGGAGGGCTGGGATTTATAACTTTAAAGCTTGCACATTTTACAGCCCAGCTTTAAAGGGCTTTTTATACCCTTGACATGTTAAAGGTGATGCATCATATTTATGTGACCCAAGCATGGCTTATTTAATTTTATAGCCTTGGATATTTAAGGCATTATTAGCCATTTGTAAAATATTTCAGAGTACATTTTCAGAGGAATAACATGCTATGTTATTACAAAAACTGTTCTACCCACAGACATAATAGATATCAGGGTTTAAACTAGACATCTGTCGTGCAGGTTGCTTGGTGAGAACATTTGTCTAAAATCTGCTTGCTGAATGAGGGAGGGGTGGCCAGTAACACTTAGTGCATAAAGAATTTTGTGGAGATTTTCATTTTAGGATTGAGCTAATCTCAGTGTTTAAGCAACAGGACCTTTTCATGCTTTTACAATGTAAAACTGCCCAGGATCCCTCCAGAAATGGCTTTTCCTCTGCCCTGTACACAAAAATGTCATTTCTTTGAACACAATGGGTATTCAGTGGGGACTATTGATCAAACTATCATGAAGTTCAAATGCAGGATTTCCTTCCGAGTCACACTGAAACAGAAACATACGTTGCAGTGGTATGGGTCCAGGTGGACCCAACAGGTTTTTTTCTAATTTATCGTTTGCCTTGGTAAAAACCATTGAGTCAATATGAGTCTGCCAGGGAGGGAGTCTGCCTGCAGTACTTCTAAATCAGTTCCAGTCTGCGAGAAGACAGTTAGAAATGTATCTTAAACACAACATCTGTGGCCCCTTCTCCATCAATAAAGACACACTAATGGTTCTTTCAGAAGAGTCTGAGGAAGGCTTCCAGATTCCTGCCACAATAACAGAGAGATACAAAGTCGGGAGAACAATAGGAGATGGAAATTTTGCTGTTGTCAAGGAATGTATAGAGAGGTGAGTGGGGGCTTTTCCGTGTGGTAAGTTAAAGAAACACTTGTCTTTCATGCTTTCAGACAGAGACACATATGGCTTAAGTTAATGTCTCAGCCTCAGAGACAAAAGAGTAAAAAAATATTAAAGAAAAGCGACCTAAAAACAGACTTTAAAAATGGGATGATGTCTAAAAGACTTCATATAAAGACTTTGATTTTTACTTTATGTATTTAGAAAAGCTTTCCAGTTCTGTCAGGGTAAAGTTTTTATATTATTTTCTGGAGAAGTCATTTTGAAGACCTCATGCACATCTCTTCAGGAATGCTCATTTATAGGATTTGTTCTCTAATATGTACTGTCATAAAATGTATAGCACAATAACCTTGAAAGGTTTTAAAATGCATGTGTGCCAAGTCTACAGATATGGCATTTGATCTGTGAAAATGTCTTCACATGGATAAACTACAGACCCTATGGGTTTGGAGTCAAGGTTATTTCAAGCTGTTCTCAGACTCACCATTCTCCTCCCTCTGCCTTCTGAGTGTTAGGAATACAGGCCTGTTCCCACGCCCAGTTTATTCTCATGTTCTTAATGACTGATCAAGGATGGTAGCTGGTGGGTACCAAGTAGAGAAGTGACAACAAATACTGCGTCAGCCTGAATGGAAGTGACCTCAAACCTCAGCTCAGGGTCAGACTCCAAGTTCTTTTCTGGGCAGTTGCTAGTGTTCAGATCTGGACAGCTGGCATCTTCTCATACCTGTGCTAGAGGCATTTAGCCTCTGGTTCTCTAGAGGCTGGCCTGAGTGAAGCATCTAGGTTTCCCTACTCTTCACTACTCCCGGTGAGATGGATCTTCCTCAAGTTTCAGAACCTGTATCTCTCTCCTATCTCATACCACTACCTAGAGAAGGCACCTCAGGCCAGGAGACAGATGAGGACATAGTAACACAGAAGAGCCAGGCCAGGGTCTTCTCAAGAAGAATGGATCTGAGCCACTTAGAACTGGAAGCCTGCCTAGGGTATTGTGCATCATCAGGCTTCTTAGTTGAACAGGCATCACTAGGTGCTCCCTGTACCCCAGCACAGCTCAATCCATAGAGCTGAACCCCCACTAAGTGACCCTCACACAGCAGCTCTTAAATTTCATCCCTCTCATTATTCTAGCTGGGCTAGGATGCTCACCACAGCATAGCAACCTACTGTTGCTATGTTACTCTGCGTGAGGTAGGTAGAGTCATGAGTAATGGTGGCATGGAAATCTCCCCTCCTCTTCCTTAGTCTGCAGTCCCTGCCCAAGGAACATCGCCTTCAATTGCCTGACTGCCAGACACAGAAAACATTCCATTATCATCTTGGGATCCACCCCTGCTGAAACAGGACTAACCAATATTTACTGAGCATATATCTATTTATGGTCCTTAAATTATAGTATCCCATTGAATTACATTAATCCAATTGGATCAGTATTGCTGCCCTCATTTTATAAAAAGATAGACTAAAGAAATTAAATATTGAAGTTCCCTCATCTACTAAACACTTAGATCAGAATTTTGCTTCCCAAAATACACCTAAGTCTGTCTACCCCAGTGCTTCTAATAAAGGATTACCCACAAGATTCTAATAAGGATTCCACAAGATTCTTTGGTACCTATACCAAAGTCACTATTTCAGTATAAAATAAGGCAGAAATTAAATCAGGAAAGGCATTCCCAAGGAAAGGCATATATATATATATATATATATATATATATATATATATATATATAATATTTGTGTGTATAGAATTACTTCCACATGTGCATATCTATGTATATATGCAATCACACACACACACACACACACACACACACACACACACACACACACACACA
>JADRCH010000160.1:5608172-5628097 GCA_019843965.1 Rhynchomys soricoides
ACACACACACACACACACACACACACACACACACACACACACACACATCTTTCCACTAAGCAGAAAGTCTCTTTTTTTGGCAGACTGGCATGGCCTTTCTTTGTGGGCTTCCTAATCATTTGCTAGTACTCATCACCTTTAGGCTGATCCAGTGATCAGTATTGCCATTAATATTTAATCTCATTCAGGGGCTTCTACCCCATTGTTGATTATTCTGTTCCCAGATAAAAAACACACCACCTTTACATTTATAAGAAGCCTCAGTCTGCAATAGAGGTGAACAGATATCTACCCTCTATGCAATTAGAATCTACTTTTGCATCAATAACCCCAAGTTATAAAATTATAACTTGCCATGTTCCATCTGGGTAGCTCTTAACTCCAATCGGCTAGCCCTCATGATTATGTCTTTATGATTCACCTACCCCATGGCAGCTTCCTCCTCTCTCCACCTTCTTTCTCCCTCCTTGTGGTCCTCCCTCAACCTAAGCCCAGGAACCCCACAACCCCACCTATGTCTCTTCTGCCCAACTATTAGCTGTTAGCATCTTTATTTAACCAAAAGTTTTAAATTAAAAAGCAAAGTCACATTGTAGAGTGTGGATTCCCTGGAATCAACCAGGTTCTGAGGGCTAGTATTTAACATTAATACACTACATAGTAAAAGACCAAACCTCAACAGACTAGTTACTGTTTGCTGTAGCTGGTCCTGGACCAGGTTGGCATCTAAGTCCTGGGATCCTAGCTTTCTCAAACCAGACAGTTCCTACTTCTCCATTCAAAATTCTCTTTCCTTTCTTTTCTTTCTTTCCCATCCTTCCTGCCTTCTTTCTTTCCCATCCATCCTTCCTTCCTTCTTTCCTTCTTTCCTTCTTTCTTTCTTTCTTTCTTTCTTTCTTTCTTTCCTTCCTTCCTTCTTTCCTTTCTCTCTTCTCTCTCACTTGGCTTGTGTTCATTTTGCATGAGTTCACATCTTGGGCTCACTGCGTGAAACTTCAGAGTCTAAATACCAGATTGCTCTGAAAGTGTCAGCATCCAGCTCCTGCTGAGCAAAGACATATGGCTGGTGCCCTCTCTCCCCAGAGATATTATGAAACATTCTTTTAATATTTTACAGAGATCCAAGGAAATAAATGCAAGCTAAGAATGTCATGAATGGTACATGCTACTTGTGGGTACATTCTGCTTTGTTTTGGGGGATGAATGTGTATCATCAAGGGTAAAGATGTTCCCCCTCTGAAATAATATGCCACCAGAGGCAACTTTTCTACAGTGAGCACAGTCACTAAGTGATATGGGTCTTTTCTGTGGGCCTTCTAGTATATCCTCTGCTAGCACACCACTGTTTGAGCAGTTCAGAATTTTTTTAATATTGTTATAAATTCTTTGACACTTTCATACATTGCTTTGGGTCATATTTCTTCTCTCCTGTGTCCTACCAGATCCCTCAGACATACCACATCCCTCAGTGGTGTTCTCAATTTGTTTTTAAGTCCATTGAGTCCCATTAATGCCATTTATTAACTCTTAGGCATGTGGCTATTTCCTGGATTATGTTAGAAGTACCAGGAGCCACACCCTTGAAGAAAACTAACTCTTCTCTTTTTATCAGAAGGTATCAATTACCAATAGCTCCTCAGCTAGGAACGGGGCATCCTGCACTCACCCCTTCTCCATGCTGGGATTTTGTCTGGCTTGAGCTTGTGCAGATCTTGTGAACACTGTCTCAGATACTGTAAATTCGAGCTTCATTTTGGTCATTCACCACCTCTAGTTCTTCTGGTCTTTCCACCACCTCTTCCACGGTGATCCCTGATCCTTGAAAGGAGGGTATGATTTGACATCCTATTTAGGGATGAACATCTGATGTCACTCTGGACACCTTGGCCAGTTGTGGGTCTCAGTGTCAGTCACCTACAACAGTAAGAACTTTCTCAGATGACGGTTCAAATGTGCACTAATCTATAAGTATGAAGAAAACCATTATGAGTCAATTTAATACTATTTAATACTCATTAACAGAGTAATAGTGGCAGATTCTCCCCTAGCTACTGTCTAGTCACATATTCTTGACTCTGATAGCTGTCAGGGATAGGCTCCATCTTGTGGAGTAGCTTTAAGTCCAATTAGAAAACTTGTACTTGGGCTCCAACCTGAGGGCATATTTAATGGGAAGGTGACCTTAATGGGAAGATGACCTTACCAATTTAATTGCCCTAGGTGAGGACAAAGACAGAATTCTCTGGTATTGCTGCTCTTGCTATGACCTAGAGAGTTCCATGAAAGGTCAAGAATGTCATGCCAGGAACAGACAAACAAATGGCCTGTGTTGTTATCAGAAAGCCAGACATCCAGAATTACTTTCTTCAATTACATGCCTTAAATCATGTTTGTTATTTTGGTTAAAGTATTGCTTGGCATGGCTGCCATTATGGTTTACATTTGGTACTAACACATACTTTGGGGCTCAATTTTAAATATTAGCTACTCCTATAAACACATACTTGAAGTAATTAATGATTACTATTAAGTAACTACAGTTCTGCTTGTAAAAATCAAGAAAAAAATATTAACCCTTAGTGCCCTTTGTGGGGTGTTTTCTGATATAAGATATTAATAAATTTTGTAGAATATTTGATTGTGTTATAAAATGCTAAGGAGGTGATATACTTCTTAATAAGCCCTAAGGCTACCCAACCCACACTTGCTTTCATTTCTCCCTCAGTGGTAGGCTTGGGACAGAATATAAGATCTTGACTTCCTGGGAGACAACCCTGTCACCAGTTCAAGGATGTCTTCCTGCCTGTAGAGATAAATTCCATCTTCTCAGATTCCATACCAACCATGGGTATAGAAGACTTTAGCATCACTTTTTCAAGAGAATCCTACAGCTGAGGAACTCACTTTTCTCACCAACATGGCTGTCTTTCCTTTGTTTTGTGGAATGTGAGGTGAGGTGGGGACACAGCTTTGGTCTTGGAGCCTTGCATAGCTCCATCCTTGCCATCTAGCCCTAAGCAATCTAAGCAAGGTGTGTCCTCGCTATCTCAACCAGGAAACTCCAAAAATGGTTTCATCCTTCTGTAACCTCATTGAGCCTCATCACTCTCAGGCTCTGTCACTGAATGGACATCTACAGCTTCCCAGGAGCCTTCAAGGCGACCTTAAGAGCTGTTTAGACTGCTGTCATAGCCTCCCTAGTGGAGAGAGAAACCCAAGGAAAACCAAGGCGCTGGGCACAATAGATCACACTTATATTCCAAACACTTGGGTAGCTGATGCAGGAGGATCACCAGTTTGAGGGCAGCCTGGGCTATGTAGGGAGCGTCTGTGTATGGCAGGGGTGAGGGGAATAATTAAATGAGTGGCAAGGAGGATGATTGCAGGCATGTGCTTTGAATCCAGCACAGCAGTTTAGCATGGCTTAAGCAGCCACAGTGGCTGTGTTTTCTGTATAAAATGGCTGCATAACTCCAAATCTATCTGTGCTAACACATCCATTGCCCTTAGATGGGGTAAGCCCATAAACATCTACATACATCTTTGTAGAAAGAAAGGAACCCTTTCAAAAATAGAAACACTGAAACCTACAAGCAGGAAAATAACTCCCAACTAAAGAAGTCAATGGATTTGAAATTAAGTTTTACTTTTAAAAACTTCCTTTTTGCAGGTCGACTGCTCGGGAGTATGCCCTGAAAATCATCAAGAAAAGTAAATGCCGAGGCAAAGTGCGTACCCAGTTAACTCCTGTGAAGCTTGTGTTCCAAGGGTAGATGAACAGAAACCAGCTTCTTAACATAGTGCAGCCCAAGAGGCACATTTTGATGGCACAGAATGTCACAAGTTTAGAAGAATATATAATTTTATAACTATTCTTGGAATAAACATAGCTTGAATGAGTTGATTTGATTTTTCCCCTTATCTTTGCTTGCTTTATTGTCTTCTCTTATTATTGTTATCTGAGATTTATTCTGTTGCTTTATAGGAAATTTTAGTTGTCATAGTGGGACTTGAGTTTAATTATTTTAGAGTCTTCAGAATACTGTTACATTTCACCAAGATACAGCTCCCTTATCTTCAGGTTATTGTACTATCTTGAGTTAGTCCCTCAGACATTTTGTGTCTATTAAAATGATTTCTTCTCTAAACAGGAGCACATGATCCAGAATGAGGTCTCCATCCTAAGGAGAGTGAAGCACCCGAACATTGTTCTCCTAATTGAAGAGATGGATGTGCCGACTGAACTATATCTTGTAATGGAATTAGTAAAGGTGTGGATTTCAGTTTTCTTTCTTTTTTTTTTTTCCCCCAAAGAAAAACTACTGCTGTCCTATATTGTTGTGGTCAAAAATGTTAAAGTATCATTTGACCAAAGAGAAGGTCTTTAATTTGTTCCCATTTTTATATACACATTTTATTATAAAATCACTATTTTTATCACCTTGTAAATTATAATGTCTCTAGCTCACAGAATAGAATTTCACCAAGGCATTGCTCTTTAAACTAACAGCTTCAAGGCGCTCCTATTGCCCTGCTGTGAATGTGTGTGTTCATCTCAACTAGGGGAGAGAATGAGTGACATGTCTGAACCAGTACCTGGGTCTTTGCATGCTCTCACACACAGACATACATGTCCTGCTGTATAACTAAGGGTAGGAGGCCTCAGTAGACCCCAGATAATATTCCACCTCCTCCTGTGGCTCAGAAACAAACTTCATACCTGTGTGACACCCCTGACTTTGAGAAAAACAGGAAAGAGAGGAGAAAACGTTTGTTTAAGTTAGTTTGTGGAGGAACCATTTGTGGAGGAACCATTGCTTGCCCGCTAGTGAGAGAACTTTCCAAGGAGGAAATTTCACCTGGGAACAGAGATGCCAGCACTGTTTGGGAAGCCTGAAACCTGACAGCCTGCAGGACTATGTTTTGATTTTGCTGTTTTGAAAGAGGAAATTAAGTTGGTCACTATATAGTGACATAGGAATGCATTAGGGCTCTGGGCTCAGCTGTCCCTTCATCAATATTCAAGAAAGATGTTTTTAGTAAAGCACACCCAAGCTCTGAAAGGATTTCAAATACATGTAACTTCATGTTGAGCCCCAAATCATCAAGTAGTAATAAATTACAGAAAAACCAGGGAAACAAGGATCTGAGGAATAATAGACCCAGAAGACTGTCTTTGGCATTCTCTACCATCTTCTCCTTCCTCTCTCCTTTCTTGTCTTTAGAATAAGTTGTGGGTCCCATTTTCCATTTCTTACAGAGAAACACATTATTGAAAAAGAAAGCTCAACACCCACTTCAAGGGAGCTAAATGTAGCAAATCAGAGAGAGAGAGAGAGAGAGAGAGATAGAGAGAGAAGAGAGTGTGTGTTTCACACGTGTCTTAATAATTTCAAAGGCACAAGAACATTCTGTTTAAGATGGGAATGCAGAATTACCTTGGGAAATTTTAGGACTATGAATTTGCATCTCAGCTTGCAGTTGGTGTGTGGCAGGTAGCACATGTCACCCGAGTCCCCCACATGAGACTTCTCAGCTGGGGACCCAGATCCACCTCCTCTTCCCTGGAAAGGGGGCTGAGGAGAGAAGCACATGTCTGCTGTCAGGTCCCATCGCTCTGCGCTTTTTCTAAACTCAGGAGAAAATGTCAATCTTTCATACTGAGGAGAGAAATTACCAATGAGTCTTTGGTCTTTTGGAACACAATAGCAGAGAAAGCCCTTAGGAAGCCCCAAATTCTGATCTCCATTCTTTATATCCTTTCTGGTTTGTCAGTCCACTCCATGGGCAGCCTATTGGTCCATCTGTCAATATTCCACTCAACCAGCTGTTCTCTTCCAGGGTGGAGACCTTTTCGATGCCATCACTTCCACTAGCAAATACACAGAGCGAGATGCCAGCGGGATGCTGTACAACCTGGCCAGTGCCATCAAATACCTGCACAGCCTGAACATTGTCCACCGTGACATCAAGCCAGAGAACCTGCTGGTAAGAGGAAAGCCATCCTCTGGCATCTTGACTCCCAAGCTCTCCCTAATGAATGGGCATTTCTGCTTCCCTTTTTTCTTTCTTTTTAACTGTTTGCCTCTTGGGCTCATTTCTGCTGTGCTCAGTTTCTCTTTAAGGTGATCTATGATAGCTCACATACCCTCAAGAACACCCGACTTCTTAGCAAATACATTTCAGGCACAGGAATGGGAACAAAGTTCTGAAAAGCAGTCAAAGGCTGGATAGGACATAACACACAGCTGCACTTGTGTTCTTCTACGATAAGAGAAGGAGACCCTTGTGTTTAGAGGGGAGGGGGCGCTCATGTGTATGTCCGCATGTGTGAACAGACATGGGTGCCTTTGAACAATGACCTGAGGTCCATTTCTTAGTGCTACACCCAGTGTCTTCCTTTCTAGCTTCCACCTTACTTTTTGTGACAGAGTCTCACTGAAACCAGAACCCACCCTTACCAACTCAACAAGTCTAGCTGAGCTCCCAGGAGCAAATCTCAGGTATCAGCCTGTCTTTGCCTCCCCTGTTCTGGGATTGCAGGCATGTATGGCCATGCCTAGCTTTTATGTAGGTGTTGAGGATTCTGTAAGTAAAGGGCACAGCCAGCCCTTTATTTCCTGAGCCATGTACCCATCCACCAGTACTTCTTTTACTATGCTAGTTTTGTGTCTTAATGATACAGTCTAAAACCAAAGCAAATTGAACCAGAGGAAGGAGAAGTTACCACCTCAGCACAAAAGCAATCATGGAAAAGACAGATCTTAGAAACTAGCTAGTAGCTGGCACATGGCTCAGTTGGTAGAGTGTTTGCCTAGCAGTCATGAAGTCAAGAGTTCTGGTCCAGCCCTGCATAAAACTGGGTATTCTTGGCACAAGCCAGTAACAATAGCATTTGGTTGGTAGAAAAGCAAGATGATCAGATGTTGAAAGTCATCCTTGGCTACATAGGGAGTTCAAGGCTAGCCTGGGCTACTTGACGTTGTCTAAACAAAATAAAGCAGAGAAAAGACCTAAAGCCCTAGTGTCTTTCTTTTCTTAATTTCCCTGTCTGCGTTTTCCATGACAACAAATGAGGGTCCTTCCCAGGTCTACTTGCTGTACAGATAGAAGCAGAAATGAGACAGGAGGAGCTATTCTGGGAAACATGGAATAGCATAAATTTTATTGATTCTTCAGGCTAGATACTTAATTATAAATAAAAATGATTTTTCTCCCATCCACCCTAAAATGTTTTTTCTCTCTTTTTGTCTTTGTTTTCCTTTTCTGGGAATATTTAAAACCCAGATTTCTAGGCCTTAATGTAGCTCTACTATATGAGAAATTGATGTCTGGTGGCAGGACACAGAAATCCATACCACAGCCAGCTACCCGAGGCAATCAGAATGCTTATGAGTACATTTAGCTCACACCATTAATGCCAGCACTGGGGAAGCAGAAGCAGGTGGATCTCCGTGGGTTGGAGGCCAGCCTTGTCTGCTTTATGAGTTCCAGGACATCCAGGGAAATATAGTGAGACCCAGTCTCAAAAAAGGTTAAAATAAAATAAAACATCTTAGATCCCACTTCACAAATAAAAGAGGAAGAGACCTGCCACTGTAGAGAATCACTTACATGTTCAGCCTCGCCAGAGGGGCCTTTAAAAATGTCCAGTGTCTTGTTTAAAACCCTCAGCCACCATATGGAATAAATTCCTTAACTCTTCCAATTCATAGGTCAAGAAACTGGGTACCTAGAATTTAAATGACTTGCCCAAGGTTATAAAATAATATACACGTAGAAAACTCAAGCTCTCAACTGAGTTCCAACTCACAAAGCCCCTATACTTCAGTGTGCTCTTAGTGAGGACGAGAATAATCAAGGGCTGCTGTGGGCCAGGTCCCATGCCAGGGAACTAGACACATTCCTTCATGGAGTTGACATTCAAGCATCAAAGACGGGCACTTAAGAAACAAATACACATGCAATTAGCTCATCGCAATTACATTGGTAATCTTGTAGCCCCTGGCTCATGCAAGCCATGGAGGTCAAATGGCAGGGGTCTGACTTAATTGCGCCTCAAATTCCAACTCTCTGTAGCAGCCTAAACATTCTCTTCTGCATAGCTGCCTCCGTGAACTGCAGCAATTTTCCGTCATCCACAGTCATTACTCCTGTATCCTGCTTCATGGAGCAGTGCCTCATGGGAGCAGACATACAAGTGTGTCTTTGTTTAGTAACTTCTCTATGCTCCAAACCTCAGTGATTAGACAATCAGGCTTCACTTCCCTCCGATGTACAGTTTTGAGGCATCCTTCGTTTATCAGTTCCTCACTAGAACATTATCCAGTTCTGTAAATACCTTCTATGATTATACAGCAGTAGTGTGGTTTTTTTCCAAAATTATAATTTGCAGGATATTTTTAAACACCCTACTCATTGGAACATACTTTAACTTAAATGAAACAGAAAGTAAATAGATATACTCTCTCCTCTTTTTCTCCCCCTTTTCTAATTTGATTTGAAGTATATAAGGAAACTATTGAAGCCATTCATAATAATATTTTTTAAACATCTACACAAGAAACTAATAGATTCGCTTCTGTATTGTAGTGTCTATGTGTAGGTGAGCTTGTGATGGATAAATCTACTGTAGAATAAATATAAAAACTGAACACATTTAGCAGGATGAAGATAACATTTCTAACTGCCCATGAGATCCCTCTTGATTTGGAATGCCATTGAGCGACCATTACAGGAGGCGCATCTTCACCTGCTCAGAGTTTACAGTCTACAGGCTCTGCTCTGATGCCGTCTCATTCTGTAAACTTGAACAAGCTGTCTAATTTCTCCAAGCCTCCTTCACAGGAATTTCATAAAGACAAAGAGATCCATATCTGTCAGGTCCTTTGCTTTTTATCTCCCTTTCACATGTAGCCAAAAAATTAAAACCACCTCACAGTAACATTATACACAGGAAAAGGTCATATTTTTATCTTTTATTGTCAGTGCTTCTAAATTTTACTATTCACCCAGATACTCTTTTCTGTTTTGTGACAAAACATAGATCTATAAGATTATTTTAGAAAAGTGTCGAAGTAAAATTAGTATAAAAATTTTGAGTATATTTACTCCCTAAAGGAAACTTAAGAAAGGCATACAAATGCCTCATTCCACATTCAGCTTTACTCTTTCATTGAGAGACCCCCAAATCCTTCTGAATTGTTACATTGTTAACAAGTCCTTGGCTGGTTAAATGTTTGATTGGGTGTTTTTAGTTAGCACAGTGACTTTTTTGCATTTTATAAATGTCAAATACAGATTTCATTCTATGTAGTATAATTGGGTATACAGAATTGTAGGCTTACTTTACTTTTAAGTTTCATAGCACAAATATTAAAATGTAGCATAGCTTTAAAGAAGATTTGTACTGATTATGCAAATGATTGTTTTAACTGTGTCTGATAAGGTCACAGTATTTTAATGAGAAAACATGGCCTCCCCTATTGCAGTGGGTTCTGTTACACTTTAGGTGAGAACTGACAGCTGGCCCAGGATGAACATGACTTATAGATTTATTTTTTTCATCAGCTTTAACATTTTTCCTCCATGTCTCTCATGTGTTGGTACATAATAATCAAATAAGTGGGTGACAGAGTGGGTGAGACAAACGTGAGAATGAATGGTGCTTCATTAAAGAACAAAAGACAGAGGGGCTCAGGCCATTTCTCACCCCCTCAGTTACGTAGATGAGCCACCTTTTCTCCAGTACAAACCTGTCTGAGGGCAGAGAAGGTACAGTAATTCCCCAGCCTCACTCCTGCATCGAGCCTAGTATGCATGCACGCTACAAGACAGGTTATGACTAAAGGGGGTATTTTAAAATCAAAAGCTATAAAACCTATTTGTTGGATGGGATAGGGCCATTGCACACATGAACACACAGTGGCTGGGACTCCGTGCACAAGATCTGCACCTGACCAAGCCAGCCAAAATCCCAGCATGCATGGGCTCATGAAATCTCACCCCTACCTGAGGGGTGTTTGGAAGTTGGTGACTGCTGGAGTAGACAGTCAGTTTTATTCTATGATGCAGGTCCCGGGAAGCCAAATGCACCAGTAGATTTTGCCCTACACCCTTGCACATGCAGGTACCACTAGGTGGACTCGGTAGGTTTTCAGAAAAGAACTCATGAAGTTGTCAGGGAAAAGTCGGGATTGGGTAGGGAGAGAATCTAAATGAGAGATAATAGGAGGTGGGTGTGATCAAAACACAGTATGTGCATGTATGAAATGGTCAGACAATAAAAAAACACATTTTTAAACGGAAAAGAACCAAACGCATGAAGTTCTCAGGGATGACCAGCAGATGGCAAAATACCTTGGCAACAGAACACAGCAGTCACACCTACTGTTACTGTTTCTTTCAGAACTGATAGCTCTTTTAAAAACTACAGGTGACACCAGGTGGAATGTATTTGGTCCCCAGGCAACACACATTAAGAAGTAGAAGAAAAGCAAGAAAGAAAGTTCTGGAGGTCTACAACCCATATTGTTTACAACAGTCATTCCTGTGCGTGAGGATTCTAGACGGGTTTAATTCCTTTTCATTTACAGTAATCTGACTTTCCTAATTTTTTTCCTACAATGATATATGAGCTATTAATTGTGTGACCAAAACATAATGAAAATTTTTTAGAATTGCTGTAATATTAAGTTCCCTTGGTCTGGGCAAAAATCCTATTCCTAGGATCCGGTATGTGCCCCTGCAGCTGCGTGGACCCTGTGTTAGATAACTTCACGATGATTTTAAATTGGGAGTGAGAATCAGGTTTCCTAGGGTTTCCGTTCACATCTTTCTCTTCCCGGGTATCACCCATGACATGCTTGGACAAGAGATTTTATTTCTCTTAATATTGAAATCTCTCCCATTTCTTACTGCTGCCTGCCCTGTATTAAGTTCTTATCAATTTCATTATTTTGCTTAACTTGTGGTTTCTAAAATATTTGACATGTGGGAATATTTTTTTTAATTTGCATTAGTTTCCTTTCCCCCAAGAAGTTTAATCTAAGACTGGTCATAAACTACATTTTGCTAAATAATTTCCCACTTAAGTGTTGCTCTCCTTTGCTTCTTAAGATTAAAGACTTAAATTCAACCCATTTCTTAAGAAGCATTGTGAGGGCTTTATCCCCCTCCCCCAGTTGTCATGGCTTTGGGGGGGGATTATCCTTTTTAAAGTGACTCCATATATAATAAAAGGTAAACTGACCCCTTCTCACAGCTTTGCCCATTTCACGCCACTTTGTCAAGTCTATTTGGTGAAATCATTGTTAGCTCCTACTGAGCCCCTCTGTGAAAACTATTTCCATGGTTACTAACAATTCATAGACCACTACTTGAGCAGAACTGGCCTTGAATTTGCAGTAACTCTGAGACCTGTGCAGATTCTAACATCTGTTTTACCAGTCAGCTTTTCCTCACCCCCCAACCCCCCACTCAGAATCTCAGAAACCACTTGACCAGGCTCAGGCTATCTGAGAATTTTCATATTTTATGGTCACTGCTGCAGTTTTATGAGTATATATTAATTTTTTTTCAAAAAACTTTTCCAAATGGTCTCAGCCTCCCATTCAAGGGAAGTAGGCATATGGACAAGCATCTCCTGTTCAACAAAGTACAGCCAGCACAAAACTTCAGGTAACACACACACAAAGACACAAAAACAAAACCGCTTTTAAAAACAAATACCTGCACCCCCAAATCTATGTGCTGAACTTTCAGTATATTGATCCCCAATAAGGTATGCCCTCAGCATTTAATTGAAACCTTTTGCATAATCGTTGTCATTTGGCACATTTAGTCTGTCAAATCGCAAGATGTCTTTATGGCCATATAATAAACCCAAGAGAACAACTTCTCTGACTGTGGCCATCTGCAATGATCACAAGGCTAGCTTACAAAACACTGACAGTCTTTATGGTAATAAGATACATATGGCGGCCCACAATTATGTGTAGCTGCATTCAATTACTGCTGTACAATTACACAGTTTTATTGCTTAGTTAAAACAGAGAGAGCACTACATGCTGGGTAATTTGCACTAATCCCGTCTTTTTAATAGCCCCTCGGTGTTTAAAATGTGGGGGAACAGCTATGGTATTTAAGGGTCCTGGGATGAACGTTAAATTATACCTCATGTTGCGAACTCCTTGACTGACAATTAATGTGCTCCCACTAAATGTATGGGTCATGTTTTATAGCGGCTTTCACATACAGTAGTGGCAAAACACTCCCCCCTCGATCAGAACCTGGCTCAGTGAGTTGGGGTGTCAGGGTCTGTACTTGCAGCCTGCTAACACCCATCCTGAAAAACAGCCAAGATTCGAAGAACTGTCCAAACAAAAACCTCAGAATCCATTCTGGAATTTGATGTTTCTTTAATAAGTTTGTATTTTATTTTGTGACGCTCATGAGCAACTTTAAAATTTTATTTTTGTGTATGTGTGTTCAGACGAGCCATAGGGGCCAGAGGAGGGTGTCAGATCCCTGGGAGCTGGAGTTACAAGCTCTGAGCCACAAGATATGTGTGCTAGGAACTGAACTTGGGTCCTCTGGGAAAACAGAAAGTGCTTTTAATGACTGAGCCGTTTCTCCAACCCTGGGACTTAGCATCTTAAATGAGAATTTGTGAGCAATCTTCATGCTTTCTAACTTTTAATTAAAATCTGGGCTTCCCATGAATTTAGAACTGCCCTGGAAATATATTGTTTAAAGATAGTTTTGGGAATGTGTGTTGTGCACAAACATGCACCACAAACAAACAAACAAAACTCAAAGTTTTGATTACATATGCAAGTGGCCTCACTAACTTACAGGCCTGTCCACAATATCTGCAACGAGAGATAAGGCTGAATGTTGTGTGGTTAACACCAGCACTCCCGATGAGCACCATTTGTGAGAGGCTCAGTACGCCACGTAAGAAAGGGGCGCTCCCATTGGAAGGGGAACAAACACTGGCATATCCTCTTCCTTCAACCACAGCGCTGACAGAGAAAAGCCCGGAAGTAGCCATGTTTCCTGCCCTGCCTGACAATAAGTTAAACAGAATTCCAAACTAGAGGCCTGGACATATATTCACTCACTTGCAAAAACGTTTTGTTGAAGCATTCGCAGAGGACTCGTGTCTTGAAAGGTTTTCAATTGCATGGACGCGGCCTTTGCCTCTTTGCCTCTAAGCTCTTGTATACAACTCTCTTCCTATAACTTGAGTCTCTTTCTGCCCACGAAAATTCTATTACACAATTTTCAAAGACTGAAAAAAGTCAGGGAGGGTGCTGTACATGTATGTGACTAAAGAAGTAAAACGGGAATACACGATTATAACTTCAATAGGTTTGAATGCTGTTCGGGGAGTATTGGTATTTGAAAGGATGCCTCAATGATTCTATGTAGCATTTTGTATTTGCTTTTGCTTTTGCTTGTTGGCCTTTTGCCAAGCCGGGGGTTGAACCCTGGTCCTTATAATTCCCTTACCTTGAACTATATTGTTCATCCATATTAAATGTAATTTATATGTGGTTAGACAGAATCCCTATTAAAATGGCAATCATTAGTAACTTTCTTCCCGTGAGGAAGTTGCAGGGTCGTATTCAGAACCACAACAGGTCTCTGGTGACTGCGTCCTCTAACATCTGGTTTTGTCAAACTTTTGAATAACGTTAGGTGATACAGATACTGTGTTTTGAGGTGGAAAGCTTCCTGTATAAATGGGGTTGAATATATCAAAATCTGCTCAGCCTCACAAAGTACACATCGTGAATGCTCAGACCCCACAGAACATCAAAGCAAGAGGGCATTTTGCAATTTAGAAAAGTTATTGATACCAAAATGGAATTCAGGAGGTAAACATCTCAGGTCTATATGGGAAATGAACTAGACAGCCAATCTAGACATTCCCATCTCAGATTTCCTTTCATTAAAAACATTTGCTTATTGTTTGCATGACCAGAACGGCTGGCACAATAACGTTTAAGCTGACTTGAGAACATTTAGGCTGAGGACACTACAGTCTTTCACAGTGCCTCAAAGTGCTAATTTAAACTTGCACAGTTGCTTCATTAAGTAGAGAAGATAGTGTCCACCCCAGAGGACAACTGGATACTTAGCTGATTTTGCCCTAGCAGCCCAACTGCAGGTGATTGTCTAAGACTTTGTTTGAATGCCTACCCAAGGGCAACCCAAACTTGATCAGGATCCAGAACCCTAGAGACAAAGAGTCCACATTATGAGTGCACACAGATGTAGACAAATCATTTCCATGCAGAAAAATCAAGTCTCTCCAGAGAAGTAGATCTGCCTCTGCCAAAACAGTCAGCTCCAATTGGTCATTGCTGATGCTGCAGCTGAGCTGGCCAAACATCTGCCCAAATGCTTCAGAGGAATGCAAAAGCAGAAAGATGTAGCATGCACACAGTAGCAGTGCTCCTGATGTTTGGAGATGTGTCTTGCTGTGCAAGAGGCCTATTCAGCTTCAGCAAGTAACAGATGATCACAGACTGATACCAGGGGACATGCAAGCCTCAACTTGCTGGGTAAATTGTTTTGACGAATGTGGAAAACTTGGCCATTTCTTTGGAGGATCTCTTGCAGTCTGGAAACCGGATTGTATTGTGACTGTCTTCGACTTACTGATTTCAGGAGAGGGCACCTACAGAATTCTGCATGCCCTTTTATCCTTTGAAATCAATGAAGCTGTTTGAGCTGCTTTTAAAAGCATAGCCTTTGGGGTTGATCTTGGGCTAGCATTAGTGGAGCTCACCTATTTGCCTAAGAGTTATGAGAATGCTTGTTTGGCTTGTTGAGGGGAACACTGGAGACTCGCCGCCTTAATAAGGAAAGCTGACCAAGTGCTAACTCTGCAACCCAATAAATCTTTCCAAATTGCCACAGGTGAAATGAAATATTAACATGCTTTTCAATTATTAATAGAAATATAAATAGATCTTGTTGGAAATGTGGGGCACGAAAAATACAGGATTTTAATATCCGTGTGGATGTTTTGTTCTATTACTGAAGGGTGGCATGCTTAAATAGTCTCACATGTGGAAATGAAGTGACTATTTTCATGACTGGTAGATTCTTAGCTAGAGGCTTTCTGAACTTCTTTTTGTGGAAAACATCAAATGCAGATAAGCAAAGGGAGAAATGCCGGCACTATGTTATTGTAGAGTTTAGTCTTCATGTGTATTTTTAATGCACATGTTATACAAACCACCCTGACGCCCTTTACTTTCCAAGTATAATTCAATAAATATGACCCCACCTTCCCATTTCCATTTGTTCTATGTTTATTTAATGTGTGTGTGTTTGTATGTGTGAGTATGTGCATGTGTGTGTTTAAGTGTGTGTGTGTGTGTGTGTGTGTGTGTGTGTGTGTGTGTGTGTGTGGTGTGTATGTATCTGCCTTATATAGGTCCTGGGATGAAGCTATGTCATCAGGCTTGGTGGCAAGCACCTCTGCCCACTGAGTCATCTCCCCAGCCCTGACATCACCATTTTTGTGAGCATCTACATCCTACTGTATGAGCACCCCCGTTGTTTGACTAACACACTTCTACTTGCCATTTCTTCATTGCTCCTCATGCTGCAGTGAAATGAGGATTTGCTCCTGGATGCTGTCCTTGCATAACTGCCTGGGCTTTCTTTTCTTCTTTTACATTAGATGTAAACTGTGGCACTCTTTCTTGGCTTTAGGACGCTTAGGCTTTTTAACTTTTCTTTTAGGTGTATGAACACCAGGATGGCAGTAAGTCACTCAAGTTGGGCGACTTTGGCCTGGCCACAATTGTCGATGGACCCCTGTACACAGTCTGTGGCACCCCAACATATGTGGCTCCAGAAATCATTGCAGAGACTGGGTGAGTGCTCCCCTGTACTTTAGAGCTTGTAGAAAGATATGAGTCATTAAAGAGCTGTCCCACTTGAACAGAATCAGCCCCTCCCCCTCTCTCCTTCTCTCCTACCCTTCTCTCTCTCACTTGTTCAGCAAATTTCCTTTGTCTTCCCAATGCCAATGACTGTCATTTTGTTTAAAGCTTGCATTTGATCTCTGTTAAATGTAAAACAACCTTCTAAACTTTCTAATAAATGCCCAGACAAGTGGACAAACATACATCAATAGTAATTAAATCACTTTTAAATACAAAAGAACCTGACACCGTTGTATCCTGTAATAAAGTCACCTTGGCCATTTTTCTCGCCTAGCTCTATGTCCTGACCCTATTTTAGTCATCTTAGAGAGCTATTACTCCTCTAAGGAAAACAAGTGTCCTGAGCCTCTGCAGACCGGCCACTGGATATTTGCTGGTATATGTGCAAAATGAAATGAACATCAGTCTTTGCCTTGGATTGAAAGGGGAGTAAGCTGTTGTGTAGGTGCTGGGAACAGAACCTGGGAACCTCTGCAAAGCAGCCAGAGCTTTCAATTGCTGAGCCAACTTTTCAGTACTGTTTTGCTTTGTTTCCCTTTTGCAGATATAATTTTTATGTGATGTCATTTCTACTTAACTCTTAAAAGTTAAAATACATTATGTCCCCCCTTTCCTTTCGCCCCCTCAGCCCCTCTCATTCCCCCATCCCCTCTGTGATTCATGGCCTCTATTTTGTTGTTATTATATACACATATATAATATATACATACACAGCCCCTGATGGATCAATTTATTGTTGCTTGTATGTATATAATTTCAGAGATTTCTATTTGGTATTGAATAATGAAATGATATTCATCCCTTGGGAAGACTAATTCTCTTCTCAGAATTCAGTATTTCTCAGTTGCCTATGGTTCTTTGTCTAGAGCTAGGGTCACAGAAGATTTGTCTCTTCCCCAGTAACACGTCTGTTCCTCATTATCCAGGTCTTGTTTTGGCATCAATATTGTTGAGGGATCATGGGTAAAGCCTCCTGATCAAAATCTAGGAGACTCACATAGCAGATTTCCTGGACCTCTGGCTCTTACAATCTCTCTTCCCCTTCTTTCATGATGTCACCTGAGCTTTGGGTTCATGATTTGTGCAAGAATCCATTAGGTCTAATCACCCCACGATCTGTTGTTCTGTTCATGTTGGCTGGTTGTGGTTTTCTGCAATGGTCTCTGTTTCTGTTGAGAGGAGAAGTGTCTCTGATAAGAGGTAGACATACGGACAAGTAATTAGAATGCAGTTAGGAATTGTTCTGACTTAGTAAGTGGCAGTAATGGGTTCTCTCCAAGATACATGGCCTCACTAGCGCTAGGTAGCTGACATGATTTTCATCCTGTTGATCAGGCCTCAAATCCAATTAAAGAGCTGTTGGTTACCACTGAGATAGGAGTGCCACTACTGCACCCTTAGGGCTCCCTGACAAGCTGGTCATTGCTGTGGCTCATGGGCATCACAGCCAGGTAGGGCTATTGGTTGCTTCCCTTCCTTGGCAGCACATTCTACTACTATGAGAGCACTCTTTGTTGGGGGGAGTAAGTCTTAGTTTAGTTGTCAGATTTTTTTAAAAGTTTGTTTAATCTCTTTGGACTAGCTGCAGAAGAGTCATGCATTTTAGCTGCATAATTTGTCCTGGCTGACTTTGCTAACTCCAACATCACTTCTTTTTTTTTTTTTCAGATATGGCCTCAAGGTGGACATCTGGGCAGCTGGTGTGATCACTTATATCCTGCTGTGTGGTTTTCCTCCATTCCGTGGGTATGGGCAGCAATCTTTTATTTGGCACCAACAAATCATGTCTCTATTCTGTCAGTGATCTATCTGCCCTCCTCACACAATGGAGCGTGCAGCAGCAGGGAACACAACAACTTGTGATTCCCATTCTATTTTCCATGATGTGTGCTAATTTACATGCTTCCCATAAGTCTTCTTCATATAGTCTTCAAGCTCATTCTTTGTTAATTTACCAAAATAATTTCATACTCTCATTTTTCAGTGGCTTAAAAAACAGTACAGTCTGCATCTTTAAGAGTACATGCAGGCACTAGCACACAAAGATGGCAGGGGGTGTGCTGAGTGGGCATTCAGCTATGCTTCTCTTGTTGTTTGTCTGCACAGAAGCGGGGATGACCAGGAGGTGCTTTTTGACCAGATCTTGATGGGCCAAGTGGACTTTCCATCTCCATACTGGGACAATGTGTCAGATTCTGCTAAGGTAGGGGTTATCGCTGCCCTGTTCCTTGGAGCCTGGTGCCTTAATGGAAGTGTTGACTCTAACTAAAGCAGCATATACAAGGAGACTAATGACAAGAGTGTGACGTCAGGGCACATGTAGGTAGAATTACTAGGTTCCCAAGATTTCACAGACATTGTGCTCAATCATTTCAAAAACTGCTTGTCCTGGAGCCTCTACCTTGTTGCCACTGGTTAGCAACTCAGGTTTCTCCACAGGATTATTGTTTGCCCTGCACTGGTTTTGATTTAATGTCGCCCTCTTAGTGAAGCCACTTCTGGCCACTGTTTTCAGCCCTTAACTTTTACCTGGCTTACCTAATCCTCCTCGCCTCTTCCACCTGGCCTTGTCCTCCTCCTCTACTTTTCTGTTTTATGTACAATGTGAGTTCTTAGATGCAAAAAAACAAACAAACAAACAAACAAAAACAAAACCAGAACACACACCCTCATGCCCCTTCTTCGTATCATAGAACTGTCCATCTATATCCTTATGTAGGTAGGAAAGCAAATCCTACTGATTAATTTCCAAATTCTCCCACTAGAATGAAAATTCTCTGGAGACTAGAATTTTTGTCCATTTTTACAAATCCTTTTTATGCATATGTGTGTTTGCCTGGAATTAGGCCTGTGGGTGCTGGGAACTGAACCTGGGTCCTCTGCAAGGGCAGCCAGTGCTCCTAACCACTGAGCCATCTCTCCAGCCACAGACTTTTGCCCCTTTAGTAGCCATATCATCAATTCCCACATCATGTGATGTACTGTGTATATCAGTACACATCCAGTGGTCAAATGCGTTCAGTAAATAAATGAATTAGGTGACTGATTAATCTGAGGGAAGAGAGCTCAGCCTCAAACTCTGTTGAGATGATCAAAACAATGTCATGAAGATGCCATTATTCAAGTCCAACCTTATAGGAAGCCTAGGATTCAGAGGCTGGAGGGATAGAGTTCATGTTTCTTCATCCTGAGAAACCAAGATCAGCTTCTCTATGGATGGTGGACAGTGTTGCACAGCAGATGAGCTACAGAATGGCATGGACCTGGACATGAAAACTGAGAAAAGTGGTAACTTTATGCACATATATCATATTTTTAAAAAGTATCTCTGCATCTAAAAATGAGTAATTTTAGCTAATATATTAGTAGACCTGGGGGGAGGACATTTTCAACTCTTTCAGATGTCAATAGATTGAACAGTCCTAATTTGAAAACTTCTAAATCCAAATGCAATAAAATCTGAAATTTGAGTGTCAACACATGTCACCCTAAATAGAAAATTCTGCACCTGTGACAGATTGGAGTCAAATACAGGCATGCTAAAAATACCATGGGCGGGTATTTTTAGGCTATTTACATAAGGTGCATATGAAACAGTTCAATTTTGTGTTTTGATTTGTGTTTCATCCTCGAGACACCATTATGTGCCTGCAAATACTGAAAAATTGAAAAAAAAAATGAAATCCAAAAGACATTTTGAGAAAGAAACAATAGTCATCCTGTTTTGTGAATAAAAGTGCAGACTTAAAATTCTTGAAAATTCAGTGTTGAAAACTTGGTCACTTTCTGTTTCTAGTCACTCGGTGCATATGCCTTTTCTCTCTCTCTTGACTTGGAGTTTTGTTTAAAACTCCTCTCCTTAGATATGAGCTCTGTGTAGATAAAATGATGCTTGCTGGACATGGGCCTCTCATCTTCTTGTGTCATGACCACCCTTGGATATGAGCTCTGTGT
>JADRCH010000160.1:5628107-5701658 GCA_019843965.1 Rhynchomys soricoides
TGCTGGACATGGGCCTCTCATCTTCTTGTGTCATGCCCACCCTTGGACTTGGGGAAATACCAATACTTGAGAGAAGTGTAAAAGCCAGGCAGGCCCCACAGCGACAGACCTGATCGACAAGCAAAGGTGCTCTCATGTATAATATACTCTCACTATCTAGCCCAAGCTGGCTCAGTCTGCAATACTCCTAGCTCAGACTTCTGAATGCAGGGATTCAGATTTGTAGCAACACCCCAACAAAGCCCTTCAGGAATACACTCAACTCTCCCAGCCAGCACTCTATAGCCTGAGAGCTTGACCAACTCTAAGTCCTGTGTAGAATCCAGAAAAGGGCAACACACACACACACACACACACACACACACACACACACACACACCATGTAGATTAGGAAATGATTGAGGAAAGTGAAGTGAAGGCAGACTCTACATCAATAGGCATCCCATGTGGAGCATAAGGAACCAGATAAGGTATCCCCATTTCTAATCCAAAGTGGACGGATGCAAAGCAAACTCACTGCTCCACCCAGAGCTGTCTCCAAAAAATGTTTTTCCTACTTTACCAACTAGCTTTTGGCAATTCCTCCTCCATTCCTTTCCTTCAATCCTGAATATGCTGCCTGGAAATTATGGTGAGGATCCATTTTTCCTCTAGTTTGTCAAAACAGAATTTTAAAATATTTTTGAAAGATTTTATTTATTTTTATTTCATACCTATGTTTTGTCTTCATGCATGCATAAACATTTCATGTGTACAGTACCTGTAGAGGCTGGAAGAGGGCATCAGAGCCCTGAAACTGGAGTCACAGGTGATTGTGAGCTAGCATGTGGGTGCTGGAAACTGAACCCTGGGTCCTCTAGATGCACAGCCAGACTCTTAACCCCTGAGCCATGTCTCCAGCTCCAAATTTGTTGTTTATTTTTAAAGTGATGTCTAAGTAACTAAGGAATCTGGCTTTAAGCTGAAACATCCTAGTAAAAAGTTGGATCACTTATTATTTAACATGAGTTATGTCTGTATCTAAAAGTATTTTGTGAAATTTACTTAAATATAAATTTATCAACATAAATATATCCAATAATTTTTCTAACCTGCACAAAAATATACCAAGTAAATATCAATATAAACAAGAAGTATATTTTGCATTCCAAATTCAAAGGTGTGATCCAGCTAGTCATGGGTAAGTGGGGTGACATGATTTAGGTTGTGAACTTTCCCAAATGCTTTAACAAACTGAGATAGTAAACCTGATAGCAAACCTCCAGCTTCTCCCTCCAAGGTTGGATAAACAGAGTCTAATGTTCCCCTCACAGGAGCTCATCAACATGATGCTGTTGGTTAACGTGGACCAGAGATTTTCAGCCGTGCAAGTCCTTGAGCATCCCTGGGTTAATGTAAGTGAGCTTCTTTCTCTATAGTCACTGCCAGCATTCCTTTAAAAATATATCTGCAGATTTCCTGATGGTACTGCCTCTTTCTTGAAGTGCTGTGTTTGGCTTAGTTCCCCTCTCTAAGTGTGCCAGGCCAGTTACAAACTCACCCATGTGTCCCATGAAGGCTCCCAATATGTCCATCTTACTTGCTTCCTGAAGAACTGCTTTCCAACTGGGAGGTAGACATGGCTGTGGTCCTGATACTCCTGCCTCACAGTGACTTTCTGTGGTGAGATCAGGGCTGGATAACTGTCAATAAGACAGTGCAGATATTCTCAGCCAGTCTCGATACCAGAATACAAGTAACCCAAAGGTTCTCTGCTCACATCTGAGAGTTCAGCACAGTGCTGCTCAATCTCGAGTATGCTCGTGCACCTGGTGGCCCTCTGAAAATGGAATTTCAAAGTGGCAGCTTGGAGGCTCTGTGTTTCCAAACTCTTGAACAGTGCTTATAGCAGCCTTTTAAGGGTCTGATGACACTTGTTTATCAATGGAACTGTCCTCAAGAACAGCCATGAATTTTTAACCCTGTATCTCTCTACCAATGATTAGTAAGACCATTCTGGTAAGCAATATGATTGGTATTCATAAACAGCATAAGTTCAAGACTCTCACACTGTTTTAAGCATCCTGTAAATATTAATCCATTATGTCCATCATCAACACTTGGTGACTTTCTAACCCAGTTACCATGTAGTCCCCAATCATAGATGGGGAAGTTGCATAATTAAGCTAAATGGTTCTTAGCTCCAGCATTGAAAACAGATACAAATTTGTTCATAGAAACAGGCATGACTCTAACAGAATCATTAGTTCACAAATACAGATTCCATCAACCTCCTTACTGCCAGATATAGCTCTAGGTTGAAGGCAACAAAACATTCCCATTGCTTTCTCTGAAATGTCACCTAGGCAACATGCCACTTCCTTCTAAAATGGTTACAGAGAACAAGGCTTGATGGGAAATACACTCAACAGGTGAAGTGGCATGCATGTTTGTGCATGCTTGAGATTTCACATATGCTGGATCAGTTAATGGTCATGGGCCAACAAGTACTTCCCATGTCTGGATGTATTTATTCATACACCATGGTAAGGTTATCTTTATTGAACAGGAGAATATTAGTGAATATACGCACGCAGGGATGTGAGCCAAGGTTTCTTTTAGGCCTTTTCATGTAGCAGAGTCTCCAAAATGTGCAGATGGGAAGGTACTCATCTCCTCATCCCCAAGACAGTGGGGCAGGGCAGCTCCCACTTACAAGTCCTGAGCTCCAGCAACATTTGTGTTTGCATCAGGATGCTAAGCCAATGTTCTCTTTCTACAAAGCAGGAAGGATGCCACAGCATTTTATTTGAGCCTGGTAACAAGCCTGCAAGATAGTCAGTGTTATTGTTATTTGACCCAATTCACAGATGAGAAGACTGAGTCCATGGGATATGATTTTACCAATGTAGTCCCACTTGGAGTTGAGACGGAATTTGTAGCCAAGCATCCCAAATTCAAGCTCAAAGTCTGGAGAGTCCAGTATATCACACTGTGTCTGCCCTCACCTTGTAATAACTGAAATATTACAGGGGAATATAGCAGAGGAGTGCCACATGGCACTGGCCTCATGGTAATGTGACCTCTAGTCAGTTCCCTATTCAGACTAGCTGGTCCAACCAGCAGTCACACCTCCTCTCAGGCGTGTGAGAGGGAAGAGCTACAGGCCAGCTGCAGGCTATCTTGATGGCAGTAATTGATTTAGAATGATCTTTGTGGGTTCATTTAACACCCATGGTCCACAACGTGCCAAATTACATGTGAGACCAAGAAAACCTGAGCTAGCTGATCACAGAGACTCAACAGTAAGATTCGAAGTATTGCCCTCTAAAGGAAAGAGGTTTGTAGATGACAGGAGTCCTTTTAGATACCTAAACATATCCTCACTGTCCTCAGAGCTGCCCTCCAAGAACGTTGTCTAACCCAACCAAGCAGCTTTGGGCAGTGAGCAGGGCCAGGCCAGAAGCCTCTATGGAGAAGGCTGGAGAGAGCTTGATGGGAAAACTTGGGGATCTCAGTCCCTCAGATGGGTCAGCTGCGGCAGACCATGGGTCTGTGCCACAAAATAACCATCCTTGTGAATGAGTCTGTATCTGTGAGGGACCCTAGACACTGCTGGAAACAAGAGTCCTTATATTCTGATTCCAAAGCACACAGTAATAAGATTCCCAGCCCTTCCAGGGAAGGGCACAAAAGCAAGACGCCTCTGGCTTTATCCTCTGCATAAGGCAGCTAGCATGCATAAGCACAAATGTCAGTCCCCTCAGCTGCATTGCTCACGCAAGCCCTGTGTCTGACCAGTCCCTTCCTCAGTTCTGAACCTCTGGACATCTGGGTTTCTGCTTCATTTCAATTTTGCTCTAAGATTCTCAAGACACATAAAACTTTTTTAAAAGGCAACTATAACATCTAGATCTAAAATTAAGATGCAATATCCCTCTATGCCATTCAGGTAAACTCGACATTCTCATGGGACAAAATGCATATTGGTTTTAGAGAAACCTTTTTAATGTTTAGTGTATAGAAGAGTCGGCTTCACATTGAAATTATCTTTATGAAGCAACTTAGTCAGAAACTGCTTGTTTTCTTTGCTTCCAAATAATAAATTTTAACAGTAAGCTTTGGTAACTGGTACTTAGCCTTGTTAAGGTCAACACACAAAAGACCAAGCCATCAAAATAAATGAATTAGCGATTTAAAGGGATATAAATTTAACAAGACATTTTGGATTTGGCAATAAGATTATATCTGGCCACCATGGAAAGTCTCTCCCGAGGGGGCTAAAAGTAATAATAGTTATGTAAAACCTTTGGATGTCTGCAGAAAACATTTCCTGTGCTCTCATTAGTCCTGATTTTCTGTATTGTTTATACGATGACCTTCCACCTGGCCCACTTGGAATTGAAAAGACAATTTCTAATGAAACAGAAACTAGAGCAGAAGGGCAGTAGAATCTACACACACACAGAGAGAGAGAGAGAAAGAGAGAGAGAGAGAGAGAGAGAGAGAGAGAGAGAGAGAGAACAAAGTCACCTATTTTAACCTCCATCCCGGAGTGTCCTTTAAGCAAGCTCATGTAAAGTCACCTATTTTAACCTCCATCCCGGAGTGCCCTGTAAGCTCATGTTAAGTTTTTAATACATTCTGGGTACCAGCTCTACCTTGCTCTTCAGATTCTTGGGCCTGGAAAGTGTCATGGGTGATGGATGGCTTATCACGAGGGTCCACAGAGACAAAGATATCCTTGATATGAAACCTCTTGTGAGAGAGAAATGGAGGGACGCATGTCCACCCTGGTGACTTCAGACAAATTTGTTTCTCTCCCCAAACCTCTTTCCTGCCAGAGAAAATGGATTGAGAGAAAATAAAATCAATCTGTCTACCCTTTTGGAGGACAGGAAGAGAAGCCCATGAATAAAGGTTAGGAACTGACAATCTGAAGACCAGCCCTTAGGTACTTAGGAATTTTTACTGGATATGGTCTAGGTAAAGCCAACAATTGTGTCATCTGTTGTCACACAAAGATAAAATGAAAATTATGGTATGTGTTGGTATGTGGGTAGCCCCTGAAAGATTGGTTCTGTTTATATGCCACAAGCTCCTTCTCAATGTTGTGTGCATTAGCAGCCCATGGATGCTGGCTTTAATACAGCTGCAAAGTGCCAACAGGAACTGTCACAGCCAAGTTCCTTCACTTCACCTCCTTGGACCCTCTATGATAGAGCCACAGGACTTAGGCAGGCTTGCAATGTGACTAACAGGAATAGCCGATCACATATCTTGATCAGTTCAGAAATAAGAAGCTGACACTTTCACTGAAATGAGGCTTTATTACAAGTAATATACCTCAGGGGAAAGTTCAGACGACCAGATACTTCCAACGCAAAACTTTGGAATTAGGATCTAATGAGTCATAGTACGTTCAAATTTTGTATTGCTTTCTTTGTCTTGTTGTTGTCAAATTTGCTAAGCTACCTTAGCCTGTGCCATTTTCCACTCTCGGGTGCTGTAATTTTTCTTCATTATTGTCTTGAGTTTAGTGGTGAAGAAACAAAGGCAGAGAGCCATCAAAGCATGAAGTTCCGTGTAGCCTCATTGGGGGTCTGATGACTGGCTGTGCCCTTAGACACCCATTGCTCTGTCATGGTCTCTAGGGAGGCTTTTCAAAGCTCCCTGGTGATGACGCCAGACCAGCTTTCAGTCTCGAGTCTAATGATAGGACTGGTTTAAATAAGATGAGCTAGTACTAGCACCAAGTGGAGACTTCTTATTTCTTCCTTAGCCTGTACATTTAGTATTGCTTCCTTTATCTTACCTAATTATTCCTTTGGAAAGATAGTGCTGAGACGAGGTGCTCTAAAAGAAAAAAGAACATGAGAAAGAAGAAAAAGGAAGTCTAGATGATATCTTAGGATAGTCCGTGAAGACTAATAGAATTCAACCATAGGCACACAGGAATACAGATATGCTCCCCCTATTGTGCTGGTAGAAGAGGTGATAAGAAATAAGCTCCAGTGACATTGTAATTAAATGGAAAATTACTTATCTATATTCATAAATTACAAATGATGGCACGAAAAGTGACTTCCATTTGGGCGTTTTCTTTTCTTACACCAAGTGCAGTGTGAATCCCAGACTCAGAGGATGCTGAATGCTGGAAGTCCTGGAGTCATGTGGGACTGGGGATGTTAACAAGAGCAGTGGTCAATGCAGGGAAGTAAAATGCAGCTGTTATTAAAGAGCATGCTAATGAACCTGGGATTGTTTTATGTTAAATCAGAATATCCTCATAGTAAACTGTGCAAGGCTTCACTGCTTCTCATAAATCTACAGATATTTTTAATAATAGAGTCTGGCAATAAACGGACTGGAAACCAGACCCCTATTTAAACCCAAAAGCCATGGGGAAGGCATTTCTAACGCACGACCCTTACATGCTTCCCCGAGGAAAGAATGACTTCACATCCGAGCCCCCAACCCCCTTCCCTCAGCTCTTCTTCGGCAACCCTGAGAGAATGCAGACCAGGAGGTTAGCTCTCCTGCAGGCAGCTGGGAGAGTTCATTTTCCATTCTGCAAACTAATTTTGTTCTTGTCAGTTGCAATGTTCTGCCAAGTGGTGGATGGGAGTTTCTAAATCAAAAACCACTAGCCTTAAACCACAACCAGCCTGAGTCAAACTTCAGAAATGATTCTCAAACCAGAGTGTATGGCAATAACACTACAGCTATTTGTAAACTACTGCCAGGTTTGTCACATCTAGAAAATTCATAGCTCATTTTTTGGCACATAATCTATTCTAAGTAATAGTGATAAAGATATAGATATAGAAATGCGTGTTTTTTAGTGAGTTCTATTTATTGCATTGATGCGAAGCAGTAAGCTAGCTAACTCCTACCATCAATCCATAGGGCTCAGATACACATCAGAACCCTGTAAATCCAGTTCTTCGTGTCTTGTAAGTCTGTTATACTCAAGGCCTTCAAATTTTTTTATCAAGAAATGAGGCAAACCTATTGTCGGCAGTGTGAGAGAAAGAGAGAGAGAGAGAGAGAGAGAGAGAGAGAGAGAGGCAGAGAGACAGACAGACAGAGTCAAACAGACAGACAGAGACAGACAGAGAGACAGACAGAGACAGACAGAATCTGTGGGAGTCTGTATGTAGGAGTCTGTGTGCGGGAGTGTGGTGTGTGAATGTGTGGTGTGTGACTATGTGTATTTGTGTGTACAAGTATATAGTGTATGAATATGAGTGTGTGTGAGTATGTGAGTGTAGTGTGTGTTTGTGTGTGTGTGTATGTGTGTGTAGTGTGAGTGTGTGTGTTGCCTCCTGTAGCTGAGAAACCTTATTTCATTGAAGAAATGTGCTAAGATTTACGAAGTCCAGATTATCTCTGACAACCTGTGAGAATCTGGTGCCTTTCGCTGCCTCAACGTGAACTGATATGATAGCCCCAGTGAAACTCAAACCTTCACTTAAAATTAAGGCTGGAAGCCTGAATCTCCAGCATCAGAAAGAGAGTCACTAGGAAATCTGACCGGAGGTGAGAACCAGAATCAGGTTGGGAAACAAGAAAGGAGAGAGGAATGCCTTGTAGAAGGGTGGAGAGCAAACCCTTTCCTCAAGCACCTGCCTGGGGGAGGCAGGTAAGGGAAACGGACAAGCTGCTCGTGGCTCAGGGCATGGGCTGCATCTGTCTAGAGTCAAATGATGGCTGCATCTATTGAACCACTTTGGTCTTTCTCTCTTGCACTTAAGCTGTTAAACACAACCCATGCCAACGAGATCTGCACTGTCAGCAAAGCACGGCTTCCGTTTTACACAGGGTCATCCAGGCCCTTCTGGCACTATCCAGTGTATCCTACGATCCTGGAGCCCTGGATGAATGGATGCCCAGTCTCCACAGAACATAGAAGTTTCTAATGATGCCCTCTTCGCTTCCAACTTCCATCTGTACTCCTTCCTGCTGTCTGCCACCTCTCCTTTCTCTTCGAGCTTACACTAAGACTACAACTAAGACTACAAGTTTCTTTGACCTAAATTTGCTTCCTCAACATAGTTTCTCAACCTATTTCATAGTGTAAAAGGTCATTATCAAATGCTTTGCCTGAGGTGGCCTGGGACGGTAGCCAGACAAGGCTAGCATATGTCTACATTATCACAATGAAACATAACAGTCAGTACCTCACAACATATCATATATGAGAGCAGTCCCTTTAATGCAAGAAGGCCAGAGACATGACACTAATATTGGTAAGATTTTCCATTGCATCCCATGCTTTGTGAAATGTGGAATGAATTTCTCAAAAGTTCTAACTTAGATTCCAAGGATGGTTCAGTGCCTTAAATTCCAGGCACCATTTTCATAATACAGTCCTGGAAGTGGCATTTATCTACACCACTGAATTTGTTTAAATTAAAATTTGTTTAAGAGTCCTGGTGGAGTATTTGTTACCAACCACATCATACAGTCAAAAACTAGACAGTGAAGTACCAAGGTGTCTGGGGAGGAGGCAGCTCAATGCTCACACGTCATTAGTCTTATTAAAATGCTCACACTGCATTGGTCTTATTAAAAGCATGGCTGGGGGCTAGAAATTTGGCTCAGTGGTTCAAAGTACTTCCCCCTCTTGCAGAGGGCCTAGGTTCATTTCCCAGCCATCACATGGCAGCTAACAACCATCTGTCACTCTAGTTCCAGGGAACACTGACGCCCTCTTCTGGCCTCCACAGGCTCTGCACACGCGTGGTGCACATACATGCACACAGACAAAACACCCACACACATAAAATAAAAATAAATCTTTAACAAAAGAGAAGCACAGCTCTTTTGTATTTTGAGACTTATGCTTCTACTTGCTTTGGACAACGTTCTCCTATTTTCTCGTTCCTCTGCCATTATCCTTCTGATCAGATTCCTATCTAGAGATAACTCTAGTGACTCATTGCTTGGCAGGCAATAGCTTACCACTTGGATGGATACACTGTACACCAAAATATCACTGTCTCTCCTCCTCCCTGTAAACCTTATCACTATCTTAAATACCAGCTCAAATCCATTTCCCATGAGCAATTTTATAAGCCTGTTCACAGTGGGACAATATGTTCTCATTCCCCTCAACCACACTGGGATTTCCCATCAAGCTTTGGAGCTAGTTGCCTCTGGATCATACTTCCCTATCTTGTTGGTTTGTTTCATACTTGATCACAGTATGCATTTCTCTGCCCGCCCCCCCCCCATCAGCACGCAGGCTTCAAGCAGGCAGAGGTCACTCCTCTCTCCCACAGCCCGGCATCTCCAACGTAGCTCTCAGCATAGTAAGTTTTTCACCCATCCCTCTTTCTGTCACTTCCCCAAGAGTTCTTCCATTTCAGCATTTATTTCTGGCTCATGCCATAAAAATGGGATCATCTTTCCCTCTGCACTGTTGGAAACTCTTCCTCCAGATTCGGTTCCAATTACAAATAGACATATTAGTTAATTCCTTCTTCCAGCCATTAATGTTCATTGTATCAGGAATACCTACTGTGCATAGGTCAGAGAACCAAGTGCTTGCATTAACTGTTGCAGAAAACTTGGGAAAGGTGGTACAGCACAGTAATAGTGACTAGGATACATAGCTGATGGATAGACCATACATAGATATAATATGGAAGACTAATATGATAACATGAAGCCATTATACAAGTATATGAGCAAACTGACAAGATAAAAGACACTGGGGACCTAACGAAAAGCCCTGAGAATGGATTACGCTTAAATGAGGGAAATGTCTTAGAACAGGTCATTTGGACTTAGGTCTTCAAGAAAAGGAGGGGCCAGAGTCTCAAAGAACAGAACCCATGCATATTTCTACTTGCTATCATTCCTACTAACCAGTAAAACCTTGCTCCTACCTGTCTAGACATGTGGTGAATATCTACTGGAAAAATGAATGACCGATGCTGAAAGGAGGAGCAGAACCTGTGTGCAGAGAGTGGTTCATGCAGAAAGCATGCATGTTGTGCTTGGGGGACAGCAGGCTTCTTTTTCTGGACAGAGACAAGAAGTGATGTGTAAAGTGAAGGGGGGAAAAGGGAAAAAATCAGGGAATGAAAACACACATCTCTCCCAGGTTTGAGTTTTACTAGATAACAGGACACACCCTATTGTCTGTCCATTCATCTACTGATACCACAATTATTCATTAACTCTGTGGTGTGTGCCCAGGCACTGTGCTAAGACCTGAGGACCCAACAGGGAGTAAAGCACAGTGTCTGCAGTCAAGGATCATGCAGACTTTCATCGGTGACGAACTAGCAAGTGGTAAGGCACACTTACATCGCTGGCCACTGTTAGTCCGGAGGATTGTTTTGTTCCACAGATAGGAGACGTTTTAGCTGAAAAGAACGTTAACGTGGACTGTGTCATAACGGCAGTCATAGATTTGAAGGCAGTAAAGAGGATTTAAAACTTAGGGAAGAACTTTTTGCAGTGGCCAATTAAGCAGCTATGGGGGGGGGGGATTTATTTATGGCTGAGCATGAGACCAGGTCTGCTGGTCTCCTTAGCTTTGGAACTAAATTATGGGCTAGCAGCGAGAAGACATGCTGACTTTGGGTGGGTTTGGGGTTGGCCATATTATCTTTTCCTTGAACATATGTCCATGGAGCCAAGGTTGAAAATAGAGTTTATTAGAAACAGAAGTACAGAAGATTTTGGGTTGAGAGACAATCTCCAAGGGTCTGATGGTATATAAGGCCAGCAATTAAAATGCAGACAGAAAAGGAAGATAGTGAATGGGGTGGGGGAGGTGGTTGCCTTTAATAACAGCTTCCTGAGAAAATCTTGGTTGGTTGGTCTCTGACCTCTTCCAATTCTAAGATCCCAACCTGATTCAGAGATTTTGACCTCACTTCCAAGTATCTAATTTTCGCCTTTTTTTTTTTCTTTCTTTCTTTCTTTCTCACTCTTTTTATCCTCCAGGATGATGGTCTCCCAGAAAATGAGCATCAGCTGTCAGTAGCTGGCAAGATCAAGAAGCATTTCAACACAGGCCCCAAGCCGAGCAGCACGGCGGCTGGAGTCTCTGTAATAGCAGTAAGCATCTGAAATATCCACCTCTAACTTTTAAAAGTAGCCCTCCTAAGAGACAGGCATTGCCTGGAGATGTCTCCCAGAGACCGCGCAGTGGGTCATTTCCTTAGACAGCAGCTGAGGGTGTGTGTGTGGGGATTGTTTCCCTGGGCACCTCATTATGCAATACCTCCAGGGTATCTAGCAGCATATATTAATTTCATGATTTATTTTTTTAAGAAAAAGAAAAAATATCTCCCCAAACTGGACTCTATTCCAGTGTAAATTTCTTGACTCTCAGGGAAAGCATTCAGCGTCCTTTTGCTAGAATCTGGAAGGGAAGGGGAGCTGAGAGGGAGTAACATGGCAGAGAGAGAGAGAGAGAGAGAGAGTCTGGAGCAATGTAGACTTGTACACCAAATTTAGATGAAATCCAAAACAGAGAAAAAGCAATCACTGATTTTCCGAGAGAGTGAATTGCAGGAAGGCCCAGTGAAGGAACAAGGGTTTGCTTCTTAGAAATTTGTTGACAACTTTTATCACTTACCATTTTATTCGATGAAGTTGCCCTGGAAATTTTTTTTTTCTTTTCTACACATGCAGGCATACACTATATGTAATTTGATAGCTTCTCTAACAGAAAGTAAATTGGTCTGAGAAATACTAAAACCTTAAACTTCCTGGTGTCAAATTCTAGAGTGCACATATATCAATGTCTCACATAACTTGAGTTTTTAACAATTTCCTCTTTAGCCAGAGTATATGTGCTTTAGCAGCACACTCACTGTGAAACCCACTTGGGCTGTTTCACTTTTCTCAACAAAGACCTTGAGACAGGTCGATAGGGGATCCTGGGAGTATTCACGCTGTGGACAGCCCTGCTGCTCAGCTCATGCGCAGTGTGTAGTGGTCAGTCCTTTCTATGGGTGTTTCAGAGTTCTGCTTTTCTTCCTGGTTTTGACCTTGCTAGAATGCCAAAGCTAAGACTCATGTAAGGGGCCACTTTGACAATTTGGGTAGGTCTCCATTAGTAACTGTCTGATAGGGACTTCCTCACTTTGCAAAAGGCACGGAGATGTGCTCGCTCTTGTTGTTCGAATCTCACCGTCCTCCAGGGACCTTTGTCAGTACATTGTGGGTAATGACACGTGAGTAAACTGATGGTTATCCATAGAATGTAAACACTTTGGGATGCTCCTCAGCAATGCTGAGGCTTAACACATTCACGGTGTTCTTTTTGCCTCTCTTTATCTCTTTCCAAAACTCAGCGGGGGGGGGGGGGGGGCCGGGGCCGGGAGGATAACAACTGTCCTCCGTGTTTTCCGGAATGTCGGCATTCTTTGTCATCAGCTAACATCCATGAGAAATTTTTGCAAGCATCTCTTGGGGAAACACAGCTAAACCAAAGTTCTATTTTGATAGGTCTGGGTGTTTCAAAAGATTTGGCTCAAGTGGGACACCATTTTGGGACGGGTGATCAATACCATTGTCCACAAAAAGGAATGTTTCCCTGCTCCTACTTGGAGCTCATGGCTGTTACAGAGAGTGTTTTTCCACCTGGGCCATTCCCCCCACTCCCATAATTTCATTTTAATTGGTCTTTGATTAAGTTTGCCTTAGTGGTTCAGTAACGGTGTGTTTAAAGTGCTCTGTAATGACTATGGACAGAAACTTCTTCGTGATTTTCCAGTTAGCAAATAGTACATCTTTGAGGGCAAATCCTATTTTAATTAGACACTGATAAATTCTGAAACCAAATATTTATGAATTTCTTAAAACTTCCTCAAAACATCTCAACAGAATATCAATGGTCACTGATACTTTTTCTAAGTATCAGGAAGATACTATTTTGAATGCAATTGTTTTCTTTTGTTTTTATGTTTGTTTTGCTACACTATGCTGACCTAGAACTCACTATGTAGCCCCCGCTTGCTTCATTCAAACTTGAAGCAACTTTCCTGTCTCAGTCTCCCAAGTGTGGGTCATTGTGCCCGGCATGGATGCTATGTTGAATACAGAGGTCTCAATTTATCGCTGACATCTTTTCCATGGCCATCAAACCCCCTGTAAGTCTGAATTACATATGAGTCCAATGAGTATTTAATAATACACAGCACTTTGGTATGATCTTTATGTTAACCCCTGTCATTGAGATCTCAAGTATGAATAATATCAGTGTCAAAACAAACGGACTGCACTTATGCACCTTCTTCAGGATGCTTCCCCCACACCAGCATCTCTGCTTTCTGCATCTCTGCTTTCTACGAGGACCCCTGGGAAGCCTCAAGGCATGGGGCGGAGCCAGGAATTAGAAGCTGGCCAATATGACTGCCTTGCTTTTAGCTTTTAGAATAACACTGGCAAATTCCATAAAATTGTTTCTGATCCTAAGTACAAAGACTAAGTATAAGTAGCAGTTTTATCACAAAGAAAAAAGTCCCTAGTATTAAATAATATTCCATTCTAAATTCTTGTGTATGACTACAAAGCAATAATCTTTTGAGACAGCACTTTAGTGGAGGGTGAAATAAATACCTTTTATGAATGGTATAGTCTATAAAGGCCACTTGACAATTTAATAATTCTGGTTTTATTCCCCCATGATAAGAATTTCTTCAACAAATATAACATGGTGATTATTTCTGTTTGATAAATTAAAGTAAAAAATAAGTTTCCTTCAAGCAGATCCCCCCCTCCAGCATCTATATGTTCCCAGGAGACTAGAAACTTATTTAAAATTGTCTTTATCTTACATAGTCTTATTCTTTTTAATTATGTGCATTCCTGGAATTTTTAAAAATTAGATTGGAGTATCAGTTTATAGCTTTTTTTCCTTTTCTTTTTCTGGAAACAAATAGTCATGCCATTGGTCTCTATTTGGGATTTGTCTTTCTTTAGTCAGAAATCTACCTGGCACAAAGCATCAGTGGTTATAAAGGAGTTTATGGCATGCCCTCTTTCTTGAGAGACAGAAGAACAAAAGGGCACATGGGCTCAGCGAGCACCCTCTGTTCACAAATGCCATTTCTGAACCATACGATGATCTTGTTCATGTTGCCCCCTCTGCTGCCCTGTCTCTCATCCCAAACATTATTGAGACTAAAAGAAGGCCCACAATGGCTTCACATGAAGGCTCCACAAGGGTCCCGAGTTGGCTGTGAGAGTAATTATCAACTGGAGCTCTTGGGAGTCATCAGGCTGCTCTGAATGAAGGGAGGTTGACCGAGCATTGTTAAGTCAGGCAGTGTGATCAGTGGAGCATCCGAGGCTGTCCATGAAACCGAAATATCCTGCCTCTGATGAGGATTCCATTGTCCTGCCAGCTTTCATAGCTGTTGGGCAAGGAGAGAGAGAGAGAGAGAGAGAGAGAGAGAGAGAGAGAAGAGAAAAGGAAACAAAAGGTTATTAAAATACAGTTTATAGACATGAAGTAGAATTAGAGATGACATTTTAACGGTGGACTCTCTGAGAGCTGAGGGGGAGGGAGGCCTGATTAGATTTGCACAGCTTGATGAAAAACCCATGACTAAGATGCCACTTCCAATCGCTTTCCCCATTTAATGCTGTTTATTGTTTTAGTTGATAATTTTCCTAATGCTTTCACATTGTCCTTTTGAATTTTGCTCATGCAAATAGAGCATTTCAGTCTAATTGAACAAATCCATCCTAATCAGCTAAGAACTGTGGGACTGTAAACCTTGGTTCAAGAGCCCTTGCACCCTGCTCTATGGCAGGCTGCCTGTAGATGGCACTAGAGAACTAGTAACTTGTCTCCCTCTTTGTGGCCAGACAGCCACCTTCCAGAGAGCAAGTGCGCTATAATTGTTTTTTCTTTTTTAAAAAAGAAAGAAAGAAAGAATACATTTTTGAAGATTAAAACCTCATGTTGCTTTCTCCAAACACTAGTACAGCCTAGTTTCCGATCAGAACACCAAATCTCAGAGTGGTTTCTGGTTTAAATGCCCAGTACCCCTGGCATGTTTCTGAAATGCCTTTTATGCATTAGAAGTAGAATCTGTCAAGAGTGTCAAATCAGTGAGACCCTTGAAAGAACTCCAGAATATCTCTTCCAAAGCGAGGTGCATCCTGGGTGGGGAGAACAGGGCTCAGTTAAGCATCAGGAGTTGGGGATTGAGGCTTTTATTGCCAAATAGCCAAAAGCTCACATCTTATTCCAGAATGGACAGCAGTGGGAACTTACCATGGGTTGCATTTGCTGTGTCTTTAGTTAATGCTAAGCACTTAACTGTACATACTTGCTTTTAATGTGCACAGAAAGCTTTTCTTTTTTCCATTTAAGTTTATTTTCCCAGAGAAACTATACTATCTCATCTCTTTAGTTCAGGAATATATATATATATATATCAACTCTCTCTTAAATCTAAATGCTTATGATTTTTGCCCCTTTCAAACCTCAATCCTTTCTTTTATTTAATAATTATAAAGCTGTGAGTTTAAGCCTACTGGGTCTTATCGGGGAGGGTGTCCAATCTGTGTATTCACGGTGACTACCACCGAGTTCAGTTTAACTGTATATTTTCTACCATATAATAGAAGAGGTGCTTTATATATCTTTTGAAATTGAGGACACAGTTAAACGTATAAATATTCAAAAACCTGTTCGACAGACAAATCTACCCTAACAAATTGGCATCCAGGATACTTGTAAGGGATTTGTGTTTCTTTATTTTTATTTTATTTTCAATGTGCAGATTATGTTATTAGCTAGCTGCTCTGCAGAAAAGACCTCGTCACTATGTGTACGTACGTACGTAGTTAATGAAGAGCTTGGACTGGAGTCTTAACTCTTGAGCACAATGTTGATCCACTGAGTTACCCCATTTCTCTCTGCTCAGCTGGACCACGGGTTTACCATCAAGAGATCAGGGTCTTTGGACTACTACCAACAACCAGGAATGTATTGGATAAGGTATGAGATGGTGCAGCTCAACAGTCAGTGTTTCCATGGCAACGTGCTGGCAGTCTCCATTTACCAGTTCCTTCAGTGGATAAACATGTTTTTGATTTGTTACCCAGTCCATATGCTGCTTTATCGGTTTCATTTTAATCTTGATTGAGATGCCACACCCCCTCATTCCTTTTTTTCACCCATTCTTCACACTGACATTTGCCAGCTTTCTTTCCATCGCACATGCTCAGTATCGATCTCCTCCGTACAGTTAAAAGGACAGTATATTCCGTGCTGATGCCAAAGCCTTTGCCTGTCATTGCTGACTGCAGCAATGATGTTTTCAGTGCTCTTCTGCCCTGTAATAAACAGAACTGCAGTCACACTTTAGTGTGTCTTCTATAGAAGTATATACTGTCATTTTAAAGTTACCCAGCCCAGCCTTGACCTTCTCAGATGATGAGACAATGCATTTACACCTTAGCAGTAGAAATGCCTCCCAGTACAGCGGGCTACAGAATGCATTGTGTGTGTTGGTAAGCTTGTGTTTTCAAGTTCTCCACCTTTTCGTTCTGTTTTTGTTCTACTGTTCCCTTCCTCCTCTCTCCCCCCAGCTCCCTCTATGTACTAGCTCCTGCATGAATTTACTCTCTGAATTTTGTAATTGTCAGATTCTTTAGTTGGCTTATCTGCTTGAGCAAGGGGGTCTATGGGAAGTGTGACTTTGTTTAACCAGCTTATAAATTCTGTCCCTTCGTTTCTGATTCCAGTCAATGGCGCTGGCATCTCCTGCCAGGGGCATTGTGTGTGTATCTCTCTAGAGTTACCCACAAGCAAGATGGCTTGCGATGGTTTGAGAAATGAACTCTGAGAAGTTCTAGGGGACTTCTCTTCACCTTAATGTCTCCAAAATGATCTCCAGGTAAAAGCTCCATGATATAGCACTCGCCAAGAAAAGCCCCTCCAGCTTTGGCATTTGTTTCCAAATAATAGAGTCTGTTGGTTGGTGCAGTACAGTGTCTGCCTGACACTGTCTCATGGATCAGACTGCCAAGTTTTACCAAAAAAAAAAAAAAAAAAAAAGTCCATGTGTGTATAGATACATATATACTTTATATATAATACATATATATTTCCCTTTTGATCATTGCTCCTAATTATTTTCTATAATTAGGATCTCAAAACAAAGGGCTTAGAAAAACAGAACACTCAGACAAATAACCAAATGTAGTAAGGTCATGATCATTTCCAGGTCTGCTTGTAATAGGAAAACACGCAGGCTCAGTAAAAGGATTTTTCAGAAAAGGCTCTTTGTACCTTCAGGATTGGTCCGAGGGAGGGAGAAGATCTCACATCTAGTGTTTCATTTACCTAAGCAAATTAGCTCTGGGGGAGGGGGAGTTAATTATGATTTGCCTGCACACAGACCCAGCTTTTGACTTTCCAACACGGAAGAGAATTGTGAAGAGTACACATTTCACAAATGCTGATCTCCCCAGTAGATTTCACATGCTGAGCACACCCCTGAAACAGCTTCTATATCAGGCCCAGGACACTCCCAGCACCCTTCCAGACCCTCTCCAGAGCACGGCTTTGTCCCAGGGGTAAAGGAAGTCTACTCGTGGTAATTAGTCTTGCTCCTCTTCATACTTTATGTAAATTGAGCCGTAGCATGATGCAGCCTTTCTTATCCTATGTGTCCTGTCTTGGGGCAGATCAGCCAGACGTCCGCATGTAGAATTGATAGATGGTGAAAAACAGGCCTCAACTGTGTCGAATTACATCTGTACTTATTTGTGTTTTGTTTTGTTTTGTTTTTAAAGCACCTGTAAATTCATCTAATTTCACAACAAGGAGTATTCTGAGGAATTACAAAACTTATAGAATTAAGGGTAGAAGCAAAGTGTCACGTAAACACAATAATTAATATATGTGGCCCAGTATTAAAAAGACTAACTACGAGCCTAGTGACAGTCCCCATTGGCAGACAAAATGACACATCCCTGAGTAACGGGCAGGAGCAGATGGGAGATAATCTCTTTCTTCTTCCACACATAAACTGCTCTGCTTTCCAGCTGGGGGCAGTAACAACAATGTTTATAGTTACTGCTGCACTAAACAGCGTACACAGTATGTAAAGCTAAACTGGAGACATGACACTAAAATCTCATTGCCGTCTATGCTTAATTAGGAAGTTTTATAATGCCATTTAGCCCCAGAATGAACACGCTCTCTTTGCTGATCACAAATGCTTCCCTTTTATCTCCATGGAAGTGGGAGCATTCATCTACCCACAGTGGCAGGCCAGCTCTACAGTATAAACAGCCACTGCCTGCCAAGGACCCCAGTCCCAGTCCTTGTGTTTGTAAGTGCTTGTGGCTGTTCACACTGCTCTGAGCAGAGCAATTCAGAGTCCCACTTGCACTTACAAAGTAGCTCACATGAGGGTGTCAGCTCCTAAAACTGGCTCGATTGACATTTTAGCGATCATGGAGACATGATGGGGGGGGGGGGGTCCATTTTCCTCTTTCTCTCTTTCATGCCCCTGACTCTTTCTCAGCAACTCTGCTTTGTACCTACAGTCAGGGCTGCATTTTCTGGCTGGCTCATTTATCCAAGAGGCCTTACCACCCAAAGTCCAAGCTCACAAGCTCACTGGGCTATTCAACAACCCCTGAGGACTGAAACATTGAAAGTCACATCCTGCAAGTTCACATCCTGCTCTAGGGCTCCCGCCACCCTGCCAAAGTAGGCCTAGTCCCATCATTTCTACCTCTCTCAAGTATAGATGTCCCCGTGGCCAGTACAGTGGCCAAGAACACTCAGAAGAGACTTCTGCATCTGAAGTATATTCAGATGACCAGGACCATGGCCAAAATGAAGTAACTTGGTTAAATAAAAACAGAACAATCAAACAAACAAACAAACAAAAAACAGGTCGCCAGCTCTTTGAAAGTGCTGAATAGGATGAAGTGAGGAGGTGAAACAGGACAAAACCATGGCTGGGTTTCCAGGCATGACATGACTAAAATGTGTATATTGGTTTCAGTCCCCCTCCCGAAACAGTGAGTAATGAAGCAGAGCCCTGGCAGCCAGGCGCTGGCTTTGGGAGGCCATTAAATGCCGTCATACTTGGCTGTTAAAAGGAACGGGGTCTATTAAATGTATCTTGCTGGGTGCAGGTTTGAAAGAGGTGTCCATATTGATGCCAGATAGCATTCTCAACACACTGTGACCACAGCAGACCTCTGCCCAAGGAGGCCTGCTTGGTGGTCAGTTGCCTTGGCCTTGTGCTGAGTGCCAGAGGCTGCCAGAGGCAAGCAGATAGCCCTGTAACAGCATGGGATTGGCTGCTCCTTCTAGCTCCCACCCCAACCCCTGGCTTATTCTGTAACAGAGGGGTGAGTTTAAAGCATCCAGAAAGTCATAGACAAATTTAAAAACAATTGAACTTTGGTGACATAAAAGCTTCCAGAGAATAGTGAGCACTGGATCCAGCAATTGCTCCAAAATAACCCCTGAGCAATGGCTCAGGCCAGGGTCAGAAACTTCAGAGCACTTGGTAGCTATTGTTATGGCAAGAAAGTCAAGACTAGCTGGGTGTGATAGCACACGCCTTTGATCCCAGCTCGTAGGAGGCAGAGGCAGGTGGATCTCTATGAGTTGGGGGCCAGTTTGGTCTATGTAGCAAAATCCAGGCCAGCCAGGACTATACAGTAAACCTTGCCTCAAGAAAAACAATTAAGTTAAAAAAATAAATAAATGCAGGACTAGAGAGCCACCTGGGCCATGTTTCACCAAGCCACACAGATGGCTGCTTAGTTTTGATTTTGTTTTATTTAATTTGTTTTCAGAAGCCTCTTCTGATAGAATTTCAACAACATATATGTCATTCTGTAACTTCAACTTGTATCTAGAAATGAGAGAAAACCACGAAGCCTAAGCCCTCTTCCCAGTGGGTATGAACTGAAGAAAGAATCTATTGCTTTCCCTGGGGTCCCGGGCAATTCAGTTTCTATTAAATACTTTTTGGTATCTATTTTTACTTCACCACCCTTTTTTTAACTTAAAAAAGAAAAGTCTCAGTGAAGTTTAAAATGCTGTCCTTAAGGGCAGAATTTGCACGCTGCAATAAATGAGTGGAGCCTAGCCTTCTTCCTGTTTTATTTTTATTTTTAAAGTTTTATTAGAATTCAGCTACATCCACTCATTGACATGCTGTCTGTGACTGCTTATAACCTACTGTGAAAAGCTGTATCAGAGAACCATGACCTGAAACCCAAACCTTGCCTATTTGGCTTGTTGCAAAGTCTCCTGACCCCTATGTTTAAGAGTGAAGGCTAGTTCTAGATTAACAGAACCATCTATTAAAAATGCAAATTTCATGAGAATAAAGATGGGACATTTTTAAAAAAAAAAAAAAAAATGGTATCTTTGCCAAGTTAAAAAAATGAATAGTTGAACTCAAAAGAAGACATTTTGAGGTTGAATGTGTTTTTGCAAAGAAGAGTCGGGGCAACCAGACAACATCTAAGATATTCTGTAAGTTTTTCACCTTTAACCACCCTGGAGTAAATAATAAGCCTTTTGGCTCAGCTAAAGTTGTACTCGAAATGAAACCTAGCCCCTGACACACCTGTGAGACTTAGTTTATGTTTTTAAATTTTTACAGATTTGCTTAGGATAAACCCTGACGGTGGTGATTGATCAGCTCACTAGTATGAGGTTGAGCAGCCACATGGCAGTTCTGTTTCTCTTCCATAAGGAAACCAGGGACTGCAGAGCAGATGAAGAAAGTAAATTCAGCCCTCTGGAAGCCTGAGACCAACCCCCTGCAAGGGTCATCTCTGATGGGTTTAGGAAGATGGCAGAGCCAGGCTGGTTGAGACTCTTTTAAGCACCTAATCTCAAAATCTGGTGTCTGATCAAGATAGCTGGTGTAAGCACGCAGTCAGCCTTCCCAGGAAAACGGGCAAGAATGTCTCAGAGAGTCACCTTGAGGAAATCACATGGAAGACTGTTTGGTTCTATCGTGTGCAAGCCTTTTTGGCCATTTTAATGGTGACTTTTACTCTAGCAAAAATCCATGCTGTGTCTCCAGGAACTCTGGCAAGGCCCCCAAAGGACACAACAGCCAAACAAAATAGAACCGCACTAACCCTGACAATAAACACAATGAAATGAGGAGGGATACCCGGATCGATTTGTTAGTTTAATTTTAATGGCAAGCAAATTATAACTTAGTCCCTACAGAGTGAGGGTTAGCAAGGAGCCTGTTCCTGAGATTAATGCCCCAGCCTCCTAGGTAGCATGAATAATGGATGGACTAAAAAGCAAAATGCACAATAATGTTCTTTTATTAATGAAATGAAGACTCGCTGTGATGGCTAGCAATAAATTAGGAAAAGCCAAGGAGGGAAAGTCATCAACACTTGCGCCTTTGAAAAATGTAGTTTCTTAAATCCAATAATTACTGTCATGACAGAAAACATCGCTGCACAACAGAAATGAAGTACATCCCTTGCGAATCCTGCCTGTATTACAGAGGAGAAATTTCCGATCCATAGACTGTAAGGTCTATTATTTGCTAAGAGAAAACACAGCCCATTACGGTAGATTGATGGTGATATTAAGCATTCTGGTGGAATTCCATAGGTGAACACATTTTTCTGGGGCTCAGGCATTGGAAGCCCCTCTCTAGTGCATGCTCATGGAATCTAGAAGACAGTGTGGTAGAAAGCATGTCCAAGGTCACATCATTAGCTGGGCTAGGACAAAAGCTAATTCTCCCAACTTCTACCCACTGCTGCTTCCAAGAGGATTAAGCTAAAGCTGCCAGACAAAACAGGCTTTACAGAGATATGTGGTGCCTCCAAATAGCAAAGACAAAGCTGATTCTATAATTCAACTCCTGATTCCTGCCAGGGTTTCTCCTGTTATTTCGGGATTTCCCTCTTTAACAATGCACAGGGACCAGATACAGTTCAAGTTCATTTGTGCATACTTTCAAATTTAATGTCAGAAACAAGGACTTAAAACATCTGAGTAGAACTTAAAGCATAGGCTTACTTCATCAATAGAAGAGGTCATTGGCCAAATATTTCTTCTGGTTAGGGTCTCCTTACATTTCAGTGTGTCTGGTATTGTGGTAGGTTTAGAGACAGGAGAGATGTTAATTGCTTTATATTCCCAGCTATATATGCTGTGTGCAGGTCCCTGGGTTGCTGTGATAATTGGCATATTACAGCCATTTGTCACCTGCTACAGTAGCAGCCAAGGGCTTTGTCAGAGTCAAAAGCTAATAGTTTGTGGTGGGCATTTGTGGTGGTTCTTCTACAGAGGATGGGCTTACATTAGTCGGTTTCTCTACATTTCATTTTCCAATGATAATGTTCATTCAATCAAGCTTCCCGGTACAGAGAGTGGGGATAGAGACATACACGAATTTGAAGTAAGTCATTCTTGGTTACCACTGATCAGCCTTGGACTCCTAAGGGCTCCTGGCTCACCTCTAACCTGTGATAATTAACGTCAACATGTGATATTACAGTCTTGAGATTCTCTTAGGGGCTCTTAATGGAATGGAGACTCGATGAGGAGATGTTTGGGATTTCAATGCAAGTCTATACATGCTGGATCCAACAAAACCACAAACACTGAACAGAATAAATTACAAAATAAATCTGTCAGGAAGTCTTATGTGTTAATGAGATATTCAGCCCATACCTTAAGACAAGTTCACTGCCTTGTAGGCAGTGAGGAGGAGACACTGAGAATATCTTTGGTATCTGAGACCCTTGTATGAGTGATACAAAATAAATGAATAAGTAAAGCCACCTCTCAGCCATTCAGAAATGGCCTGGAGTTTAACATGTGACACAGCATTTCAGAGGACAAATCATGCTTCAGATGCTCCTGGGAGGGTCTCTAGTTTGTTCACATTTGCATGGCAATCTGCTGTGAATACATCAGTAGTTCTGTTTTCTTGCTGAATCCTTCAGTTCTGAAATGCACAAGGGGGCTAAAGAATCCAATTATAAAGAGTAAACAGTACATGTTTGAGAAGTGTGCCAAGTTTGAGGGCCCTAATTAAAATTTTAAAGAAATCACAAAAGGCAGTACTAACTGTGATCAGACACTGCAATGGGCAAAATGCATAAATAGCCTAAAGATGGTTTTTATAAGATATAGGAATAATTTTGTTCATATTTGAAACGGATTAGATTCTGAAGTAGTGTCTCTAGTCATTTCTTGCTATTTTATAATATTATTCAGAAAATGCATAATCACCCCCAAATAATTCTAGATTGGATGAGAAAGACGTGATACAGGCAAGGCCAATATGCCACAGTCTGACAAGTATTCTGGAAGTTACTGGTTGTAGCATGGAGAAATTTACATGAACTTTGATAAATCTGCACATAAAAGGTGGTTAGAGAACAGTGTGCAGTTAAAAACAAGAACTTTGGTCAAGAAGATTCTTTCCAGAAGGAGTTTAGAGGGTGATATGCTACAGTAGATGAATTGTGACTAGGTCTTGGGTACATACATTGGGCTGGGCAGAGAAGAGGTCATGTCAGCTGGTGAGCAACTTGAGCCAGGATACAGATCTGAGGACAATCAAGTGAAGTTTGAGGCATATCAGTGACTGTTTTGATGTTGTGGGAAGAAAGCCCAGACTAGATTGCTTTAACCACAAACAACACTTATTATTGTCCATAACCAGACATGTTATGGTAGGTGGGTTCTAGCTTTGGTGTTAGGTAGATTGAGCAGTCACTCAAAGCCCAGTTCCCTTCTGGTCTCCACCCTTGTCTCACTGAGCTGTCTCTGATTTCAAAATCATGTGAGACAAAGGATTAGAGAAGCCGTCATCTGGAAAACTGGAATTCACTGTGAAGGTAAATTTCCAGAGACAGTGTCCTGTTGACTGGGTAGTGCCTATCCTAAACCTGTCAGCTTAGGTTTACTTCTAGTGGCAAGCCCACTGCTTAGCCTCTCATAGATAGTGTAGGATCCCCTTCCCTGGAGTCAGTGTGGGAGGGGAAAAGTGTCCAAAGGGAAACAAATGCAGAACTGACTAAGGTAAGCAGGGCAAAGGGATGTTATTCTAGAAGAGCCCCTGTCTGATAAAGATTCACAGTGGATCTACTGATGTTGCCAATCAGTTTTGAGTAATAACAGGAACTAGACACTGGAAAATTTTTACTGTCAGTCCATTGCCAAGGCTGGGACAAGGATTGAGATTTTATGAGGAATTATAAATAAGCTATACTGTGTGGAAATCAAACTGTCAGCTGCTTGCAGGATGTTCTGGAGGCTGGGTACCCACCCCAGAGGGAAGTAGGTGACCTCTGTTGGGACTCTTCATATTTCAGTAGCCACAGAGTTCATAATGTATCTATTGTGTGCTGTGAACTGTGGAGGATTCAGAGAAGGCGTCTAAGACTTGATCATGGCCCTCATGGACTCTGTCAGTTAGGGAGGAGAACAGTCATGATTTATGTTGGACACACAGTGAACATACTACATACCACACTGGAAATGGGTATGGACGAACATCCTCAAATGAACCGCAGTTCACAGAACTCAAAATTGAATGTGCTAGGGCTCAGGGCGTAGAGGTGTATGGAGACAGATAACCTCTAGGTGGTCTTTGGTCACAGTTACTGATAACTACTGCACTGACCCAGATGGGCCGGAAACCCTTATTTCTGTGGTGAGCACTAGATCTAGAAGGTCACAGTTCCCCAGATTCACAGTGGGTTAGGCTGGCTGGATCCTGATTTACTGTTCCCCACAATTTTCTCTGATGGGCAGCATACAGTCTTGGATACTGTCTGTGGCCCTGATCTTCTCCCTGATACTAGGGATGAGAACAGAGTTGAAGTGAGCAGTGCGAACATGGAGACTCTGCTTTATCCTGTTACAATAGATTACAGAGTAAATGCTTTGTTTGGGCCTGTGTAAGAGACATGCATCCTATTCTAAGTGTAGTATAAGGGCAAATCCCCCCACTTATTGAGCCTCAATATCAGTCCTATAAAGACAGGGCACTGGTCAGAGATGCCCTGGACAGCCTTTTTCTCTCTTAAGCATCTGTAAATCCAATAGAAACTGCCATGTGACCCTTAGCCCAAGACAAATGGTTACAATACACCTTTCTAAGAAGTGTTGTGAAATTCAGGAGTGTATAAGCACACAAAGTCTCATCTGGGAAGATGAATATTTAGAAAGCTACTAATTAGAGAGATTGGCAGGTGGAACTGAGCACTTGACGGCAGAGCGAGACTTCGATAGGCAGAGGGGCAAGGAAGAAAGATAGTGAAGAAGGGAAGGTAAAAGTGAGGAATCGTCTGTGCACAGGCTCAACCTGAATTCCACCAGTCTCGGAATCAACTACATTCTGTTTGTGGAGAAATGTCTCATTTCAGTGGCACATGAATTAGAGCAGCTGAATAGACAGACAATCATAGGCATCTAAGGGAGACCAAGAGCTAAATACTTGAAGGTCCTTGAGAATTCAACAAGGAGAATCATAGAGTCTATTTCAACAAGTCTGCTGCTGAATTGTTGCCTGGGGAGATGCAAGAGCACCGGGGAAGGGAGGGGAAGTTCGCGTATTATAGAAGCCTTCTGCTTCCTCTGCCTAATTTTAGAACATTATCTTGCATCATGTTACAAAGGCAAAAAGAAAGAGTGCCTCAGACCTCTGTAAGCCTTGGTTGTTTAAAACTTTTCAGAATGTCCAATTCAACCTACAGCAATTCTGTAAGTGTGAGAAGAGGCCACGCCTGCTCCTTGTGTTTAACACTGACAGAGCTGAATGAATGGCCAAGTCAGCCACAGGCAGAGCAGTGCACACTCCCTCCCTGTGTGTCCTTCCATGTCTGAATGCCTGTGTTCCTCCATTAGCTTATTCTATCCAAAGCCAGGGAGTTTTTCATCCCCAGAAAGGTAGAAATGCAACTGTGTGTGTGTGTGTGTGTGTGTGTGTGTGTGTGTGTGTGTGTGTTTATGACCAGGAGTTTATATTACCCTTGGATTAACTACAGAATGCTTTTTATGTTAGACAGACTAAATAGACATCTGTTTTCTACAAACATCCAACGCCACACAAACAGAACATTCTCAGTTTGCTTTGAAAAGCAAAATACCATGTGTTGTGACTTTACAATGTTTTAAATAAAGTTAGGAATTTAGGTTTGTGAGGGTGAGGCTTTCATGAAATCAGTGGGTATGAGACCAGAAACTACACATAGGAGGTCCTTTAAAATTCAATGAGGGGCAGAATCAAGCAGACATTTCAACAGAGCAGCCATTGGATGGTTGTTTTAGCCGTTCCATGAAGCGAGAAGTGAATTATTAAAGTTTATCGCCCTCATTGGCTTCTAACACTGTTACTCAGCGTGTGCATCGTTTTAAAAGTGGAAACGGCTCAGCCTGAGTAAGTCATTTACTGCCTGGTTCTACACGCCGGGCAGTAAATGCCGGTCGCTATTTTGCTCTTCATTACTTCATTTTGGAACTTTGATTGCTTTCTTTTAGATCTAAGATGGTTCTAATGCCATTCTGCAGTCGTATGAGGAGCTTAGTTTTCTCTTTGTTCTCAGAACCAGACTGGCTATGAATTTATCTCAGTTCTTTGAAGGAGCCGACAGTAAAATTTCAAGAGGAGAAAATGGCAGCAAATATCCTCACACAGGGAAAATAATCTCCTAAAAGAAAAATAGGAGACCTCCAGGCTGTGTCCTTTAAACAGGGACTGGCAGGCAAGGAGACCTCCAGGCTGTGTCCCTTAAACAGGGACTGGCAGGCAAGGAGACCTCCAGGCTGTGTCCCTTAAACAGGGACTGGCAGGCAAGGAGACCTTGCCCTTCCTCTGTGACCCATGTTCAGTATTTTTTTTGTACCTGCTTTTCTGCTTTCTGTTAAAGTTTTGCTATAATGGGTCAGTCCCTCCTCTCACTCATTAAATCTGAAATGAAGTCAGGATGTCCCTATACTGATGTTGTAATAGCTGCTGGGTTGAAGCCAGGTAGCACATCTCAGAAATCATCTGAAGTTTCCTTGGGAAAATTAGGCATAGAGACAAGAGGTTGGAATTCTCAAAGAAAAAGAGGAAGAAAACCCACACTTTTATGAAAATTGACTTTGTAAAGTGAAACCCATAGGATGTGGTCACTGGACTTAATTTCATTCCAAGCCATGTTCCCTTTCAGGCTTTGGCTTCATTAAAATTCACCCAGCCCCTCCAAAGGTTCTGCCATGTCCCCTCATCAAGAGACAATAAGATCATTTAGAGTGAAAATTGCTAACAGCAGGCAGAGCTTGTGACTATGTTTCCACATCTGACAACTTTATCACCCTTCAGCTTTATTATTCTGGTGCCCTAAGCTGCTTGTTGGCCAACATGACCCAAGGGGCTTTCTTACCTGTCACACACAAAGGATTGAAGCTCTGTTTAATGTGGGGGTGATTCTGAAAGTCGCGGGGTGATAGATATGAAGCTGGTGGCACAGGGTAGGTTGCAGCCTGTGACATTGCCTGCGCCTGCTGGCTTCCTGAACAAAGATGGTGACAGCTGACCTAAGCCAGCCATGATGGGCAGGTCAACCTGACCAGCATACTTCCCAACTGCAAACCATCTAGAGTCTCTCTGCCATGTCCCCTGGCCTAATTGTCCTCTTTCTCATTTTATGCCCCTGCTAGACCACCGCTCTTGATAAGGAGAGGCAGGTTTTCCGACGAAGACGCAACCAGGATGTGAGGAGCCGGTACAAGGCACAGCCAGCTCCACCAGAACTCAACTCGGAATCGGAAGACTACTCCCCCAGCTCTTCTGAGACTGTTCGCTCCCCCAATTCGCCCTTTTAAATAAGACCCTTTTACTCCAAGTCCTAGCTTAACCCTTTAAGACTCTGAGATTCCCTCTCCCCCCCAAACTTCTGTAAAACAGGTTCATCTGATCTATCTAGCACTCAGTGCTGAATGGCAGAACAGAAAGTTTGTTTTTGGGTACCTTTGTAGCAAGTTCCCTTTACTGAATGAGAAGGCATGTGGTGTTTGTGACAACGGTAATTTGCTGCTAATAGGGGTCCTTAAAGGGTTAAGGCTAATTTGCAATTTTTTTAACATAGAAGTAATGAATGTTTTCATCAGTCAAACTAGAATCTGCAGTATGTAACACAGCACATGTTAGCCCTCTGAGTGCATAGAATTTTCTTGAGAATCCTTGCTGGGGAATTTTTCAGACCCTTGAGTATATTCACACATATTTCTTGATTGTACTGCAGACCAAGGGGCGTCATTGAGACCCAAAATATCCACACAAGAAGAGTATGGGGGAATGACACATTGCTGATCCTTCTCTGTGGGTTTAGAAAGTGACAGGTTTTATAGCATCAGCAGACACACCCCTTTTTCTTAACCATCTTATGAAGAAGGGAAGTCCCTTTTCCTAAGTAGTAAGCTGGTTAGCTGCAGATACTTCTCTTCTTGGATTGGAGGGAATGAGGTTTGTGGCAGCCTAACACAAGCGACCGACAATGTCTTTTCCTGTCTCCATACAAAGATGTGCTGAAGACACCCCTGAAATGCTGCTTCCCCATTAGCTGCTGCTAGTGCCAGGCAGACCCTCGGGGAACCACCTAGCCTTGGTTTGTGCTTGGTGAATTGGGATCTGTCTGCTCAGGATCAGAAGAGCTCAAGAAACAACTGGTGAAAAGAGCAATAAATTACCAGGTGCTCTACAGGGCTGGGAATCCAACCAGCAAGGGAAGGCAAGGCTCTGTGTTTGTTTTTTTACTTTTTTATTTTATTTTTTTTAATTCTCTCAGCTGCTTTTACACAGGACTGTAGTCACCAGTGTGAAACCAACACAGAATGGTAAAGATCTGGGGCACGAGGGAGCAAGATGCCAGTGCTTTGCAAAGAGGCAGAGGGAAAATTCAGAGGAAACATGATCCAAAAGGTTCTCAAATGGGATTCATAGAGACAAATCGATTCCATGAGTATCTCTAGGTACCAGGAAGTCAGTATCAGCAAGTCTCCCAGAAGATACCTCGGAGGCTGAAACCACCACTACTGCTCATGATTTTCTTTATTTTAGCATGGTCTCTAGTCCTTCAGGAGGGATGTGTTGCTTTTCTGGTTTGGGGCCAAAGCCTGCCTGGGATTGGTTTTTCACTCCTGTTATGCAATTGCAATCTCCCAGGCCTGAGTTTCTTTGAGAGCCGATTGTGGTTCAGAATGTGGGCTTGTGCTTCCTCTTCATCATACCCCTGCTCCAGAGGGATGCAGGAATGTATAGGAGGCAAGACCCTTCTCAAACATTGCCCTAATGTTGTCTCAGCTTTGACTCAGGTGAGAACAATTTTAAACTCCAGGATGGCTACAAGTTCCTTATTTGATCATTCTTGCTTTGAATGTATTTTAATGTCTTGAAAGTTATGAATAACCTTCCCATAGTCAGTTCTTTATTTTCTAACTCCACACTGATCTGCAACTGCTGTAATTATACATAGTCATTAAACTATGTTCTGCACATATATAGATTTTTAAATGACAGAATCCCACATTTCCTGCTCTTCCACATTTAAATATAACATTTATTTAGTTTTTTTTCTTTCGGGGAGTCCAGAAATGCTACACATAAAATCACAAAATGGTATAAATTCGTACATTATTTGAATAGAGTGTTGGGACTAGGGACAGGGCACAGACCAGCAGGAAGGGTGTCGATTTGTAGATAGAGTCCATAATGGTGAAAGACTAGAATTGGTCCAAAATCACTACTTTCTCTGGAACAGAAAAGCAAAGCATTATTCTAATCAGCAAATCATGGCATCACTGAGCCTCGACTACATGTGTGACTATAAAACATCCTATGGCCAATAGCAGATTGCCACTTGCCTTTCTCTGAATTTCTGCTTTCCCAGTCATTAATGTGTGGCCACAGCATCTAGGGGTACAGACCCACAGTACGGGGCTCTGGAATTTTTCCATCAACATTTTCTCATCGAGCCACAGAAGGGCAGCTCAGAAGAATTCAGAGCCCATTCAGAAGGATGATCACAGCACATCCCTATAGAATTTCAGTGATCTACGCAAAATAAATAGTGGAATGTAACCTGTCAAGTAGAAATATTGAGCAATCAGATGGAATGCAGTAATTCAGTAATCTTGCCAGCGTTAAGCTACCAAGATCTTAGATGTCAGAGTTGTAACTCAGAGGGTGAACAGACAAGCACAGGCTGATGACTTGGTGCATCCAGACTGCTTCGCTTTTAGTCCACACTAACACCCTCCCTCAACATTCTCAGAATAGCTCCAGTTTGACATAATTAAGTGGTGGTGTTCTTTGAATTTCTATAACCAAATCAATCTTATTTTTTATTTCGTGTATCATAGAACAACTATGTGCCATTATGGCTGTGTATCTCTGTAATTATCCACTGAACCATCATGACTGTTTCCATATTTTTGAGTATTGAATATAACTCTTACGGTGGTAGTCTGGTGATGGGAATTGCCCTTCCTTTACTACCACTGTCTTGTGGTATTAAAAGGATTCTTTCAGTTTGAGAGTAGAGCAGTTGAACATTCCTTTATTATTTGCTTCCTGTAAATCAATTCTGTAGATGAGGCCTGTTATACTAATGAATACATTTCCCCTTCAATATTGTAGAAGAAACCACTTCATTTGTCATAATCAATAAATATGTGAATTGTTCCAAATCATTAGAAGGAAAAGTGAAGGTCTTCAGTCCCTGGAAATGTCCTGGCTGTAGTCCTCCCCTGACTCACACGTGGTGTGCATTAACATAAGCTGAGGGGAGATATGAATAAACAACGGGAAACACTCGATGCTTTGCATTTGCTGAGACTTCCCTGCAGTCTGCTTAGCCCTCTTATGAGTGGCAGTTAACAGGCCTGTCACATAGCATTGAGAGAGAACAGTGTATCTGTGAATGAAGGCTAAAATTGCAATCCTTTACCCTTTGAGGCATATTTCAGATGAAAAAAAAAAAAACAGAAAAGAAAAATTGTCTCAGAGGGCCACAGAGCTACCAAATCACCAGGACTCACGCACGTTAAATCATGGCTGTTTGCTGGCCAAAGGCATCGGCTAGACAACTCTATCCCCTGTGCTGAAGTGCAGTTGTGTTGAGGGAGAATTGTCTCCACATTATTGCACTGCCTCTAGCCCTTCTCTGGGTAAAGCCCTGTCAGCATTTCCTTGATAAACTCCTATTCTGGAAGGCTTTTAATTTGACCATAAAAATGTGCCTCAGGCTGACGTTTGCTCTTCAGGGCCTGTGCTGAAGAGTGAAGGGGCACATCTCACCCTTCTCAACTTCTTCTCAACTTCCAAGGAAAAGTCAACACAGATGTCTGGTACATTGCCTTCATTGAGATTCCATAGTCATGGAATGCACCAAGATCCAAGATGGTAATTTTAATATAACTATTCATTTGGATATGATCTTTTCAAATGACTCACCTAACATATAAAATAATTTTTATTATTTTTAACTTTTTTAATTACTATGTGATTCTCAATCTCTGTCTGTTTCTCTTTTGTCCTCCCCTCTCTTTTTCTCTGCCCCCCCCCTTTCTCCCTCTGTCTAAAGATTTTTAAGAACTTGAACTTGATCAGCTCAAAGGTCCACTTTTCCCATGAGCTGCCTGCCACTTCCACTGGGAATTTGCAAAAATAACTTTGTGACCCAGGAGAGCATGGGTATGCATGCTGTGTGGAGGATCAGATACATGCTTCTTTGGAAATCTGGGTTTCCGGAGTTTAATCATCAGATTTCATGAAGCCACTCTAGTCTGTTGGGAGAATAGCAGTCCAAAGAGCCCCCACAATTAACACTTTTGTCAACTCAGATTTGAAGCCAGCGTAAAATAATACACTTCCTACTCTCCTGTTTTAAGGCAAATAAATCAGAGAAACTTGAGGACATATGAAACATTTGATGACTACAAAAGTGCTTTACACTTGGGCTCTACGGTGCTTACACATGGAGCAGTTCAGAACTGGGACCCTGGGATGTCAGATGGAATCTTTAGTTTGTATGTAATTACATACAGATGGGGGAGGTGCTTTAAGCGGCTCTTTTGTTTTGTAATCATCTCAAGTATCCAGCCAGCCAGTAGCACTAAGGGTCATAAACTGATGGGAAACAGGAAATCCAAGGTAGAGGTTTGGAATGCCTCAGCTCAGGCATTTTTGTTTGTTTGTTTCTATTGCTGGCCTTAACATGGAGGCCTGTGGTCATTTTTCAGTAAGTGAGCATCTAACTGGCAGGTGTTGTGATCATGCAGTTTGCCCATGGAGACAAACAAGGGGTATGGAATTATTGCTTTCTGTCAAGAAAAGGCAATCTCTCAATCGTACCTGAAAACTTCCTGCACACTTCTTTATTTGGGGGGGGGGGGGTGTCAATTAAACGGAGACCCTTAATGTCACTTTAATGTAAAATTGTATATTTCTGACTGTGACATACGTTATTAATTTTAAGTAATTAGTGCTTAAGCCTTCAGAACTGTTGGTATTTAAAATAGGACGTTGAAGTGGTATTAAACAACCTTAACAATGCTAATTCATTCCAACTCCCTCAGCTGTAGTCAGGGACAGACTGGGACTAGTTCCTTTCTCACTTGCCCCTGACATTAAATCCTTGGTGTATTCGGAAAATAAATAAAGAGAAATTGAAGCTGGTTCAAGGTTAGAATCATATTCTTGACAACTTTTTTTTCTTTTTTAAATTATTAGGAAACTAATATTAGCCTTTTTCATTCTGGCTGAGAGAAATTATTAGAGGATTAGTTGGGTGTGAAATTGAATAGTACTTTGCCCCTGCATACTAAAGAGGTGGGCTGGGGACTCAACACATTTAACAAGTTTCCCTCAAGGTTTTGATTTGGAGAAAACACATTCAACATTTTCTTTGGAGAGTCTGCCCTTGTCACTTGCTGCATGGATCGGACGGTGTAGGTTAGTGTCTGATTTTGGAATCCCAATGAAATAACTTTCAAACGATTTGTCCCCATGATTAGAGGTGGACTGGTATCCAAGGCCCCCCCAACCCTTCAGTTTAAGCTCATAAATTGTAGGTGAATGTGGAATGAAATCATCTGTGATGTATTATGTTCATTTACCAAATGAGCTCTTTTGATGTTGCCTGTTTTTATGTAAAACATGTTCTTAAACTAATAAAGTAATATCTCTTGGTGTACAAACTATCCACAATGCCCTTCGCTGCTGGGCCAGCTCTTTGGTTTACATTACCACGATGGAGTAAAAATCTCATATCGGTTCAACTTGGAATTGACACATTCAGTCCAGAGCGGAACAGCCCAGCTGTGTTCCGGGTTGGGGGTGGGGTATTCTCTATACGGGGCTTTAAAAATTAGTCATGCGGTCAGAATGTAGCTTTCCCACATGTCTGCCGCAGCACAGTATATATTTCATGAGCATAATTCAAAAACAGCTATTCCAAAAATGTCCCTTTTTCATATACTACCTCCCTGGCTCGGCCAGTGACTTGGACAAGCACAGAGAAATCAAATACTGTTCAGCCTTATTTTATCTGTCGACCTACATGCACAAGCTCTCCAGAGGAGACTGCTATTTTAGCTGCTAACCTGTAATTAGCTGCCATTTTGTTGCCCTTCCCCATTAGGCATTCTGAGTGCAGTTTTGACCTTAGAGAAAATTGCAGCGTGGTATGAGAGAACAACGTTCTTTCCTGTTGAGGTTTCAGTGCCAGGAGATTGAAAAGTCAGCCAGCAAGAATGATCCTAGGCTCCCTGGTGTCACCTTTATGAAGGTGCCAGAATATCTCCTAAGCTTGTGTAAAATTAACTGTCACCTTCCTAGCCACCCATGGGCTGTTGAAGCCCCTGTTTTCCCCTTTGCTCTCTGTAGAGAAGTCACTGGGTCTCTTCTAGATTCTTCTGGCAATTTCCTTGAAACAATGACCAAAGCAATTGCTACCTAGGGACTGATATGTTATCTTGTTTTATGAAACTGGTGAGTTTGCCAAAAATCTGCCACTCAGAATTTCAGGTTGGGGGAGGGGAGTTTTGGTCACAACTCTGGTGCTAAAGATGATAGAGCTGCCACACACAGGAGCTGGGAAGGAACAGAATAGCCTTCCCTGACCTGACCACAGACCTCTTGGACTAGAGAGCTGGCAAGGTGGTATGTGATGTATTAAAGTGGGCAGTTATAAAGACAGAGGTCAGTAGGCTATAAGAAACAGGCCCAGAAGCATCATGAGATTTTTCAGAACACATCTCCTGAACAAAATAAGAAAGCCTTCCCTCTGTCTTAAATGGTAGCCAGGTCCCATCTCCTCAAAGAGGGGCACTAAGACGAGACACAGGGCCACACCCAGCCAGCTGGAACAGCCCACTCCATGCTGGCCATCAGCACGGTGACAGATGTCCAAGCCAGCTTGCCTGCACTTCAGATCATTCATTCAAGTGTATTTTGAGTGAGAGCCAGAATCATGGATGGCACTTCATTTGGGCTTAGAAAAAAATATTACCCATTTTATTTTATTTCATTTCATTTCATTTCATTTTATTGCTCTGGTCCACAAGATGCACAAAACAAGAAAATATACTTGAGATGACAAAGATGCCATTTATTGGGATTCTTGGTTCGACATTGAGGTGACTTGTGTCTACACCTAGCCTAGTCTTGTGTGTTTACAGCAACTTTGATTCTTGAAAAGGTGTGTCTGCCATCTGCTCTTATGATAGTACATACACCCCATGGTGCTCTTGGCTTAGCTCCTGGGCTCTGAGGTAGAAGGCATCCCAGAGTTTTCTCTGCCATCTGGAATTAGCATAATATTTTAAACTTTTTATCTTACATTAATACCAGAATATGTCCATCAGTTCAACAAGCTTCACCAAGACCTACTATGAGCAAGAGGTGCATAGTTTAGGCTTTAAGAAACCTTATCATTTCTGTACAAAAGACTCTCATTCTAGCAAGAAATAATCTTCTACTCTTTGGTCATCATGTGGAGCTACTGATTTATCACTAACAGATGGCCAAACACCAGTCTGTCAGGGGCACATCATTACCAGCTTGCGACCGGCTCCCAGCATGAGTAGACAGTGCAGGCTGCCTACAGTCCAGCCATCAGTCACATGTAACTAGACCTGCGGTCCACCCACTCCATTAGAAAGAAGAAAAGAGAGGGAGACAGTGAGGGAAGTGTGAGTTGGTGAAACTAAAGGTGGAAGAGACACAGCCTTATCTTCTGGGGTGTCTCGTGGGTAGTTGAAAAGGAAAGGAAGTATTGGTTGCTTGTAGCACTTGTTGCAGTCCCAAGGGATGTTCTGGGTGAGTGTGTGGACTTAACAAAGTTCTTAGCCCCATCCACATTCTTCATCCAGGACTACCGTGCCCTTCTGACAGAGTGAATACAAATAAGATGCCATAAAGAGCCCTATCAGTGCACCCCCTCACAAGCCACACATCTTTGTCCATTCTTCTTGAACTTTCCAGATCCCTTTGAAGGACTTTTTTAACCAAACACCCTCAGCAGAAGTTCAGCCTGGGACCTCACATCCCCACTCAGTGTGAGTCATATATCCTTACCTTTTCTCTGTCTTGTGTGTGTGTGTGTGTGTGTGTGTGTGTGTGTGTGTGTGTGTGTGTGTGTGTGTGATATGAGAGTTAATACTAGTATTTGAGATGGGAATAAAATAATCCATATTTGCCTTAGCTAGATTGCCTAGTCAGATGGGTTTTTTGACAGACTGCTACCATTAAATACACTAAACTTCATGAATTTATTGCTATGTAATAAGTTATGACATGGTAGGATGACACAACATCTTTGTCTATGTTTCTGACATAGCATCTTCAGGACTCCTGGACTGACTTCCTTATGAGGCATCTTGTTCCACTTCCTCCTGGGCCAGGCCTGTGATGGGAGTTGTCTTGTTTTCATGCAGTCATGAGGCTGTGAGAAAGAGAGGGGGAGGATGGATGGATGGATGGATGGATGGATAGATACGGATACAAATTAAAGCAGCTGCAACTGGGTTCAAGAAACTTCAGAAGTTGAGGAAAAAGTCTGCATAGATAAGCTAATGAACTAGGCCAAGAAAGGCAGCCTGGGTCTGTAGCAGGAAATGGGTCAGGTCTAGGTACAAACTGATGGATGGCCAGGCACAGTAGGCTGCTCTAACCTGCAAGGGGATGGCATGGAGGAAGGAGGCTAATAATCCAAGTAGGTGAGTCTGTGGTACTTGAGGCACAAAGACATTAGACGGTAGGTTGGCATGCAGCCATGGTATCACAGTGTTTGGCCTTCATCTCTTTATGGAGTCCAGGTGGGAGAGGTACAGTCTTTCTTCAGTCTGGCATGTTAGCTCAGGGGCTTGCCTTCCTTCTAGAATCTTAATGCACCTGTGTGCCTCTATAATCTCAATTCACTGCCAATAAATTTACAGGGCAGCTCCCTTTCTATTCCTGTGAATAAGCCATTTCTCCATGTGTGCTGGATGGGTGGTGCCTGGCAGTTGGTGCGGTTTCTGGGTCCACTCACAGGCTGCAGTCTTCCTCTGCCTTCAAAATTTAGTAAAAATGTGCTTGTAAAATACAGTTTCCCAAAGCAAAGCACAGCCTGAAAAATCTTTATACAACACAGAGAAAGGTAGAGTAGTGCACAGCCTGATCTCAGTACAAACTGCTCTCTCAGCAACAGCAGAGGGCGGACTCCCGGGCAAACAAAAGACCCAGCCACATGCAGTCGCTTCCTGCTTGCAAAGCTCTCTTCCTATGGGGAAAACGTTCTTCTCTCTTAGGTTGTTTATTTTTGCTTTGGAAAAAGGGGAGCGAAGAGGAAGAAGAAGGAGAAGAGAGAGGGAGGGAGGGAGAGAGGGGGGAGGGAGGGAGAAGGGAAGACCCACTGACCCTGAAAATCACTCTTTCCTACTTTCTTCCAGGACAAATCCACATTGTCACCTTTCCTTGATAGCAGGGTGATAATTAATGTTCTCGCCAAGAGAGGTTTCGTTTTTCCATCAGAATTGCCTATTAATTTGCTGGGTTCTTCTGATTAAGCAAGGAGCCTGTCCAAGTAGGCGGCGAGCCTGTCGTTCGGTGTGGACTCATCATTCTACACAGCCTTTCATTTTCAACAACTAAATCGAGGCCCCAACCAACCCAGACATTTTCAATTTCCTCTCTCACCATGTGGATGTTCCCACGTCTTTTAATAACATTCTGAAGTCAGCTCCTGACTCCCTGAGCAAGCTGGTTTTGCTTCATAAAAACCTCCCTTACTTCTTCCTACTTACTCTAGAGAGGAAGGTAACGGTTTGCATCCGTGCCTGGAAATAGAAACCTGAAGATTCCCTTCGTGAGAGGGTGGCCTCACGCTGCCACGGGTATCTACCCACTGACTCAAAATCTCCCTCTTGCCAGGTGGTTTTTGTGGACTCTCCTGGAATGCCCACACCTTGCGTGCTTTCCCCCACTAACATTGCTGACAGATAGGTGTGGCTTCACCATGCTGCCACAAAGGACCATCTAACAACAGGACCTTCACTTCTCAATATATTGGCACAGAAAACATCAGATAAAAACCCAAGGATAGGGAAGCAACTATCACCCGTATTCTCGATTCCTGAAGGTCCAGAAATACATTCCAGTGAGCTGGGAAGAGCTAAGCAAGCCTCCAGACCTCAGCAAGCAAGTACCAGGACTATATCTGTCCCCCAACATGTTTTGGGAAGCATCAGTATCACATGCCTATTGCTTTTGTGGTCATTCCACTTCACCCCTTCCCCACAATCTGAACCAAAGTCCAATAGGCAATGGGTGCCCTGGGGCTCAAGCAGTGAGTCCTGGCTTTGTCCCTAATCTGTCAGCAGGACTTTCTGCACAGGATGGAACTTTCCAGGTGAGACAGAGTCCAGAGTATCATGGAATCGAGTTGAGAATTCTACTGTCAGTTTGTGTCCCCTCCCTGAGCCCACTTCCTCTCATCTGGGTTCTCTCTGCACTCTCCCCAAAGGGGAATCTACTGCCTAAAAATTACCTGGCTTAGAAATATGGCTATAGTTGTATAGGCATACAAGTCTGCACATATGCACATGTGTGTTATGAGCTGTCATGAGCGAGTGCATGGGCCAGCATTCCCCAGTGTTGTGGGTCTGCTGCTGTCAGTCAGCGTCACTGTGGACATTACTACTGTATCCTGCAATGCCTCATAACAGACTGTGGGAACTTGGGCTGGAGCTGCTGGCAAGAGCTGGCCCCTAGTGCTCCGTTTACCCACTGCTTCATCATTCACACCAGCACACAGGCAGCTGCAGTAACTTCAGATCTGAACACTCAGCCTCACAAAGCTTGCTGTAAATCAGGAGGGTGGGGTCTGTGGCTGGGAAGGAGAATCCAGCTCCTTTCTTCTAATCAAGCTGTGGAGATTTCTGGGTAGGGAGGGAGGTCTGTGTCTCCCGGCCTTCTTCCACATGCCCACGCTCTTCACAGATATCTGATGTGAATGGCTGCCTGCTGGCTATTGGCATCTTGAAAATGTTTATATGTGGAATCCCCAGACCATTATCTCCCTTCCACACAGGGCCCACTTGAGCAGTCAGCCAGTTACCCTGGTATTGACTTTCTTTCTTCCTGTTGATATGACTGACAGGAGAGTCTCTGCTGGGAAGTGCATCCCCCACCCCCATCTCTGGAGAGCAGAGGGGCCTTGTCATTTCCTGTATCTGTGAGGCAGAGAAAGTCAGGGGGCCCAGGAAGGAAATGACCACTCATGGAAGTGTAAGTGAGGACTCATTTTGTGCAACAGATGCAAACCTGAGGCAAGCTTTGGAAATTCCACTTCTTCTGGTCAGACATGCCTTTCCAGGTTTTTTTTTTTGAAGCCACAAGTATAAAGAAGCTTCCAATATGCTTCTTGGGTTCATAAATCACAAAGAATTTGGTCCCACATGGTCACCCTGCTAGCTAGACCCCTGAGCAGAGATCTCACATGGCCATCAGACAAGGATGACAAGCAGAAAACCAGTTAGAGACCATGTGATACTCCAGAGACAGTGAGGTTGTGGTCGTTAAGGCTGTGGTAGTTTGAAGGTAATCTCCCTGACAGACTTGAGGATTTGCTCCCTTGGTCCCTGGTTGGGGACCTTAGGAGGTACAGCCTTGCTGGAGGAAAGTCCATCACTGGGGGCAGGCTTTGAGGGTTTACTACACTTCCCAGAATCTTGCTCTGGCCACCTGCTGCCCTGCCACAGACCATTGTGGACTCTCACCCAGAAACAAACTCTTGCCTCCCTGAGTTGCTTTGGTCATGGTGTTTTCTCAGAGCAACAAAAAAATAAGTAAAAACTATCTGACAGAAACAAACAAACAAACGATGAAGTAATTAAAGGGAGCCAAGGGTTATGGGGGATCATGATTCCAAAAGGACTCATTCGCTTTAGTGAAGAAGACACGGCAAAGTCCATGACAACCGAAGCTGATGGTGCCTCATGGGACAGAAGACCAGAAAAAATGGAGATGCTAAAACCAAGGCAGGCTTATCTTCAAAGGCCCAGTCTAAAGGCCTGCTTCCAGCAGCTAGACCCCACCTCCTACAGGTTTCCACAGGCTCCCAAACAATGCCACCAGATGGGGACCATATGTTCAAAATATGAGAGTTTATGGGGTACAAGTCAGACCAACCAGAGGTCCTCAAAGAGGCAGCAGCGATAAGGGCAGAGAGAAGGCAATGCCCTCAGGAACCACAACGGAAGCAGTTAGCAATATTACCTGGCTAGTTGGGTAGTTGTGCTATGACTAAAGCCTGTGTGTGTGTGTGTGTGTGTGTGTACATCTCTGCACATGTGTGGGATTCAAGCATAAAGCAAGTTGAGAGAGGAGAGAGTTTATTTGGCATATGGGTTAATTTGGTATCAAGGGAAGTTGAAGCAGAAACTGACCATAGAATTCTGCTTCCTAGCTCACTCTCAGGCTCACAGTCAGCTCCTTTTCTGATACAGCCCAGACCCATCTGCCTGAGAAGGGTACTGCCCATAGTAAGTCTGGGTGCTCGTCAATTAGTCAAGAAAATGCCCACTGACCAATCTGATGGAGACAAATCTTTAAGGTTCCCTCTTTCCAACGAGTTGGCAGCTGGAGCTAGCTATAACTGGGGGTGTGGCTTTTGAACATATTAATCTAGGTGCTTTTGGAGCACCTGAGTGGAGAAAGTACCAACAAGTTTAGGCTGGACTTGGTGATTTAGGAATGGAACTCTACAGTGCTTGTGGAAACCTTAAAGACTGGGGACCATCCCCATTGGAGATGCACATATATGATAGAGAAGAGATTCAACCACTCTGGGGTTCCCTGGCAGAAGGAGACCCGAAGACAGAAAAGACATCATCCATTTCAGAAACCACAAGTCCAAACAAAATGTAGGGGCTCAGCAGAGGGCATTTCTGAGGGTCTGATTGTTAGTGCAAAAGTCAGCAGAGTTATTTTGGAAGGTAGAAAATGAGGTTGTAGAAATAAACACCACTCAAGAGGGAAATGTCAAAGCTATTTCTAAGTTTGCTATGTGAGGGAATAAGCCACTGGCACTGTATTAGAACAGAGATTCAAAGGCAGGCTGGAATGGGGATCTTTGCAGTGGTTTTTAGTCCACTATAAAGGGGTATTCCGATGCAGGCTGCCTACAGTATGAGAAAACTAAAGAAGCTTCCAGCATTACTCAAATTAGTTACCAAATCATGGATATTTGGTTGAATGTTCTAGAAGTAACTCTTAAGCTTCCAGGATTGTGACCAGAGAAAGCAACCTGGCTTCCTGTAGATCTGGCTTTATAGCAAGCTGGTTTCCTGGTCAATTTATTATAGTTACGTATTAATGTAGTTTCCTTGACATGAAACCATGGGTTGTGTGTCAGAGTCTTGTTTTTCCAATACATCCTAGCCATTATCTGTTTAATCTCTCAGGATACACTAGATTAGTCTCCTGGGGACTTGGTAAAAGTTGCAGACATGCTGTCAGGGCAGAAAATGAGACAACAATCCTGCAGCAAAAGGTAGGTTAGTAAGAGAGAGCATAACAATAACAATTTTGTTTGACCATGCTTTCATGTGACATGGGAGCCTTTAAGCTGAAGACCCAAATCTGTAAGACTTATTGTCAATGAAGCATGTGCAGTAGTGAGGCTCTGGGGAAGGAGCAGTTGCTAGGGCATGCTCAGACAAACAGGGGGTACCACCAGGGCCTACATGCTCAGATTCCTCCTGGCCCCTTTATGCAATAGTCGCTCTTTCTAGGTATTCAGACTCTCTTCTGGAAGAGGGGGTGGTATGACCTACAGTCAAATAGAGTTGATCTGGAAATTTCGCTCACACAGAAAGGTGGGATAAAGCCGTAGTAATCTCTGCTGGCTTTATGGCTGATTTGAGGAGGAAAATAAGCAATAATAAGGGAACTCTCCCTGCCTCCTGAATTTTAAAATTAAAAGGTATATTAAACTCGAGACAACCTCACAAATAAAGTCGGGATCGCAATGAGTATAAGTAAGAAGGTGGGATGTTCTGAGAGAGTCTGCGGGGATGTTTGATGGAGTTCTGGAGGCCAAGGAAGGCTTCCAAGAGGAGCTGAACCTTGAACTGGAATTCAGATGAATGCAGAGCTTCACAGGAGAAGGAAGCAAGATCTCTATGGCACTAACCTCTGGGGAGTTTGCAGAAGGAATGGGCAGACCGTGTGGGTCTGGTGAGCTAGGAAGTTATTTATCTTTACCTCCAGGGTGAGGGGAAGTCAATGATGGGCTTTAAGCAGGAGGTAGGGCATGAGAAAATGTGTTCTTCTCAAAGAATACTCTGCCTGCATTCTAGAAAGGTAGACAGACGAGGTTGGGAAAGAGGGTGGACTGTGATGCCAACGAAAAAAAGCATCACCTGTGGATGAAGGGTGGGGAAGTCACACAGAGAGAGAGAGAGAGAGAGACAGACAGACACAGACACAGACAAAGAGAGAGACACAGAGAGAGGCAGAGAGACAGACAGACTGAGAGTCAGAGACAGAGAGACAGTCAGAGACACAGAGGAAGACAAAGAGAGACAGAGATAGAGACATAGACAAAGAGAGAGACAGAGAGATACAGAGAGACAGAGACAGAGAGACTGAGACTCAGAGAGACAGAGAACAGACTGAGACCTCTGCCAGTGTTTCCATGTTCTTATTTTCATCAAAGCAAGAGTTCAGAAATGAGATCAGGAAGAATGGAGGAAGTTAATCACAACACAGCTTACTAGAGGAGTGGGGCGGGGTCTCCAGGAGCTGCAGCAGTGTGAACAATAGCTACCGTGGCTTTTCAAGCCATGTTCTTCAAAGGATTTTAAAAGATTAAGTGAAAGTGTTTTGATATGCTCATTTTTATCTAAAAAAGTTTAATAGGTGGGATTATAAAGTGGCTTATGGAATGAACTATACAGGTTTACATGCTGATAAGATTAAAAAAAAGACTGGTCAAAAAGGAATTCTTATTATACTAGGTCACATGGAGTGTGTTTTTATTGTAAATGTGATTTCTAATCCTATTTGTGCATTTTTCCAGAAGGAGATTATATAGTCTTTTGTAGGCAGCTTTTTTTTTCCCTTTTGCGGTTGCTGGTTTATGAGATGAGAGTGTCTCTTCCGATGTCCCCTTAATTTCTAATCTTCCCGTTCTGTCTTAAAAGGAAAGGCACTACCCCTAGCTAGTGCCAGTGGGAGATGAGGAAAACAGATGTTTAGACGCTATTGTTAAAAATGCCTTGAACAAGCTGGGCATGGTGGCACACACCTTTAATCCTAGCACTCAGGAGGCAGAGGCAGGAGACCCTCTGAATCTTCAAGTCTGGTCTACAGAGCAAGTTCCAGGATGACCAGAGCTACACAGAGAAACCCTATGTGGAAAAATAAAAACAGAAATGAAAACAAAACAAACAAAAACAAGAGGGTTTTGGGTTTTGTTTGTTTGTTTTTGAAGACAGGGTTTCTCTGTGTAGCCTTGGCTGTCCTGGAACTCAATTTGTAGATTAGGCTGGCCTCGAACTCAGAGTTCTGCCTCCCTTTGCCTCTGTGATCCTAGGATTTAATTCGTGTGCTACTACCAGGCCCTGCAGATATGAGGGGTTAGGTCCATAGTGATCAGAGTTTCTCCTGCCTACAGAAGTGGGTGTGCCCCATCTTCAAGACTGGGTGGTGGGGGCAATGGAAGTACATGCTGACCTTCACTTCAATTACATTATTCGTTTATGTGACAGTAAAATACCCAAGAGACTCAAATATGTAGTAGGCTATTAATCGGCAGGCCAGAAGAGTTTCAAATGTAGAAGTGGTGGTATTGTCTTGTTGCTGTGCAAAATACCTGGAAAGGTAACTTAAGGAGGGAAGGGTTTACTTTAGCTCAGAGTTCAAAAGCAGGCTTGTCATGGGGGAGAGGGTCACAACCACACACATCTGAGGCAGTTGGTCACACAAGAGAAAAACAAGCAGAGATTTAGTAATGCATGTGCCTCATGTACACATAGGTGATGTCCAGTGGAAAATGGGTGAGTTTCAGAGTGGCTTGGAGTTCAGGTTCAAACCCCATTTTCTCCTATGAGGAAGGAAGGTGTTGATAAAGGAGGGACAGTTCCGGAAGCTGTCCAACAGTACACAAGTGCATGGTGTCCAGTGCTTCTCTCTCTGTGGATGAGACTTGGGCTCAGTCTTTAGAGAGGAGATAAATAGATGGATGCTTTCTTCCCATCTCAGCATGGTGCTGGGCTTACAAATGGCTCTTTTGGTTCATTTGGTTTTGTTTGTTTTTAGGGGGACATTTTTGTTTGTTTTTATGCATTGAGATATTAATCCTGCTTATGTTTTTTTTTGTTGTTGTTGTTGTTTAGGTTTTTATTCTTTTTAATGAAAGGAAGGAATGTTAAGAAAAGGATATTACAGAAAATTTGTCCCTCATGGCACACAAAAGGAAGTGGCAAGTCACCTATAATTTTTCTAACAGGAGAACAAAGTTACCAACAAAATAAAAACCAGACTAAAAATGACAGAAAGGGCAAAATCCTGTCTCTTCTAAGGTTTATAAGTTATGTTAGGGCTCAAGACACAATATTCCCAAATACAGAAGCTTGACACACTGAATATTTTAAACTTCAGGAAATGGAGAAAGTCAGAGGAGCAGAAAGTTCACTCTCTGATCTGCCTCTCTCCCCTGAAGCAGTTCATAAAATAGGTCATAAGATCAGAGAGGGCGCCTCCTTCTGCTTGGAAGTCAGTGAGAATGGAAACAAACACGCTTTAGTCAGCAAGGTTATATCAAACTCTCCCGTCTGCCTGTCACACCCCTGCACAGCGCCCCAGGAAAGTCACTCTCCTTGAACCTTTGGGTCTTGGTTTCTGAAGTCTTCTATGCAACATAATGTTTTATTCAATACGTATTTATACTTTCTTTAGTTAATCTGACTTTTATTATAAGGGTATCCGCCATAAATGGGTGGAGAGAGCTCTTTTATCTCTTGTTATCTGTTTTAAAGTAAATACACTACAAGAACAAGTGTCTATTGTTCTCATTGTGATTTGGATACCATCAATAGTTGTCATATGTTATACTTTGATAAACCACCTCAAATAATAACTGTTATTTAGGTCACTATTCCATGAGCCCACCATTTTCTAGGGTTCATCTGAGAGGTGCACGTGGTCATCTGCCTGTCAGTGAGGCAGCTGCACCTCTTACAATGGAGGTAGCAGGGCTGGTTGTCCCTCCTTGATTACCAGGCTACCTCACGTGACAGATTTCCAAGGCGGGGAAAGGAAGTGCACCAGTCTCTTGAGGTCCAGGCTCAGAACCAGATCGTCATTCCTGCCATCATAGGTTGATCAAAGCAAGCTGTAATGCCAGGCAAGATTTAAGGGGTAGAGAAAGAGAAGACCTACATTGAAAACAGATGTGGCTACAAGGAAGAAGATAATTGCCAACAATCCACCACGTCATCAGTTTTAAGACGTACCATCGTTTTATGAGGGGAGAGCTGTCCATGGACAAGAGACACCAGTGATTGTCAGATACACTTCAGTACTAGAGATATTTACGTGGAGGAAATATATACATCATAAATCAGTGAAATACAGCAGTTAGAAAGTCATAACTTCTATAAGAAAAAATATATAGCTGGGTGAGGTGATCAGATGTGCTGGGAATAGGAGATCTGAGGTCAGTGCAGTACCCAGGGCAGACTTCACTGAGAAGACTGGAGCCAAGGCTATGAACACCTGATAGAGGTTTGCCGAGGGCTTGGAATGTCCAGTAGTAAAATCCAGAAGGAAGAATCTGCCTGTCTGTTCACAAAATGGAAATTGTACTGAGGCAGGAGGGAGAAGAAAGAGATAATATCCCTGACCTGCCTATCAGATAAAACGCAGAACCAGGTATAAATGGTAAAAGCACTTTGCTTGAGATCTCAGAAATTGTAGTTTTAGAGACTTGGGTTCAAATAGCTCTGGTTCAGTGTTCCCAAGTGTCTTAGTTAGGGTTTTACTGCTGTAAACAGACACCATGACACAGGCATCTCTTATATGGACAACATTTAATTGGGACTGGTTTACAGGTTCAGAGGTTCAGTCCATTATCATCATGGTGGGAACATGGCTTCGTCCAGGCTTACACGGTGCAGGAGGAGCTGAGCGTTCTACATCTTCATCTGAAGACTGCTAGCAGAATACTGGCTTCCAGGCAGCTCTGTTATATATGTGCAGAAGGTCTACATATGTGCAACTTGATATGCCAAGGCTGGTTGATATCCATGGGAGGCCTCCCCATTTCTAAGAAGGGAAGGAGGGGTGGATCAGGGTCAGGGGAGAGGGGAAGGGAGGGACTGTAAAGAGAGGAGGAAGGGGAAGCTACAATTCAGATGTAAAGTAAATAAATAACTTAATAAAATATTTAATTAAAAAAAGCCCATGCCCACAGTGACACACCTACTCCAACAAGGCCACACCTTCTAATAGTGCCATTCCCTGGGCCAAGCATATACAAACCATCACACCAAGGCTGCAGAGAAAGGAGGGCCTTAGAGAAGAAACCAAGAAAAAAGAACTTGGTTGCTAACGAAGAAGGGCAGGTGTTGTATCTCAAGAGCCTTGTGAGCAACACAAGACAAAAGAAAGAATATCTAGACTCAGTAAGTATGTCCGTTAAACAAGACTCCAGGAACTCCAGTAGATACCTCCAATCTCTGGGCATAATGCGATTATTCCTTCAAGTTGCCCACAGACCACCTACTGAGCAGCAGCTGCAGTTGTGCTGTGGGGTTATCTTGCCTTTACTGACCTTCAGAAACCACTTCCATAGACCTTCAGTGTTGTTTGCTTCAAAAATTGCTTCTTTCAGAACTAGAGAGATGGCTCAGGTAAGAGCACTGACAGCTCTTCCAGAGGTCCTAAGTCCAATTCCCAGCAACCACACGGTGGCTCACAACCATCGGTAATGGGTTCCAATGGATGCCCTTTTCTGGTGTGTCTGAAGACAGCAACCATGTACTTATATACACAACGTAAATAAATATTTTTAAAATTTTGCTTCCCTCTCACAGATGATGCAGAGGGGGATTTTCGAAGACTCTGAATTGGGAGAGTGTTAGCAAAAGAGACTCCACGTGAGACTCAAGGCTGGGTGGGGTCACTCTGCTGCTGGGAGACCGCTGGAGTGCTCCAGAGATGTGATGGTAGTTTGCCTTGGGTGACAGTCATAGAGAGCCTATGATTATGGATGTGCATTGAAGGTAGGGGTCAAAGGTCTCCTTTGGGTGGGTGTGAGCTGTGGCAAAGCAGGATGACACCATAGCAGTCTTGTCCTAGGGTACTGGAGAGAGGAGAAGGCACACACTGAGGCAGAACTACTTGTAGAGAACATGAGATTAGGTCTGGCATTTCCTAAGTGGAAAGTTTGATTTTTGTCTACTAAACATTTAAGTGTGTTTGTTTAACACTCCTTCTCAAATGAGCATGCATCCCTGGATTCTTGCTGCCTTCACCTTTATCAAAGAAACTTCCTTTTAGAGCAGGTGCAGATTATAGCAGAGAACAACATCAGTCAAGGAGCAGAAAGCAAGTGACTGTGGACCGTCTATCCCCACACAGGGGATCTATAGCACAATCCCCACATCTAAGGCTAAGAAAACATTGCAAAGGAGGGGGCAGAAAGTTTGTAAAAGCCATGGCAAAGAGGATGGAAGGAGGATCTTCTGGATGGGTCAGGGTTGTCACACCCAGAAACTCTCAGCAATGTGGCTGCCTGCACAAGACCACACCAGTCGACTTCTAGCATGGAAGGGGTAAGATTCACAAGACCCCACCCTTAGTTGAGGAGCTACAGGCAGTCACAGCCGCTGAAGGAGGAGAGCCATGTTTTCTTCAGGTAAGAGCCCCCTGTAGGTTTTCCACGCTGCAGTGGTCGGCACCCGTATGCACACAGGTAGAACCAACTAGACTCAGAAGGTTATAGGACAATATCTACAATAACAAAAGGAGAAGGAGGACATAAATTTGGGAGGGAGTTCTGGGGACTCTCAGTGTGGCTTCAGTGAGGAGCCTCTGTAATATTTTTGACCTCTACCTCCCATTTCTGCCCGGAGTTCCAATTCCATAGCAATAGGAATTTTCTTTTTTCTATTAAGACAACTCTTGGTGAACTCCCAGAGAAGAGCAGATCAGAATCAAGGGCTTCCGATGGCTTCCAGGTACACAAACACAGGATTACTTTTCTTATCTCTGTAACAAAAATGCCGGAATCTAGAAACAAGGTGCTAGGGATGGGTTGGGGTATATTGGCTCACAGTTTCAGAGAATCTGCCCACCACAGTGAGAACATCACTGAGAGGCTCGTAGCAACAGAAGTGTGTGAGAGGCCCCTAACTCTCAGGTGAATCCAAAAGTTGAGAGGACACAAGCCAGAACAAAGACAAGCTTCCAGTGACCTCTTTCTAGGCAGGCCCCATTTCCCTACGTTTCTACAACTTTCTAAACAATGCCACTGTGTAGGGATCAACTGTTCACACACATAAGCCTAAAGAGGGGCATTTCTCAGTGTCTATGTTCTTGGAAGTCTGCACATCCCCATGTCTAAGGGACAGAGTGCCTGACTGAGACCCTACCGATACATCTTTTCATCTGTGTGCTTTCTGATATACTGTACAACAAATGGGCTAATCTAAGTAAATTGTTCTCTGGGTGCTATGAGCCAGCCTAGCAAATAACTAAGCCTGAGGAAAGGATCATAGGATCTTTGTTTTATAGTTGATCTGAACCACAAGTCACTGCTTAGAACTTGTGACTGGCAACTGAAGTGGTGGGGGGCAGTTCTATAGGACTGGGCCCCTAAGCTGCAGAATCTAATGCCATCTCCAGGTAGAATGTCTCAGAATTTAATTCAGTCTGGAGCAGCCCCTTGTGTTCCTGAAGAAATCAGCTCAGGAACTTTGGAATATACCACCAGACCCCTTCCTTCTTAGAAGAGAAAGGTCACAGAGCTCATAGGTAGGCACCTCTCCCTTCTGGAAGACAGAGGCTAGGGAAGGCGCCCAGAGCTGGTAAACACAGTCTGCAGGGCAGACCAACTTTTGGTCACCTACAGACAAGGGAGTCCTGACCACCTCATCCCCTAAGAGTTTAAAAGACACACTGTTCTGCCAATCACATTGTGCCTAGTGTCTGTTGCTCTGAAAACTGTATAAAGGCTCGCCAAATGGGTCACGAGGGGTCACGACCTCTCCTTCAGTTCGGGACAGCCCCAACGAGTTGGATCAATAAATTCCTTTGCATTTTGCATGTGTTCACTCCATGTGTTCACTGGGGGGGGGGGGAGTCTCCAGTAAGTTAAGGCTCCCCAGAGTCTTACATTCCCTAGACAGTTACTTGATAGGGCATCGAGGGTGATCCACACATAATATTGTCACAGAATTACCCTGTGCTAAGAGTGAAAGTAACAAAACCAGCTTGATTTTCCACGCCCTTTATGTTCTCATATCAAAAATCATGATGATTATCAAGTATTTACTTAGTGTAAATGCCTGGATTATAACTTTTAGGACAGTTTGTATGTATGCATGTTTGCATGTGTGCAGGTGTACACAGATGTATGTGCACATATGGAGGTCAGAGGTCAACCTCATGCTGTTCCTCAAGGTGGCCAGCTATCCTGATTTTTTCAGACTGGATCACTCACTGAGACTTGGAGCTTATCAGTTAGGCTGGGTAGAGGGTCCCAGGGATCTTCCTGTCTGCCTCCTGAGAACTGGGGTTAAATGTGTGCACCACTGTGCCTAGGTTTTTACATGGGTTTTGGGGATTGGACTCAGTCCTTGTGCCTTGGAAAGCCCTTTCTCGGCTGAGCTTCCCCCTCTCCCAGTGCAGCCTATGTATTTTTAATATGATTGATACATGTGGTAAAAACATTGTTCCAAAGACATACTTCACTTCACATTTTCACCTCAATGAGCATCTATTTTCTTGCACCCTTGGTTAAGGTCATACTCAGTCAGGGATTGAGATTAGGGCAAATATTTCTTAGGCTGAAAATAAATTTACTCTCCAAACAACAAAACTTGAAGGAATGGCTACTATTCCTTCTACTGTTATACTGTTCGACTTTAGAGAATCTGATTACATTCTTGAAATTATGCCAGATAGGTGTTAAGAAATGAACTGGGGATCAAAAGGCTAATGGCAACATCAAGGTAAATCCTGGACCCAATAGTTTGAATACCTAGGATAGACACACATACCTAAATATACTTGAATTCACAGAGAGTCATGGAACACCGTTGAGGGTCAGGAGTGGCCAAGAACAAAGATTTAAAACAAACAAGCAAACAAAAACCAAGCTCACAAAAATCTAACAACAGCCCTGTTCCTACAAGGGATGGATATAGGACCTGCAGAGTATTCCAGGTTAAATAATGACCAGGAAGGGACAGGCAACAAGAGCCTGTTGTTACTTTAGGAGTCACTGAGGGGTTTTGTCCAACCAGAAGGAAGAAAGCTTGAAAAGAAAGAAGAGATTAGGAGCTCTGTTATCTTTCCTCAACTGTACAGAAGGAAGAAATGAGAACATGAGCTTTACAGGAGGAGAGAAGTAATGGAGTAACTATGGCTGTGGAACCCTGGCCAGTGATACCAGGAGAGTCATTATTGGTGCTTAATCCCCAGGCTGGGAGGACTGGGAAGGGAGGACATGTACATTCCCATATGAAAATGAAGCATTACACCTCAAAGCAAAGGCTTTCCTGGGGGCTTTCCAAGGGCAATTGGCAACAGCAGGCATGGTAAGAACAATATTGCATTGCACAGAGCCGGGTGTTTAAACACTATAGCTTAGCCAAGAGCTGTGGAGAGGTCACAGTTAAATAGCAAAAGTTAATTAAAGGGAAATTCTGTGAATTAGTTTCCCGTTATTGTAACAAAATACCTAAGGTCATCAATACACAAGAAGGATTTGTGTTGACACATGCTACAGTTTTGTTGGTTCTGTTTGTTTGTTTGGTTGGTTGGTTGGTTGGTTGGTTTGGTTTGGGGGATGCTTTTTTATTAATTTTGGTATGTGACAATTTCATTAATATATTTTGGTTACTCTTCAATAACTGCCCCCTCTTATCTCTCCCACACCCCTATCTACTTTCTGACATCCTTGCTAGGCACCACCCCAGGGCTTCATACTTTGGGGTTGATTTTGTGACTAAAGGCCATCTATGCAACCGTTGAACTGGGACTATTAATTGTAGCCTGGTATGGTCAACAGTGAGCACAAAACTGAAGGTAATGATTCCCTTCTCCCTGAATCTGTCAGCAGCAAATAGTTCAACAGTAAAGGGTAGAGAATCCTGAGCCCCTGCTCCAGCCAAGCCTGACTGTTAAGGGACCTATTTTTATTTATTTATTTATTTATTTATTCATTCATTCATTCATTCATTCATTCATTTGCACAGACACAGTATACCCATGGCCTCTGCAGTTTCTGTGATTTCCTAATCACAACGGCTGCATCATGCACAGAAGATGACATCTTGTAGCCCTTCTCCCTACCAGTCAGCTCTTACATTCTTTCTACCTCCTCTTCTTGATGGTCCCTGAACCTTAAAGGGGATGGAGTCATTCATCTGTAACTTATTCTCAGCACCTGTGAGCGTGAGTCTCTGTATTTACCTCATTCACTGGAAAGAGGCTTCTCTGATTAAGGGCAAGAATACCATTTATCTACGGAAAATGTCCAGAGGAGGTAACTTGATGCTTAATTTAGCTGAACAATAGTACTTAGTTTTCCCCAGGGCCATGATCTCCTGGGGCAGTGATCTCGCTTGCCATGGGTTACACCGTGGAGTAGAAGTGAGCCAGGTTCTTCCCTGCATACTATCATTTCTCAAGGAAAGATTTTAAACACACTACTTTTGTATTTTACTTTTTAAAAGCTTACCATAATGGTGACTGGAAAGATGGCTCAACAGTTAAGAGTGTCCCTTGCAAGCACAAATACCCAAGTTCAATTCCCAGAGCCCACATCAAAATCTAGTCACGGTGATGCACACTTATAATCTCATCACTGGGGCAGCAGAAGTATGTGGATTTCTAATGCTTACTAGCCAGCCATCCTGTTCTACTAGATAAACTCTAGGCAGAAAGGAGACCCATCTCAAAGGAAAGGTAGATCATGTCCAAGGAATGACACCCAAGATTTCCTCTGGTGTCATACCTCTACACACACACACACACACACACACACACACACCAACACATGCAGGTATGCACACACATACATCCTTAAGGCAATAGACAACCATATTTTGCTACAGAGTCACAAGCCTTTTCTCAGTTCTTGTGTTCTGGGAATTGAGAGGGGGAAACTAATCCTCTCTGATCAGGACTCTGCCTTATGTCCTCACTTAAAAGTAAGTTTATTTGACTCCCTAAAGGCCCCATCTTCACATACAGTCAAACTGAGAATCATAGCGTCACCATGAACTTGTAGAGAAGAGTATGGCAAAACATGCCTGAAATCCCAGCACTGGGGAGGAAGAGGCAGGAGGATCACAAGTTCCAGACCAACCTGGCCTACACATTGGGACCCTGTCTCAAGGAAACCTGGAAAACCAAACAAACACGCAAGCAAGCCAGTTATGTAGTGCCAGGTGGATTCACAATGCTTGGTCCTGGTGTGGCTGCAGAATCAATGAGAATCCATGTCTCAACCAGGCCTCTGTGCATCAAATTAAAACCAAATGCCCAGATGCTCAGCTCAACCCTGACAACGCCATAGTATAAATCTTCTTATGCCAAATACTGCTCCTGGGTTTTAGCAAGGAGATGTCTGCACAGCTGGAAAGTGTGCCTCAGGGTCAGGGAAACTTGTGCCCCATAAGTCAAACACCAAAAGGACCTGAAGCAATGGACATGTTGTCCTCACTCAAGACCGTTTGGCAGAAGGGTGGTGATAGGCTTACAGGTAGCCAAGTGACATTCCTGAGCTGACCTGAGATTGTTATCTCTCATCATAGCGGTGGGGACCTTGCACCACAGCTTGGCTTGTTGTCATCTTGCTTCAGTTAAAACCTCTTAATAGATGGTGGCAGAAGAGAATGACAACTTTACTCCCTCCCACCTCCATTCAGAGAAAAACAGGAGTCCTACTTACAAGCCAACTCCCTTTAAGCGCAACTACCCAGAGTCTGCTTTCAAGTTGCCATGTTAGTTTCTGTCCATTAAATCCCCAAATGAACTCTCTGGTGGGGAGGTTTACTCCTTTATATCAACAGATGTTTCCTCCAGAAGAATACTAATTCTGGGTCCCTCCCTCAGAATACTGAGTTGACCTCATAACACTGTTTATAAGGCCCCAACTTCCAAGGAAACATCTTCTCTGCTGGATCCACAGTCTGGTTTTGCTCCAAGGTTTGGTGCTGGTTTTTAAAGAGTGATTCTCATGCCTTACTGAGCTCTGTCTTGTCTTCCATGATCTCCTCTTTTCAGTAGACCTCCAAGTTACCTATCCCAGAGACACTTGCACATCAATGTTCATTGTAGCCCTCTTCACAATAGCTAAGTCACAGAAACAATCTAGGTATGTGTCAACAAAGGAATAGATAAGGAAAACACAGTGTGGGGGGGGGCTTGCAGGGGGTGTACAATTACACAGTTGTCTTAGTTACCTTTTAATTGCTATGGTAAAACACCATGACCAAAGCAACTTATAGAAGACAGAGATGCTAGCTTATAGTTTCAGAGGGTATGCCCATGCCCGTCATGGTGGGAAGCACAGTGTCAGGTAGGCAGGCAGTAGCTGAGAGCCTACATCCTGATCCACAGACCCGAGACAGAGAGAGAGAACTGGTAATGCAATGGGCTTTTAAAACCTCAAAGCCAACCCCCCAGTGACATGCCTCCTCCAACAAGACCACACCTCCCAATTCTTCCCAAACAATTCTACCAACTAGGGCCCAAAGATTCAAATATATGAGTCTATAGAAGCCATTCTTGTTTAAAACACAACAGTGGAGTTTATTTCAACCATAAAGAGTGAGGTGATGTCACCTGAAGGAAAAGGAATATACCTGAAGAGCATCATATTAAGCACATTAATCAATCCCAGAAAGACAAATATACATTTTCTTTCATTTGTGGAGCATAGACTCTATGTACATACACAAAACTGCATAAGTACATATGATATCAGAGTAGATACAGAACAGCTTGGGGAGAAAAGCAGGGGTGGGGATGACATGGGAGGTGGAAGGTCTGCGGGGTATGCACAAAGTACTTTACATATTCATGGCCTCACAGGACTTAGTACAATAAAAGAAAAACGCTTACGATGAAAGAACCCCTTTCTTATCTCTTGGCAAAGATGTACAGATAAGTCATCCTGCTTACATCTTGAAAATATAGTCAGGAAGCCACAGACTCAGCCACTGGGCATACCAAACAGGAGACAAAGAGATATTCCCACCAAGAACTTCTATGTGGCTCAGTTAATAGGAACACATAAACCATGAAAAAGGAGCAAGAGCTAAATACAGGCTACTCAAGTATGGATTTAGGAACCACACGGAACCAGTTGAGTTCAAGTTTTGGCACCAGCTTCAAAACTTGGACCATTTACTGAAATTCACAGCAAGTTAGGTTGCTTGTCACCAAGCCTGATGACCTAAGTTCAATCCCTTAAAAGCATGTGGTGGAAGGAGAGAACTGACTCCTGCAAGTTACCTTCTGGCCTCCGTTCACCTGCTCTGGCAGGCTGCCCTACCCACAAATAACTCAGTAAATGTAAAATAGACACACAATGTTTTAAAAGCCCTAAATTGCACAGTTAGTGTATAAGTATAATTCTGACAATTACACTCCAGAATTTATCACCAAAGGCTAGGTAATCCTTGATAAATTCTGAAGATGGTCTAAGGTAATCATGTCACCCACAACTATTAATGGTTTTAAGCCTTCTTTGTTACTAGGGTTGGCTTTGTCTATAAGTTTTGTTTGCTAATTTCCTGACTAGGAGTCCCAGCATTTCCTGTATATTGACTCCCTCCAGGCACTGTCCTGATGTTTCCTTTGCCTTGTCTCCTTTAGCTCTTCTCAGCACCCACATGAGTAAGTGGTGATATTAGCCAGGTTTTGTGATTTTTAATTTGGCCTTAAAGAGGTTAAATGACCCATGGAGGTTTTCCAGTTATAAAGTGGCCACACTTTGATTTGAATCTTTGTCTGTCTAGTTTCACAGCCCAAGTTTGAAGGTATGTTTGTCTTACTGTAGTTGACAAGCAGCTTAGTTTAGCAGAGTCCCTCTGTCCCTTCAAATGTGGACAGGGTGTAAGGTCCCATACATCTTTCTTGATATTGGAGATCCAAATCATTTGTATAGTAATAATTTATACATGTATTTTCATATAGTAATCCAAATAGTAGTTGGCTCACTTTGAAAATTGATGGCTTGTCAAATATGATGTCAAGGCGTTCATGCATGCAGCACATTCTCCCTCTATTGCCTCAAGTGGGATTTGTCTCAAAACAGAGAAGGGAGAAGCTGAGCACCAGCAGTAAGCGGCGGGTGCTGTGGACAGGATTGGCTCCTCTGTGACATCCAACATAGAAAGAGGAGGTGTATAAGCCAAGGTTCTCTAAAGTCACAGAACTTATAGGTAGTCTCTATATAGTAAGGAAATTTGTTAATGACTTACAGTCTGTAGTCAAATTTCCCAACAATGGTCAGCAGTAGCTGTGAATGAAAACCTGAGGATCTAGCAGTCGCTCAGTCCCACAAGGCTCGCAGGCAAAGAAGATTGAATCTTCCTCCTTCCCATGTCTTTATGTAGATCTCCAGCAGCAGGTGTGGCCCAGATTAGAGGTGTGCATACAACCACACCTAAAACTTGTGTCTTCCAGACTCAAGATCTAGATCACAGGTAAGACTTCGAATTCTGGATTGTAATTCACTCCAGATATAGTCAAGTTGACAATCAGAAATAGCCACTACAATCCACCCTTTGTCAACTTGACACAAATAATATCTCATGTCCACATGAAACAATGCCAAGGTCATAAATATGCTTAACATGATAAAACTATTCCTCATACAATCGCAAACACATTTATAAACTTCCAATGGTGCAATGTCCCTTGGGAACATTCCTTTGGTGTCTCAACTTAAATACCAACTGATGTTAAAGAAATTGGAAAACAAATATGTTCTTAACAAAATACAACAGAAGCATTCATATTACTTTACACTCCTTGTTTCTTTCTTTTTTTTCATACTTTATTTACATTTCAAATGTTTCCCCCTTTCCAGATCTCCCCTTTGGAACCTCTCTATTCCCTCCCCCTCCCCCTGCCACTATGGGGGTATTCCCCTATCCACCCACGCATCCACTCTCGTCTTCCTTCCTTGGCATTCTCCTATACTGGGGGATCTAACATCCTCAGGCCCAAGGGCCTCTCCTCCCCCTGATGTCTAACAAGACCCTCCTCTGCCACATATGTGGCTAGCACCATGGGTCCCTCCATGTGTATTCTTTGGTTGGTGATTCAGTCTCCGGGAGTATCGAGGGGTCAGGCCAGTTGCCACTGTTGCTCCTTCCCTGGGGTTACAAACTCCTCATTTCTGCAGCTGGTTATGTGGCCTTAGCAGGTATTTCTAACTACCTTCCTCTACTAACCATTCTGTATTTCCTCCACCCTCTGCAAGCACCTCAGCAGGTCTTGGCTCTTTTCCTGGAGGAGTGACCCATACCTTCATTCCTGATGGGTCTGCATCCTTTGTCATCATGCTTGGATTAGGCTGTTGTAGTTTCCCATTGACTTTAATCACAGGACATGGTGGTACTAAGAGACCCTAAGGGATCTCCCGCACTCCAGACATAATCCTTTTTACCTCCATTGTGGAGAGGCAATTTCCCCATGGTAATCTGGACCTATCACCCCTCCTAACACCGTTATTCCTTTCTTAGCCTCTTGGTTTAAGGGCATTAGAAGCCCAAAATGACCTGGAAGTCTGACCTTCCAGTTCAATGAAATGTTTGTTGTAGCTTCTGGTAGGAGCACTGCCCTCTCTGGAACCAAAACTTCTAGGCCAGCAGAACTAGAGTTGTGGGGACAGGAAGCAAAAATTTTCTTAGAGGGTCACAAGGAGTGATAGTGAGTGGAACTATTCCCTTTTCCACCCCTTGATTCCTGGATCCGTGGATCCTGGCTATGGGAGAAACTGTACCATCCATTGGACACTGATTCAAAGCATACACTGCCTCCTGAAGAACTCTGCCCCAGCCCTCCATGCTGCTGCCACCTAATTTGTGCTGTAACTGTGTCTTCAAAAGGCCATTCCATCTTTCTATCAGACCAGCTGCTTCAGGATAATGGGGAACATGGTAAGACCAGTGAATTCCATGATCGTGGGCCCACAGTTGCATACATCTGGCTGTGAAATGAGTTCCTTGGTCAGAAACAATATTGTGTGGAATACCATGACGATGAATAAGGCCTTCTGTAAGTCCACGGATGGTGGTTTTGGCAGAAGCATTACATGCAGGAAAGACAAATCCAGAACCAGAATAAGTATCTACTCCAGTAAGAACAAAACGTTGTCCTTTCCATGGAGGAAGTGGTCCAATGTAGTCAAGCTGCCACCAGGTTGCTGGCTGGTCACCTCGAGGAATGGTGCCATATCTGGGGCTCAGTGTTGGTCTCTGCTGTTGGCAGATCTGGCATTCAGCAGCAGCTGTAGCCAGGTCAGCCTTGGTGAGTGGAAGCCCATGTTGTTGAGCCCAAGCATAACCTCTATCTACTATCTATCTAACCTACTGAGCAATGACAGGGATGGCTGAGGAAAGAGGCTGACTGTCCACAGAACGGGTCATCTTATCTACTTGATTATTGAACTCCTCCTTGGCTGAAGTCACCTTTTGGTGAACATTTACATGGGACACAAATATCTTCACATCCTTTGATCATTTGGAGAGATCTATCCACATACTTCTTGCCCAGATGTCTTTCTCACCAATTTTCCAATCATGATCTTTCCAAGTCTCTGATCACCCAGCCAATCCATTGGCTACAGCCCATGAGTCAGTGAACAAGCATACATCTGGTCATTTCTTCTTCCAAACAAACTGTAATACCATGTGTACTACCCAAAGTTCTGCCCATTGTGAAGATTTTCCTTTACCTGTATCTTTCAGAGTTATCCCAGAAATAGGTTGTAATGCTGCAGCTGTCCACTTCTGGGTGGTGCCTGCATAACATGCAGAGCCATCAGTAAACCAGGTCCTAGTCTTCTCTTCTTCAGTCAGCCGATCATAAGGAACACCCCATGAGGATATAGGCACATTCTTGGCAGCAGATGGCATTGTTACAGGAATAGAAACCATAGGCATTTGAGCAACTTCTTCATGTAACTTGCTTGTGCCTTCAGAACCTGCTCGGGCTCAATCACAGACATACCACTTGCATTTGATAATAGACTGCTGTTGTGCATGTCCTACTTTATGACTTGGAGGGTCTGATAACACCCAGCTCATGATAGGCAGTTCAGGTCACCTGGTAACTTGGTGTCCTATTGTCAAGTGTTCAGTTTCCACTAAGGCCCAATAGCAGGCCAAGAGCTGTTTTTCAAAGGGAGAAAATAGTCTGCAGATGATGGTAGAGCTTTGCTCCAAAATCCCAAAGGTCTCTTCTGTGATTCACCTACAGGAGCCTGCCAGAGGCTCCAAACAGCATCTCTATCTGCCACTGATACCTCAAGTACCATCAGGTCTGCTGGATCATATGGTCCAAGTGGTAGAGCAGCTGGCACAGCAGCCTGGACCTGTTGAAGAGCCTTCTCCTGTTCCAGACCCCACACAAAGCTGGCAGCTTTCTGAGTCACTTGGTATATGAACCTGAGTAACAGACCCAAGTGAGGAATATGCTGTCTACAGAATCCAAATAGACCCATTAAATGCTGTGCTTCTTTCTTGGTGGTGGGAGGGGCCAGGTGCAATAATTTATCTTTCACCTTAGAAGGAATATTTCTGCATGCCCCACACCACTGGACTCCTAAGAATTTCACTGAGGTAGATGGTCCTTGAATTTTGGTTGGATTTGTTTCCCATCCTCTGATACGCATATGTGTTACCAATGAATCCTAAGTGGTTGCTACTTCCTGCTCACTTGGTCCAATCAGCATAATGTCATCAATATAGTGCACCAATGTGATATTTTGTGGAAGAGACAAACGATCAAGATCCCTTCTAACTAAGTTATGACACAGGACAGGAGAGTTAATATATCCTTGAGGCAAAATGTAAACGTATACTGCTGGCCTTGCCAACTAAAAGCAAATTGCTTCTGGTGGTCCTTATGGACAGATACTGAGAAGAAGGCATTTGCTAGATCAATAGCTGCATACCAGGTAACAGGAGATGTGTTAATCTGCTCAGGTAATGAAACTACATCTGGTACAACAGCTGCAGTCGGAGTTACTACCTGATTTAGTTTTCGATAGTCAACAGTCATTCTCCATGATCCATCTGTCTTCTGCACTGGCCAGATAGGAGAATTAAAGGGAGATATGGTGGAAACCACCACCCCTGCACCTCTCAAGTCCTTGATAGTGGCAGTAATTTCTGCGATTCCTCCAGGAATATGATACTGGTTTTGATTCACTATTTTCTTTGGCAGAGGCAACTCTAATGGCTTCCCTTTAGCCTTTCCAATCATAATAGTCCTCACTGCACAGATCAGGGAACCAATGTGAGAATTCTGCCAATTTCTAAGTATATCTATCCCGATTATACATTCTGGAACTGGGGAAATGACCACAGGATGTGTTCATGGACCTACTGGACCTACTGTGAGTCAGACATCAGTCAAAACTCCATTAATCACCTGTCCTCCATAAGCCCCTACTTTAACTGGAGGGCCACAATGTTTCTTGGGATCTCCTGGGATCAATGTCAATTCAGAGCCAGTATCCAATAGACCCCAAAAAGTCTGGTTATTTCCTTTCCCCCAGTGTATAGTTACCCTTGTAAAAGGCCGTAGGTCCCTCTGGGGAAGGACTAACAGCAAAACTTTTAGGTGTCTTATCAAGATCCTTCCTCAGGGGAACCTGGCCACCCCTTCATTCAAGGGGTTCTGGGTCTGCAAACTGGCTCAAGTCAGAAATTGATTCACTGGCCGAGATTGCCTTTTGCCAGAATCCAATGTAGCCTTTCTTTCATTTGTTTGAGATTTTTTTTGCTTATACAGATCAAACAGATATGCAGTAGGCTTCCTATGAATTTCATGCCTGGAAACACCATGACTGATTAGCCAGTACCAAAGGTCTGAACGAGTCATACCATTATAAATTTCACTTCTCCTGTGCTGACCATCACGATATATGTTATTATAAATGTTGTTTTGTCTATGTTGTCCATTATAATAACTATGACCACCTTGTCTCTGGCGAGTCAATGCTGCCACCTGGCCTTTGTTACCTCGGGCCCCAATTAAACCCATTGCATTTAATTCATCTAATTGAGCAGCAGCATCTCCAACCCTAAGGTCTGGCACAAGGAAAAGGGCAAGAACAAAATTCTTCAAATATGCTGGTGCCCTTCTCACCAGTTTGCGTCTTATAGGATTGGTGAAGGGCACATCTTCTGGGCCTTCCCATTGTAGAGAATTAGGTTTTATGAAATTATCCACTCTAGCATTGCAATTTCCCTGAGCCTTAAAATCCCTTCATCAACACCAAACCAAGGGATATCAGGAATCTCCAACTCCTTTTCAGTCGGCCATCTTTTGATAAACGCTTCAGCCAACCATTCAAACAAACTTCTGACACCTTTTTTTAACTGTACGAGCTTTCATATTAAACCTTGAATCTCCACTCAGAGGGCTCATGTCAATAACTCAGCCTGATCTAGTTTTATGTTCCTTCCACCATTATCCCACACCCTTAAAATCCATTCCCAAACGTATTCTCCAGACTTCTGCTTGAATGAATTAGCAAACTCATTAAGCTCCTTAGTAGTGTAGTGCACTTCCTCATGGACTACACTTTCTACCTCCCCTCTAGGGGCCTGTTTTGCCTTGAGTCTGGTTATAGGTCTAGAAGAAACTATTGGTGGGCCTTGAGAAACATCAATATTATCTTGTCTGGCATTATCTTGGGCCATCGAAAGTCCCGCTGGCCCATCAGACTCTGAGGGATTAACTTCCTCTCGTGGAGAAGGCATTATTTCAAGGGGTGGGGCCGAGGATACTACTTCCCCAGGTGTGGTAAACCATTGAGAATCTGAAAATTCAGAATTCTCAGCTTCAACAGGGTCCTCCCACACATCCCCATTCCAAGTTATAGGATCCCATTCTTTGCCAGTTAATGCCCTTACTTTAACTGCTGACACCCTCTGAATTTTCGCTGTAATCCAGCCAACCTTATAATGAGGGCTTCAGTTTGATTTTCTGCAACTTGAGCTCTATGGCTGCTGGAGAGAAGATTCTCTTCAAGGACTCACTTAGCAACTTTTAGATTGGTCACTTGCATCTGGATCTGTTCAATTTTATTATATAACTCCTTCTTTTCCTTCACTATATTTTCCAGAGATACCATGAGCAACTGGGCAGTAAAGTCACTTCCAAATTTTTTTTCCATATTGCAAAAAGTTTTGAGCACACAATCATCCAATTCATCAAGATGCTCAATGGCATTAGCTTCTTTAAGTTTGAAGTATATTTCCAACCATGGGTCTTCAGTATCCTCCAAGCTCCCAGGAGAGAGCAGATCTGGAGAGGTTCCAGCAGTTGAAGGTGCTGGTGAATTATTAAACTAACTTCAGATTCTTAAAAGATTCATCCTTATACTGCTTTCTGCTCCTCTAGAGTCACTCCCAGTACCAAATTCTGTATGAGTCAGGGTTCTCTAGAGTCACAGAACTTATAGGTAATCTCTATATAGTAAAGGAATTTGTTAACGACTTACAGTCTGTAGTCAAACTCCCCAACAATGGTCAGCAGTAGCTGTGAATGAAAACTGGAGGATCTAGTAGTCACTCAGTCCCACAAAGCATGCAGGCAAAGAAGATTGAATCTTCCTCCTTCCAATGTCCTCATGTAGATCTCCAGCAGCAGGTGTGGCCCAGATTAGAGGTGTGCATACCACCACACCTGAAACTTCTGTCTTCCAAACTCAAGATCTAGATCACAGGTGAGACTTCTAATTCTGGATTGTAATTCACTCCAGATATAGTCAAGTTGACAATCAGAAATAGCCACTACAGGAGGGAACCAAGACACAGATCACAGTCCTCAGAAAACAGTAGTAAAGGACCATCATCAGATGTTTGCCTTGAGAACTGACAGGAATATAATAAATATATCCTTAGCAGCAAAGAAAACTAGTAAGCACAGAGCATCCATTTTCCACATCCATACTGATGTCCATCAGCACCATCAGCATCCTCAGCACCATCAGCAGCCCTATCAGGACCTGGTAGATCGTTTTAAGCAGAGCATCCAGCAGGGTTCATTGCTGTCAGTCATATAGTTATCAAGTCCAAGGCTGACTGGTCCTGTAGGGTGGTGGATGGTTTCTGTGGTTCTGAAGAGAAGGAGAAGCTCTGAGCTGCACTACAGCCCCAGACTAACCTGCTTCTCCCTCAACACCTCAAACCAAGTCTTTCCCACACACTGGGAAATGCATGTGGATAAAGGGAATCAATCAGCCCTTCAATGCCTAGGAACCCTCTCTCCTAAACAAAGGGTTTGAAAGACCCTTTGTTTTTATTAGCTGAGTAGTATTCCACCGTGTAAATGTACCACATTTTTTGTATCCATTCCTCTGTTGAGGGACATCTGGGTTGTGTCAAGCTCCTGGCTATTATAAATTTGGCTGCTATGAACATAGTGGAGCATGTGTCCTTATTACATGTTGGAACGTCTTCTGGGTATATGCCCAGGAGTGGTATAACTGGGTCCTCAAGTAGTACTATGTCCAATTTTCTGAGGATCCACCAAACTGATTTCCAGAGTGGTTGTAGCAGATTGCAATCCCACCAGCAATGGAGGAATGTTCCTCTTTCTCCACATTCTCGCCAGCATCTGCTGTCACCTGAGTTTTTGATCTTAGCCATTCTGACTGGTGTAAGGTGGAAACTCAGGGTTGTTTTGATTTGCATTTCCCTGATGACTAAGGATGTTGGACATTTCTTTAGGTGCTTCTCAGCCCTTCAGGTTTCCTCAGTTGAGAATTCTCTGGTTAGCTCTGTTCTCCATTTTTTGATAGGGTTATTTGATTCTCTTGAGTCTTGAGTTCTTTGTATATATTGGATACTAGCCCTCTGTCAGACATAGGATTAGTAAAGATCTTTTCCCAATCTGTTGGTTTCTGTTTTGTCCTATTAACTGTGTCCTTTGCCTTGTAGAAGCTTTGCAATTTCATGAGGTCCCATTTGTCTATTCTTGATCTTAGAGCACAATCCATTGGTGTTCTCTTCAAGAACTTTTCCCCTGTGCCCATGTGTTCAAGACTTTCCCCCACTTTCTCTTCTGTTAGATTCAGTGTATCTGGTTTTATGTGGAGGTCCTTGATCTACTTGAATTTGAGGTTTGTACAGGGAGATGGGAATGGATCAATTTGCATTCTTCTACATATTGACCACCAATTGAACCAGCACAATTTGTTGAAAATGCTATCTGTTTTCCATTGGATGGTTTTAGCTCCTTTGTCAAAGATCAAGTGACCATAAATGTGTGGGTTCATTTCTGGGTCTTCAATTCTACCATTGCTTTACCTGCCTGTCACTGTACCAATACCATGCGGTTTTTATCACTACTGCTCTGTAGTACAGCCTGAGGTCAGGGAGGCTGATTCCCCCAGAAGTTATTTTATTGTTGAGAATAGTTTTTGCTATCTTGGGTTTTTAATTATTCCAAGTGAATTTGAGAATTGCTCTTTCTAGGTCTATGAAGAATTGAGTTGGAATTTTGATGGGGATTGCACTGAATCTATAGATTGCTTTCGGCAGGATGGCCATTTTAACTATATTAATCCTGCCAAGCCATGAGCATGGGAGATCTTTCCATCTTCTGAAGTCTTCTTCAATTTCTTTCTTCAGAGACTTGACATTCTTGTCATACAGATCTTTCATTTGTTTGAGTAGAGTCACACCAAGATACTTTATATTGGTTGTGACTATTGTGAAGGGTGTCATTTCCCTAATTTCTTTCTCAACCTGTTTATCCTTCAAGTACAGGAAGGCTACTGATTTGTTTGAGTTAATTTTATTTCTGGCCACTTTGCTGAAGTTGTTTATCAGCTATAGAAGTTCTTTGGTAGAGTTTTTTGGGTCACTTAAGTATATGATCATATCATCTGCAAATAGTGGTATTTTGATTTCTTCCTTTCCTATTTGTATCCCTTTGACCTCTTTTTGTTGTCTAATTGCTCTATCTAGAACTTCAAGTACTATATTGAATAGATAGGGAAAGAGAGGGCAGCCTTGCCTAGTCTCTGATTTTAAGTTTCTCTCCATTTAATTTGATGTTGGCTACTGGTTTCCTGTATATTGCTTTTACTATGTTTAGGTATGGGCCTTGAATCCCTGATCTTTCCAAGACTTTTATCATGAAGGGATATTGAATTTTGTCAAATGCTTTTTCAGCATCTAATGAAATGAACAAATGTGGTTTTTTTTTTCTTTGAGTTTGTTTATGTAGTGGATTACATTGATGGATTTCTGGGTATTGAACCATCCCTGCATCCCTGGGATGCAGCCTACTTGATCATGGTGAATGATAGTTTTGATGCGTTCTTGGATTCCGTTTGCAAGAATTTTATTGAGTATTTTTACATCAATATTCATAAGGGAAATTGGTCTGAAGTTTTCTTTCTTTGTTGAGTCTTTGTGAGGTTTTGGTATCAGTATGTCTTAGTCTTAGTCAGAGTTTCTATTCCTGCACAAACATCATGACCAATGCAAGATGGGGAGAAAAGGGTTTATTGAGCTTACACTCCATGCTGTTGTTCATCACCAAAGGAAGTCAGGACTGGAACTCAAGCATGTCAAGTAGCAGGAGCTGATGCAGAGGCCATGGAGGAATATAACTTACTGACTTGCTTGCTTCTCTCCTGGCTTGCTCAGCCTGCTTTCTTGTAGAACCCAAGAGTACCAGCCCACAGATGGTACCACTCACAAGGAGCCCTCCACCCTTGATCACTAATTGAGAAAATTCCTTACTGCTGGATCTCATGGAGGCATTTTCTCAACTGAAACTCCTTTCTCTCTGATAACTCCAGCTTGTGTCAAGTTGACACACAAACTGTGTGTACACAGTGTAACTGTGGCCTCATAAAATGAATTGGATAGTGTTCCTTCTGTTTCTATTTTGGGAAATAGTTTGAAGAGTATTGGTATTAGGTCATCTTTGAAAGTCTGATAAAATTCTGTACTAAACCCATCTAGTCCTGAGCTTCTTTTGGTTAGGAGACTTTAAATGACTGTTTCTATTTCTTTAGGGGTTATGGGACTGTTTGGATGGTTAATCTGATCCTGACTCAACTTTGGTGTTTGGTATCTGTCAAGAAAATTGTCCATTTCATCCAGATTTTCCAATTTTGTTGATTATAGGCTTTTGTAGTAGTATCTGATGATATTTTTAATTTCCTCAGATTCTGTTGTTATATCTCCCCTTTCATTTCTAATTTTGTTAATTTGGATACTGTCTTTGTGCTCTCTCCTTAGTCTGGCTAAGAGTTTATCTATCTTGTTGATTTTGTCAAAGAACCAGCTCCTGGTTTTGTTGATTCTTTGTATAGTTCTTTTTGTTTCTACTTGGTTGATTTCAGCCCTGAGTTTGATTATTTCCTGCCTTCTACTCCTCTTGGGTTTATTAGCTTCTATTTGTTCTAGAGCATTCAGGTGTGCTGTTAAGCTGCTAGGGTATGCTCTCTCCAGTTCCTCCACTTTTCAAAGGCATTCAGAGCTATGAATTTTCCTCTTAACACTGCTTTCATTGTGTCCCATACGTTTGGGTATGTTGTACTTTCATTTTCATTAAATTCTAAGAAGTCTTTGATTTCTTTCTTCCTTCCTTGACCAAGCTATCATTGAGTAGAGCATTGTTCAGCTTCCATGTGTGTGTGGGCTTTCTGTTGTTATTGTTGCCATTGAAGACCAGCCTTAATCTGTAGTGATCTGATAGGAGGCATGGGATTATTTCAATCTTCTTATTTCTGTTGAGATTTGTTTTGTGGGCAATTTTGGAGAAGGTACCATGAGGTGCTAAGAAGAAGGTATATTCTTTTGATTTAGGATAAAATGTTCTATAGATATCTGTTAAATCCATTTGGTCTATAACATCTGTTAGTTTCTCTGTGTCTCTGTTTAGTTTGTGTTTCCAAGATCTGTCCATTGATGAGAGTGGGGTGTTGAAGTCTCCCACTGCTATTGTGTGAGGTGCAATGTCTGCTTTGAGCTTTAGTAAAGTTTCCTTTATGAATGTGGGTGCCCTTGCATTTGGCAGATAAATGTTCAGAATTGAGATTTCTACTTGGTAGATTTTTTTTGTTTTTTGTTTTTTTTTGTTTTTTTTTTTTTGATGAGGATGAAGTGTCCTTCCTATCTTTTTTGATGACTTTTGGTTTAAAGTCAATTTTATCTGATATTAGAATGGCTACTCAAGCCTGTTTCTTGGGACCATTTGCCTGGAAAATTGTTTTCCAGCCCTTTATTCTGAAGTAGTGTTTGTCTTTAATTCTGAGGTGAGTTTCCTGAATGCAGCAAAATGCTGGGTACTGTTTATGTATTCAGTCTGTTAGTCTATGTCTTTTTATTGGGGAACTGAGTCCATTGATGTTAAGAGATATTAAGGAATAGTGATTGTTGATTCCTGTTATTTTCTATGTTATTTTTATGTTTGTGTGGCTATCTTCTTTTGAGTTTGTTGAAAGATTACTTGCTTGCTTTTTCTTGGGTGTAGTTTCCCTCCTTGTGTTGGCATTTTCCATCTATTATCCTTTGTAGGGCTGTGTTTGTGGAAACATATTGTATAAATTTGGTTTTGTCATAGAATATCTTGTTTTCACCATCTATGGTAATTGAAAGTTTTGCTGGATATAGCAGCCTGGGCTGGCAGTTGTGTTCTCTTAGGGTCTGTATTAGATCTACCCAGGATCTTCTAGCTTTCATAGTCTCTGGTGAGAAGTCTGGTGTAATTCTGATAGGTCTGCCTTTATATGTTACTTGACCTTTTTCCCCTACTGCTTTTAATATTCTTTCCTTGTTTTGTGCATTTTCTGTTTTGACTATAATGTGGCATGAGGAATTTCTTTTCTGGTCCAATCTATTTGGAGTTCTGTAGGCTTCTTGAATGTTTATGTTCATCTCTTTCTTTAGGTTAGGGAAGTTTTCTTCTATAATTTTGTTGAAGATATATATTTATTGGCCCTTTAAGTTGGGACTCTTCACTCTCTTCTATACCCATTATCCTTAGATTTGGTCTCCTCATTGTGTCCTGGATTTCCTGGATGTTTTGGGTTAGGAGCTTTTTGCATCTTTCATTTTCTTTGACTGTTATGTCAATGTTTTCTATGGTATCTTCTGCACCTCAGATTCTTCTATCTCTTGAATTCTGTTGGTGATGCTTGCAGCTATAACTCCTGATCTCTTTCCTAGGTTTTCTAACTCCAGGGTTGTCTCTCTTTGTGACTTCTTTATTGTTTCTATTTCCATTTTTAGATCATGGATGGTTTTGTTCATTTCCTTCACCTGTTTGATTGTGTTTTCCTGTAATTCTTTAAGTGATTTTTGTGTTTCCTCTTTAAGGGCTTCTAGCTGTTTACCTGTGTTCTCTTGTATTTGTTTAAGGGAGTTATTTATTTCCTTCTTAACATCTTCTATCATCATCATGAGATGTGATTTTAAATCTGAATCTTGCTTTTCTGGTGTGTTGGGGTATCCAGGGCTCACTGTGGTGGGAGAACTGGGTTCTGATGATGCCAAGTTGCCTTGGTTTCTGTTCCTTATGTTCTTGCCCTTGCCTTTCCTCATCTGGTTATCTCTGGTATTAGCTGGTCTTGCTCTCTCTGACTGTGACTTGTCTCTCCTGCAAGCCTCCCTGTCAGTACTTTTTGGAGACCAGCTCTCTCTGAGAGGAATTTGGGTTTGGAGAGCTGTGGTACAGGGTCAGCTCTGGGCTGCAGACAGAAACCAGAAGGAATCTGTCCCTAGCTGTTCCTTGGTTCCTGTGTCCTGATGGCTCTGCAAGGGTCCCTCTTGATCCAGGAATTTGAAAAGAAGTGGTGGTCTTGCCTGTGCTCAAAGGAGTGTTGGCACTCCTGGGAGACCAGCTCTCTCCTGGCACTATCTGAGTATGGAGCCCTGTGTCACAGGTTCAGCTCCCTGGCAGCAGAAGGAATTGGGAAGACAGTGTCTTAATCCCTGTGTCCTGAGGATTCTGGTGGGTCCTGCTTTGCAGTGGTGCTCATTTTACCTCCACTCATGGTCTTGTCCACCCTCCTGGGAGGCTAGCTTTCTCCTGTTGCTATTTGGCTATGGAGCCCTGTGGCCCAGGTTGAGCTCCCCAGCAATAGATGGAAACTGGAAGGAAAGCTCTAGTTTGTGAGAATTTTATTGAATATTTTTGCATTGATATTCATAAGGGAAATTGGTCTGAAGTTTTCTTTCTTTGTTATGTCTTTGTGAGGTTTTGGTATCAGTGTAACTGTGGCTTCATAGAATGTTCATGAAATTTGAAGGCAAATGGATGGAACTTGAAAATATCATCCTGAATGAGGTAACTCAGTCACAAAAGAACAAACACGGTATGTACTCACTGATAAGTGAATATTAGCCCAAAAGTGAATATTAGCCCATGATTCAATTCACAGACCATATGAAGCCTAAGAAGAAGGAAGATCAAAATGTGGATGCTTCAGTGTTTCTTAGAAGGGTGAACAAAATACTCACAGGAGGAAATATGGAGACAAAGTGTGGAGCACAGACTCAAGGAAAGGCCATCCAGAGACTGCCCCACCTACATCCTATATACAGCTACCAAACCCTGACGTTCTTGTGGATGCTGGGAAGTGCTTGCTGATGAAAGCATGATAAGCTGTCTCCTGAGAGGCTCTGCCAGAGACTGACAAATACAGAGGCAGATGCTCATAGCCAACCATTGGACTGAGAGTGGGTCCAGGATGGAGGAGTTGGAGAAGGGACTGAAGGAGCTGAGGGGGTTTGAAGCTCCATGGAGGGAGCAACCATGTCAACTGGCCAGTCCTCCTGGAGCTCCTGGAGATTGGACCACCAACCAAAGAATACACATGGAGGGACCCATGGTGCTGGCTGCATATGTGGCAGAGGATGATCTTGTTAGCCATCAGGGGGAGGAGAGGCCCTTGAATTTGAGAGTGTTAGATGCCCCAGTGTAGGGGAATGCTAGGGAGGGAAGACAGGAGTGGGGGAATGGGTGGGTAAGCACTCTCATAGAGGCAGGGGGAGGGGGGATGGGATAGGGGGTTTCCAAAGGGGAAAACATTTGAAATGTAAATAAAGTAACTATCCAAAAAGAAAAAAGAAAAAGAACAAAAAAGACTCTTTGTGTTTTCTTCTCCCTTGCTACCTAGCTCACTTTTAAAAACACAATTGACGAAACAAACAAAAACAAACAAACAAACAAACAAAACCCTTACTTTGCAGTATATGTTCCAGGCACCAAAAACATGTAGAGAAAACCAGGCCTGGTAGTGTAGTGACACGTGTAGTGTCAGTCCTCAGGATGTGACAGAAGGGGGGCTGTGAGTTCAAAGGCAAAAAGCTCTTCCCCTTCATTCATGGAGACCTGCATCTGTAAGAGCTTTAGTTTATATGCTGAGGTCAGATCTGGCACCAAAGTGCTTGCCTTGCATGTATTGGCCCTGGGACTGAACCCCAGCATGGTTAAAAAAAAAAAAAAAAAAAAAAAACAAGAAAGAGAGAAAGAGAAAGAAAGAAAGAAACACTAAAGTCCTAGGTTTATGCATTTTATTATAAGATTCCAATAAAGAAAAAATGTAGCTGGTATAGTAAGATACACCTGTAATCCTAGCATTGAGGAGGCTAAGGCAGGGGTCTATTGTGTTCAAGACTAGCCTGGGCTGCATAGCAGGTTCTAGAATGGCTTAAGTTATACAGTGAAATCTATTTTATTTTGTCTTTTGTTTTGTTTTTCAAGATAGGGTTTCTCTGTGTCACTCCTCTGGCTGTCTTGGAACTCCCTTTGCAGACCAGGCTGGCCTCAAGCTCACAGAGATCTGCTTGCCTCTGCCTTTTCTGAAATTAAAGGCATGCACCACCATGCTCAGCTGAAACCTCGTCTAAAGATACAAAATTAAACATCTCAAGCTTACCATTTTCCTCAGTGCTAATATCTTCAGTCCCCAAATCTACACATTTAATTATACACACGGACATAGATGTGTCTATCACAGAAACATGCGTTAGCACAATCATAACGGTAAGCACTAAACACTTATGAAACAAAACACCAACATTTTTATAGACAAGAATGTGAAAGAGCTATGGAACTTGCATCTCTGTCAAGGACAAAAGGAAATTACATGGGGTTCCCTTCTGTTAAAGTAGATTTGTTCTTATATTCTTAAAGTGGATGATGGTTGGTGGTAAATTATTTAATTGGATCCATTTAGAAACATTAATGACTTATATATTTAATTGTAGATGTTTTACAATGTACCAGAATTATGTGCTTTGCTTTTTGTTTTTTGTTTTGGTTTTAATGCAGTTACAAACAAAATTTTAGTGGTTGTATGAGTCACTGTTCTGTTGCTATGATAAAAATACCATGACCAAAGGCAACTTAAGGTAGAGTGTGGCTCATAGTTCCAGAGGATTGTTGTTCACAGTGACAGAGAAGCCATGAGAGTAGATGCAGAGAGCCAAAAACAAACAAAAAATCCAAACCAAAAAAAAAAAAAAAAAAAAAAAAACCCAAAAAGCAAAAACCAACCAACCCCCCAAAAAACAATAAACAAAACAAAAGCCCACATCTCAACCACACACAGGAAGCTGAGAAAACAACTGGAAGTAGTGTAATCCTGATAGAGCCCACCCTCAGTGCCATGTTTCCTAAAGGCTCCAGAACTTCTCCAAACAGCGCCACCTACTGGGTACCAAGTGTTCCACTAACTGAGCCTGTGAGGGACAGCATTACTTAAAACACTACAGAGGTCAACTGAAAATTACTGGTACAAACTTTCTCAAAATTATTTTAGAGAGCATTTAAGCAAAATTGTCACTTTAATCTTATTCTTTGAAAACTGGCCATCTGTAAAAAGATACCCAACACCCCATTTGTCATGACGAGCGTCAGACTGTTGACTTCCTCCATGTGTTTGATTAGCAGTATGTATGTGCAAGACAAGAATGGTAAGCTTAGATTTCAAGAGACCACCTCAAAAATGTCCCAGCAAATGGCCAAAAAAAACCAAAAAACAAACAAACAAAACCCACCCAGGCAGAGGAGCCCTGGATATGGCTATACTGCTCTCTTCCCTGGTGGGAGCTTTGGATGCTAATCCCTTCAAGGCCAAGAATGCAAGCACTGTGGTTTTAATCCTATCCTACCATTGTCAGGGCCAGATTCACCACACAGAGCAACCTGTAAGTAACAATGCCCCACAGGTGTATGGCCATAGATTCCCTGGCCCATTTGCAAGGATCACTGAAGGAGCCAATACCCTCTGAATGCAGAGTGTTGCCTGCATTATTCTCCATGAGGCCAATGCTCTTTTGTTCTCTACAAGCACAGGGCCCTAGCTCCTGGAATATTGAATTTCCTTTCTTCTCTCCTTCCCCCAGCTACTGAGAATCTGCTGTTATCCTCATCTTCTGCCCTACCCCCTGTTCATCTCCTGGTCATGGTGAATTTGCCACTGCAAAAGCCTCATATCAATTTCAATTTTTAAATAAAAGATAATATTGATCTTGGCACCACGGCTTGTCAGAAACTCTCCCCTTTGCTCTCCTCCAATGAACTTGCTGCCCCTTTTACACACTTCTCTTTCCCAGTTTCCTCAGCCCAAGTGCAGTGTGGTCTGAGAACTTCTCCCTTGCCTTCCCTGGATGGTATCTCGCTATTATTGAGATTGACCACATTCTTTGTCAGGATTTCTCATTATATTCTGATAGATCCTTGAAAACACCCATTTGTTCCACATATAGAGTCTGCCCTTTCTTTCCTCTATATTACTGGAATGGGGCTGCCAGATGCCTGGTCAGCTTAGGCTTCTCATGGACCCCAGCTTTCCCCTGGCACCCGCACCTGAGTTAGGTGTTGTTTCTATTAGTGCTCTCTCTCCTTCCTGTCTCCCTTAGAAGAAGGGCCTTGAGCTGTCAGAGGAAGGTCTTCCAGGAGGCCTCTGAGCTCATCAATAGGAACACAGATCTGGGCTTGAATCATGGCTATGCCCGATACCAGATGAATGAACTAGGGGCCAATTCATTACTTCTTTTACCCCCAATTTCCCTCTTTGGTAAACAAGAATATCTCCACTTTGTATGCTTGCCCTAAGAAGTGATAAAAATCATCCTTATAAAGTGCTTTCTATCGTATCTAACATGGCAAGTGCACAATACCCAAACAGCCATCATTCTGAAAGTGACCCCATCAGAGCCATCACGACTTAAAGGGTTCTATCCCATTTAGTGGCAAGTACTCATGCAATCACTGCTTCATTGCTTATACCTTACAGGCGTTATTTTTGTTATATCAAAATGCCCTCTGGAAACCCGTCAGGCATAAGCAGGTCTGCAAACTCAGAACTTTAAGTAGTATTCACTTTCTTCTGACTAGGCTAAACAAAATCATTTGTTTTATCCCTGAAATCTGAGTCTCTGTTTCAAAGGCTACGTTTTGTCAACTGCCCCTGAGATTTCTTTTCATCAGAACATTCCCAGAGTCCCCAGCCTTTAGAAATCATGGGAGGCTCTGGACATTGTGCGTGGACTCAATTTTCAAAAAGCATTTGAGAACTCTCGGCTTCGGGATGGATAGTTCTCAGCTTTCAGCTTCAGTTTCTTTAGGCCTGAGGACTGTTTGGATGTGAGCCTAAGAACATAGTCACACGATGTCAGAGTATTTGTATTAAATAGGCGATGGCCCTCTTCCTGCCTCTCAACCTCACTTACAAAAAACACAGGAAAATAAATCTAATCTCCTCGTGGCTCCCTGTGCTTCCTTGCAGGAGGAAGGTTTTATGACTTCAGATTACATATTAGATGCATTCCTGTGGGGATCGGATTGAAGATTTCTTTTCCAAAGTTAGTCTAATATCTGAATCGTTAGGAAAGCGCTACAATCCTACTTTCTGCTTCACTCAAAAGGTTGTTTCTACATTTACACAAAAGCAGCTTCCACGTTCAGGGTGAGGACATCTGTGTTCCACTTTCTGCCATGTTTGGGGGTGATGAGCTGCCACAGGGGTTCTGGGTGGATGGAGAGTCACTTCCCCAAACCCTTTGCTTCTCAGTATAAACTAGAGACTCAGGGGCCCAGGCTTTGAAACCACTACCCTTAAGAATGAGCTGTAGTTTTGGGGTGTACCTTAACGCTATAGCTTAAGCTATAATGATATTTGCTTATCATTTAGGGGCCAATGGGTTTGATTCCAAGCACTCACTCCCTATCCCAAGTCCACTTTAAAATTCATTAAACTTTCACATTTCCGCAGATGAACAGAAAACACGAAAAAATGTTCTGCAAGTTGTACACAACAAAGATGCCAGAGAGACAGACTGCCAAACAGCAACTTTGAACATTCTCTTTGCCTCTCTGTATCAAAATACCTTCCTGGGATTGACCTGTGTGCATGTGGTATGTGTGTGGGGCTGGGGGTGGGGGTGGGGGGGAGTGTTTGTGTGTGTGTGGTATGTATGTTTGTGTGTGTATGTGGGGGGTGTCTGTGTGTAAGTAGGTTGTGTGTGTATATGTATGTGTTTGTGTGTATGTGGTGTGTGTGTATTTGTGTGTGTGTATGTGGTGGTATGTGTGTGTAAGTGGGGGG